>JAFREQ010000090.1:1505000-2077500 GCA_025331565.1 Holacanthus passer | reverse complement strand
GTCCACAATGTCTCGCTGCAGAGCTGATTAAAAAACACAGCTAGCGCCTGACTGGCCCCAGCTCAAGAGGGTGTGTGTGTGTGTGTGTGTGTGTGTGTGTGTGGACGGTGGCTTCACGCCGAACAAAGCCCAGTAGCCGATGGGGCTGGAGGTGCTTGTTTCCTCCAGTGTGCTTCCCTGAGATAAGAGAGGCCAGTTCTCAAGGCTCCCGGCGAGTCGGGGCTGGAGCTTGGAGCTGGGCCCAGATAGCGTTAACCCTGGGGGAGCCACAGCTTTCTCATGGGCCCCGGGGAGCTGGGGAGGCTCTCGGGGCCCGGCCCAAAGACCAGCGCCACCTTTGGCCTAAATACTGAGCCGTGCTTACGCTCGTTTGGACCGAGCCGCACTTCTCTCCTCTCTGTTGTTCTTTGGTTGCGTAACCGGCCTTGTCTCGGTGCAGGAGCGACGGCAGAGACAGCTGCTGCTCAGATAATCACTTCCTCTCTGCTTTTTCACATTTGTCCTGTCGTCCCGGACAGAATGAAGTGACAGGGCAGCGAGGTCATACGAGACTCGGCTCACTGATTCACGGAGGGATCACGCTTTCATTTTCTTCGTTGTTCGTAACAACAGTTACTCCGGCGCCTGCTCTCGGAACTGTTTCAAACAGACGACTTGAAAAGACAAACTTTAGGATGTGTAACACAACACGAGCATCAGGGGAAACCTGCTGACGCCACCTACTCTCTGATCCGCTCTGATGTTACTGAAGCCTCAGATTTCACTTTTTCTGTCTCAGAATTTAATGACAAAGGTTAAAAACTAAACACCAAGAAACAGATCAAGGTCATTAAATATGTTGGTTCTGTTGCCATGAGGAATACAATACAGAAATACTGTTTTAGCATCGGACTAAAGTCTGAAAATAACCAAACTGAACCTTAAAGGAAACTTCCAACATTTTAGTGAATGCATGTTTTTAACAGCGGTGAGATTCAAGATTATCTTTGTGACCAATATCGAGGTTTGTCTCTGTACATGTTTCAACAAGTTGGACAGGAGCAAGAAAAGATTGTGAAAGTTGTGGACTGATTGAAAACACCTGTTTGGATCCTTCCACAGGTAAACAGGTTCATTGGTAACAGGTGATAGGATCATGATTGGGTCTGAAAGGTTCATCCTGGAAAGACTCAGTCGTTCACAAGCGAGGACGGAGAGAGGTTAATACATGGACTCAGGAAACTGTTGTCAGAAAACACAGTTTGTTTGTGAAAGTCGGTTTTTATTTATGTTTTACACAACTTTTCAGGAATCAGGGTCGTATGTGCCTTTGGCTGCATGTACAGTATGTTTGTGTGTGTTGGAGTGTGTGTGTGTTAGCGT
Source organism: Holacanthus passer (assembly GCA_025331565.1). Taxonomy (NCBI): domain Eukaryota; kingdom Metazoa; phylum Chordata; class Actinopteri; family Pomacanthidae; genus Holacanthus; species Holacanthus passer. Next base: position 2,076,138 of record JAFREQ010000090.1, on the reverse strand, counting down.
GCATGCAAGCGTGTTTGGCGCCAGGACAGACGGGTGTTATGGCTAGCAGGGGTGATGCCAGCACCAGCCGAACGATGGGCAGAGCTGCTCGCTTCCTCTCCAATCTGTCCCTCCATCGCGGAGCAATCAGAGCGGCCTGATAGCGCTTTATCTGCCGCTGCATCTCGTGTCCTCTCCTCCCCTCTCACCCACTGCTTCCTACCCTCATTACATCTGTCCTCCGTCTTCCTTCGCCCTCCTTTGTCTGCGAGAGCGTGTCCGATAACTGTGCTAGAATTTCCAGGAATTTTTTGCCCTTTTTAATGCTGAATTTAAAGGGTCAGTTCGCTCAAATTACAAAAAAAAAAGCAGTTTAAGGTTCACTGCAGGGTTTGAGGATTATTCTGAGGTTTGTCAAACGTAATTTTCCACAAGTTCCATTTATCTTCATCGTTCGTGTTCAGGTGCAGCTGAGGATTCAGATATCTCAAAATCTTGGAACATGAAACTGAAACTATCTGAATAACTTGATACGGCCGGGAGCAAGAAAACATGTTTTGTTTGGGTTTTTCTGTTGTGTTTTTTGGAATTTGGGGCACTGACCCTTTAACTCAACACAAAACTGCGTAACAGTTACGTAAACTGACAGTCAAAGCAAAACTAGTTATTTTATCTTTTAACCGTGCCTCATTTTTTCCATCATAAAAATATTTACAGTAGATATTAATTTCCACTTTATAATCAGAAGATCTGAAGTTTTATAAATGACATTTTAATTCTTTGCATTTGTCATTTGGATGATTTCTTATTAAGCTTTTATGTGTTTAATTATGTCGTGTCAGCGTTTAACTGTAAATCACTCTGAGCTCTGTTCACTTCAGGTGCTGCATAAATAAAGAAGCTATCGAGAGCGGTGTATTATTAAAATGGGAAACAGCGGTCACCGTTGTTTAAGGAAGTGCTGGTTGTATACATCAGTGTTTCCCCAGCAAACAATGCCAAGCAGTTTATAAAATCACAATAAGCAGGCCAATAAAAGTAGAATAAAACGGCCCTTGGCAGAGTCAAGACGCAGAGATAAGGTTAATGTCTCGCATTAATCAAAATACTTCCCTGCTCCGACGGCAGCTTGTTATTATTACAGAGGCTTGTTGAGCTGCCAATTATTGTTCCATGTAACAGAGCCTGATCTTAAATGTCAGATCAGGATCTAAAACATGGACGAAAGTTTTCAGTTTTCTCCACATTACATCATATAAAACAGTGAAAAAAGGCCGATACGCACACAGAGTGTAACTATGTGCTGATAAAAGAAGGAGGAGATTTGACTTTTGACCGTGAGGATGTTTGATGGCGCTCAGGTGTCTTCAGTGCTTCACCACCTTCTCTTCACCGAAACTAAATCCACAAACTGTTTCAGAAGTCCGTCGAGCTAAAATAAAGCTGCTGCAGATGTTTGGTTCTGATGTTCTCTGATCTCGCTGCGAGAGGCGGCGGAGGAATTCAGAACAATAGGTCTGCGGGGTTTTTTTTGTCGAGCTTCCTCAGCTTCTAATTTTAAATGAGACAAGAGGAAGGAGTGCGAAGGGGTCCAGCAAATACCTCCGTACTTTACTGGACAATTAGTCATACGTACCAACACCCACACACACACACACACACACACACACACACACACACTCATCTATCACGCAAAAGAACTCACTGGAGGCGACTGTCTTCTATTTGCATATTTTCCTCTGTGTGACAAATTTAAATACACCAGACGGCAGAGTGTGTGTGTGTGTGTGTGTGTGTGTGTGTGTGTGGGGTGTGTGTGTGTGTGTGCTACAGTGTCCACACCTGTGGCGAGCAGCTTGCGTGTGCGCAGGAAGCTGATAGCCAGCCTCATGATGGAGGCCTTGTCCAGGTGAGAGCTGACGCTGTGGGGTAAAGGCAGCTGGTGAGCGAGGTCGTAGAAAACCTCCGTCTCTTTGCTTCGCCTGCAGCGAGCTGCGTCCCGAGACTTCTCCTTCCGGCGCTCGGAGCTGCTCCTGCACAGAAAACACAGAGGGGAGGACGGTTACACCTTCAGATCGTTGTGGGACACTGAAAACCAGTTTGTTGGTTGATACTTAAACAACTTATTAGTTTTCGGTTAGATGTTGATTATGATGCTTCAGATCGATCGTGTCACACAACAGCAGTGACTCCTCGCTGTCTGAGCTCCTTCCTGTTCCTCCCTGTACAAACTGCTGCCGACAAGCTACGGCGTCAAGAACCCAATATCATAAATCCCCATGTGATTCGACAAGTGTGACCGTCCACAGTTTCACAGAGGTTCACTCACAAGTTAAGGCACAATGAGCTTTTCAGAACAAACACAGGGACGTGTTGTGTTCTCTGTCCTGGAGCCTCCGAGTCAAACTCCCACTGTCGGCCAGCGATTAAGCTGCACTTTACCGAGACGTGTTTCCGATTTTAGGCCTGTGTTTCTGATGTTAAGACAACTTAATGTGGTATTAAGTTGCCTGCTGGCAATATGGGAACATTTTACCATCGAATCTGTGACTCAGTACTGACTCTCTGTGTTTTTGGACGTCTAAGATCTCAAACAGACTCAAACACCTGCGACTAACACTGTGAAGCAGCTTTCCAGCACATGATATTAAATAAGTCAAGCTTTCTTAAATGCTTCAGTCATTAACGTTGAACCGAACGTTCAAACGTGGTTCTGTCCAGAAACACTGGCTCAGAATCACACACATGATGTCGAGATTGACATATTGGAAAATAAAGAAAAGAGAAATAATCAGAAAACAGAAGAGCAACAGTGAAACACAAAATGAGAAACACAGAAATTGTTAATTGGTCAATTGCTTCAAGTTGTATTTGGTTAAATCCATTTACGTCTGAATACACACTTTAGGATTTATGTTGTGTTTTTCCCTCTGAGTTGACGTATCTGCATCATCCATGTCTTAAAAATAACTTTAACATGAATATAATTAATATAACAACCTTTTTCAAAAGCCAAAGCTCAGGTGAGTCACGGCACCGCTGCGTCCAGTTTTGTGTTTGTTTATTCATCTTGTCCATTTTGATTTGGACCAATCAGAAGAAGACGCTCATGTTTGGAATCCAGTCACCAACACGTGCAGATGCTTCACATGAGGTCATTTGTCTTTAAAAAGAAACCGTCACGTGGGCAACTGCTCAAAGAGGTGGATTATTTTCATGTCCTCATGTTAATTCAGCAAAAACGTCTCAAGATAAAAACATTTATTCCAACCATCAAATGAAAACCCAAAGTCTTTATAGCAAAACGTTGTCTACAAACCTGCAGAAGAAGTGATTTTCCAAGAATATGGTTTCGTTTTCTGGCTCTTTGCTCCAAAGTGAAATAAGTCAGATTTTGATGTCAAAGCTCAAACAGACAGACAGAAGTTCAGTCTCTGGTCCAACAGCAGCACAACCAACCATATTAGGACATCACACACACGGAGTCTGGATTTCTCCGGGTTCATACTTTAACTTTCAGCCTCTGTATTCTGTCAGTGAAACACAGAGTTTGTCTGCTGAAGCTGAATGTTCAGATTTATATGGAAAGGCTATAATAGACAATAAAAGACAATGACAGCATCGTAAACCTGACGGCACACAATCAACTCGACCACATGCAGTTCGAAGTTTGGAGCTGGGGAATGAAAGCAAAAGAGTCTCGGCCCCACAGAAGAGTTCAAATCATTCAACAAGAGGAAAACTGTAGAACCAGGTTTTCACATGTCAACAGCAGAAACATTTTTAACATTTCAGCTGTTGGCACTTTTTATTTCCAAGTAATAAAAAGCCATTTTTCTGTCATCCGGACATAAAAGCAAGGACGTGTTAACAGACGGCCAGTTAGCTGTTCGAGCCACCACCGGCCTCAAAGAGCCAGTGAGTCCCACGAGGAGGATTAAAGCAAACCACATTTAAATGAACGCCGTATTTCACTGACCCAGCGTGAGCGTGTTGTTTCACCATGAGCCGAGCACGTTAAGGAACAAACCTGATCAGTGTGAAGGTAAAAACTTTTCAAAGCTCTGCAGCCTCTCTGAACTTCACATATCCTCCGTCTGCCGTGGCACCATGTCGCCGTGGATCATGTGTGGATCGAACCTGCAACACGCAGGACCCGAAAGAACTGCGCAAACGTCTGCGCAGACACTTTGGCAATAAAACACAAACTGGCAAACGGAGCTGATGTGTAGAAGAGAAACACAAAGCAAAGATCGGTTCAGATAAAGAAAGAATTTACTGCCAAAACAAATAATTGAAGGAACACCAAGAAGCACAAGTTGAACTGAATCACAATGAAAAGAAAAACAGTCAGTTTAGTTTTTCATGTTCTCACCAAGAAGTCGACACTTGGAAGTTTTCTGTTTCAAATCATGTCAAACACAAGAAACATCTTTCTGTTTCTTTCTCTGTGTGTTTTGGTTGTGGTTCCTACAAATAATCTGCATTGGAAAATACCAAACTATCAGCTGGCTGACATTCACTGGCAACATGTTGTTCCGGTGCAGGAGGCTGAAGCTGAGGCAAAGACTGTGGTCGTGGTTCAACGTAGAACAATCACTGAACTCCGTTTCCTTTGCATTTAAGCAAGAACACAATCTGACCCGAAGAGCTGTGATCATGATCATGAAAATGTGGATTTTGTGATGAAATATTCTTCGTTGGAAGGACATTAATATACAAATATACAAAGTCTTAACAAGGAAATCTGAGCATTTCCTGCAAAACATAATAACCAATGACGATTAGTCGCATCTGAATATAACACTCACATTGTTGCAGATGAAACGTTCCCACACCACAGTCAAAGGAAGCCTGAAGTGGTGATGGTGAAAACCGAAAATGTACTTGGGTGTGTGTGTGTGTGTGTGTGTGTGTGTGTGTGCGTGTGTGTGTACACTTAGTTAAAAGTTTGAATCAGAGCCAGTGTACCAGCACACTGTTCACTCAATCCAACAATACACTTCACCACTGCCAACATTAACATAAACTACACACACACACACACACACACACACACACACACACACACACAATTATTCTCATTTGTTTGTGATGGAGCTGTGGAGGCCATGTTCTGCAAAGGCTGACATGTTCTCCTGTTCTCTTTGGCCTGGGTTCACATTTACAGCCCCTGTAAAAACTGAACTTCTACCAGAGTCTGAAATAAAATCAGCCTCATGATTTGCATTAGAAACAAGCTGAATTTTTTTTTTCGACATCTTCTAAGAAATTAAGACTAAATGAGTGAAGGAGGAGGAGAAATTTTGTTTTCTAGCTTATTGACCGAAGCTTCTTCAGAAGACGTCTCGATTAGGAAACCAAACCAAGCAGTGAAATAAAACAGGTGAAAATCATCCGCCTCACATCATCAGCATCAGTGTTGGTCATTACGATGGCTCAACATGCAGAATGAGCGTTTCCCCTCCGGCTACGATCTGAACCCTCCAGAAACACAGAGATAAAAACTCACAATCAAACATGCAAACCCACATTAAGGAGAAGATGGGCTACAATTAACAGGAAAGGCAGAGCACAGAAGCACCATTATCTTATCTCATCGTGTGTGTGTTCCATCAGTGCGTCTCCCTGCTCGTCTCTCCGAGCTTTAAACTCATTAACCTCCACTGAAAATCACCCAAACCCTCATTACTGATGAGCCAGCAGACAGCAGAGCAGACGGCCTCCGACGGCTCCCACTCAATCAAGTCAAGTGGAAGAGCTAACTTCAACCAGCTCCTGAATGTGTGTGTGTGTGTGTGTGTGTGTGTGTGTGTGTGTTCGTAGTGCCACTCTTTGATTATGTCTGAGAACATTGTTGCTGCAGGTCCCAGCTCACTATTTCAGGATATGAAACAATGGGAGTCGTGGCGCTTCATCAGGGCATCGAGTCTTCTGATGTACTCGCTGACCCCCTCGCCCATGATATCTCTCTCTCTCACACACACACACACACACACACACACACACACACACACACACACACACAGCAGAGATCAGAGGTGATTAAGTGCACTTACTCAAATTTACTTCTCTTCCCTTTCTTTCCTTACTCATCTAATATGAACAACAACAACAGCGACATTTCAGGCAGAATCTCAGTTCAGTTGAATAAAACTGTCCTCAGCCTGAATAATAGTGTACGAGGTGACTAGAGATTTTATGTACATAGCAATGATTTCAATTTAAGGGCTCTGGTTTGAACAGTCCGAGAGGTTGATGAGACAAAATAAGTCATTTGAAAACTTGGTCTCTCGAAAACTGTGTTGTGAATTTTTCTCAATGTTTTATATTTACTAAATAAATGACGAATCAATAATCTAATGGAATAATCTATGAACTAGCAGATAATGAAAATCTGTCTGACCAAAGACCAGCAGGTCTCATGTGACACCTTTCTTCATTTCTTTACACTGAATCTGCATCAAACCCAGAATCCAGTTCCAGATTCTCATGAACCTTTCACATCCTGTCACAGACCCACGGTACAGCTCTGCCGCGGCCCGGCGTCGCCCGCAGGTCACTGAGGGCTTCTGGTCGAGGCTTGTTTGTGGCACCAGGCTCGAGGTTAAACCCAGATTGTCGCTCCTGATCTTTGGAACAAACTCTTATTCAACTTCAGACCTTTAAACTTCCCTTTGTTTAGCTCTTATTGTTTTCTCTTATTGTGAAAAATGCTGCATAACTAAACTTCCCTTCGGCACCCAGCGCTCGCTGCAGACAGATATTTGACGAGATGCAACGATCCGGCTGCAGAGGTAACCGAGTTCATCCAGTCAAGCCACGTGGAAAATACAGTAAGTATCTGAGTTCACACAGTTACAGCTTCAGTAGGTCACACAACTCATCCCATCAAGAGTTGGACACTTATCAAACATGTGAATCGCTTGAAAGGCTTTTTGTGTGCTGGATTTATGTTGGTCTTTTCTAAAGAGTCAGACTTTTTTCCCTTTTTCAGCCAATAACAGCAGAGAGAGAGTCCAGAGATGATGTGACATGAAGTGATGCACAGATCAGTTCGACATCTCGTTATCATCAAGGCACTTTGATCGGCTTTCTGCTGCATGATGGAAAACACTTTCTTACTGTTTGATAGTAAAGGATTATCAAATAAAAGGCACCAGTTCGAACCATCAGCCTGCAAAGTTCATTCCTCAAAGGCAGCCAACATGTTTGCGTAGTTTGTATTATTATGAGAAAAAACTGCAGTATTGAGAAGAAATAATACTGACAGGTGGAAAAAATGTCTGATTTTAAAGAAAAGTCAAAATATTTTCTAAATATGCAAATAAAGTTTTAGTGTTACCAGAAAATGTCTTGAGGCTGGACAGACAAGAGAAGAAGAACTTTTCAATGAGATTATTCACTTTTTTTCTGTTTTAACCTGAGAATTTTCTCACAGCTGAAAAAGCAACATTAACACGATGGACCAAGCTTCTTTTTTTATTCAAACAAAAAGCAACTATGTGATTTTCTGCATTCATACCATCATGAAACCAGAAAAATCCAGCTCTAATACAGTGAAATAAAAAGAGCAGCAAAAATCTGAAGGAGCAGAAAATGACAGGAGCTGAAACATTTGAGAAATCTGCTCATCGAGTCACATGAGAAGATGAATATCTGTCTGTCTGTCTGTTGTCGTCTTGTGTTACACAATAGATTTACTGAGATTGGATTTTTTTTGTTGTAATTTTTATCAGAATTTCTGTGTGAAATGAGTGTTTCTTTACACAATCTGAGTGTAAAGCAAAACCTTCTTTGTCATTAATGACAATGTCAACACGCACAAGCTTCATGACACCATTTCAACTGCAGCCAATTAGAGCTGTGTGAGCAATACACACCACGCCTGTAACAGCTGGGTCTCTGATGATTAAAGAGATCACTCACACACACACACACACACACACACACACACACACACACACACACACACTTAAACTAGTGGTGTTGTCCCTCGTGTCCTCTGGCAGAAATCCTCCTGGATTCATCCTCTGCCCTTGAGCAACAAACTCACACGTGAAGAAAAACAAACAGGTCAGAGGTCAAACACACCACAGCCCAAGTTTCTGTCACTTCAGCCTGACACACGAGCAACCGACCAAACATGCAATCAAAACACAAAGACACACACGCACACGTACACAGTGAGGTAATGACTAACCATGCTTCACCCGCCAGAAGATGAAAACAAACAGTCTGAACTTTTATTCTAAATGCTGAAAATCCAAAGAGTGCACACGTCGACCATACTGACGTCAATCAAACACGGCAAAGCTGAAGCTGCTGCAGCGAAATCATCACGTGAACGGCAGCTCTGCTTTCTGACCTGATGTAAAAGCTGAGGTAACATTCTTTGTTCTGCTCTGATTCGTTGGCACACCTCGCCGTTCGTCGTGTCAGAATAGCAACCTGAGCCGCGGCCGTGTGGGCTGCCAGCTATTTTCATCACCCTGCACTCACGCAAACATTGCACATGCGGCCGTAAAAGGATCTGCAGTCGACCCGCAGCCTGCCGGTGTTTGTGCTCATAAAGCCGGATTAGGTTTCGTTATTGTAGCTTTCAGAGAAGCTGACATTCAGATATTAATAACAGGTGGATGGAGAGCAGCGCTGCAGAGTAACTAAGTACATTTACTCCAGTGTTGTACTTTTTATAATTCTACTCGACTACGATCCAGAGAGAAAATATTGTACTTTTTACTCCACTACATTCACCTAACAGCTAGTTACTGTAACTTTGCTAACTAATTGTTTGTTTGCAATGGGTTTTTTTAGACGTCTACAAGTTGGTGTCAGTTCTACAGAGACGTCTCTCATTTAATTAGTCGTTCTAAAAAATATGATCATAGTATTATTGTTGGACCTTAGGTTGGTAAAGTAGTTAAAAGTAGCTTCACTTTGACCAAATGTAACAGTAAAAAGCAGAAACATCAGTGTTGATCTCATAATGTCAGACACAATATTTCATCAGTCATAGACAGTTTACTTTTGATACTTTAAGTACATTTTGTCTGACAATATTTCTGTACTTTTACTTGAGAAAGATTTTGAATGAGTACTTCTTCCACCACTGATGGACATAAATAAATAAATGAGATGAGATGGACAGAGAGAGAGAGACAGGTAGAAAATACATACCTGGCATTCTGAAACCTCTGTGATAGAAACAACGCTGTCGCTCTAAACCACAGCAGGTCACAAGGCCAGTTAGCACACATGAGGTAAGAGGCCCCCCACACACACACACACACACACACACACACACACACACACACACACACACAGATTCTCATTGGTAAAAGGGAAATCTTTTAATCATTTTAATAAACTGAGGCTGAATTCTAACCGTTAAAAGACAACGTCCATGATTGGAATCGCTGCTGGTCATAATTTTTCATTTCACTCGTCCACAGTCGCCCACGTTAAACTCATTCCCAAACTGTACAACATAAATCAACATTTTGTGGTTCTGAGGTGCAGCTGATGTCTTCACCTTCAACCATCAGAACCAAAACTGCAACCGCAAATCAACACGATCTGCCCAGATAACAAGCTGCGTCAGATCTGAACGAAAGGTATTTTCCAGCTGAAGCTCTCTCCAATCAGCTCCTGGGCAAAGTAAACCGACTTTCCTCTTCGTGTTTCAGAGTGAAGACAGCGTGACAGCAACCGTCCTGCCGTCCTCATCGCTCACTCATTTCAACACCCTCGGGCTTTTCCAATCACTTCTCCTCCTCTCTCTGTGATTAACTTGTCAGTCTTTACTCTGAACTGGAACCTGAGGGGATACAGGACGACACAAGCTCACACGCTCACACGCAAACACGCCAGCGACACATCTCATCTCCTCAGGTCTCTGTTCGCTCCACGTCTCGACGAAACAAACAGAAACAGTAAATGGAGGACGGAGCTGCGGCTTCACCTGTTCCCGTCTGCGAGCAAACATGAGTCAAGACATCGAGTGCTGTTCAGGATCGTCGAGGCGGCATCATGTACTAAAATCAGGCTTCACGTACATTCATTTATATGCAGATTGAATGAATAAGTCAACAGCTGACATTAAGAGGACTCATCCATCGACCCTTGTTTTCCATGTTCCTGTTTCACATTTTGTCAGACTTGGTCTCACGTTCGATTTTTGATCCTCTTTCTGCGGCTGTGTGTCGAACATTGTACATTCAAAAGATTGGGTTTTTTTTCTAAATCTAAATTGTGAAAAAAAAAATTCACTTTTTTTTCTTTTTTCCCGTAACCTGAGACGAAAGAACTCTAGCTCTTCCTCTTTACAGTTTTCTTATCTTGTCTGCAAACTTTTGGTTCAGGATCAGATTGACGGGTTTTTTTTCTTTTTTGCAACATAAACACACACACGCAGAGAAACACGGGCTCCGACATTAACCCCTGGTGTTCATGCAATCGCTGTGATAACAAGCCGAGAGGTGCTTATAGGAAACAGATACTGTAACCAGAGCAGGTGTCAGGCTGTGTGTGTGTGTGTGTGTGTGTGTGTGTGTGTGTGTGTGTGTGTGTGTGTGTGTGTGTGTGTGTGTGTGTGTGTGTGTGTGTGTTACAGATTTCACTGATGTTGACTGAGGCCTGAACATTTGACCGCAGTGAACAAATCTGCTTGTTTGAAGATCAGTATCACTTTTGTCTCAGAGACGAGTCCAGGACGTTCAGCCCGGCGCAGCACGAAAACTGAAAGTTGCCATCCATTAACTCAAATCATTGAACAGATGTAGGAATAAAAAGTAAAAGTTAACATTGCAGCTTCTCAAAAGACCTGCGATCATCTTTTGTCAGATGCCTTATTTTAAAACCTCTATTAATGTTCAAAACAGAAAAAGCCTGAAACGTGTGAAATACTCTGAGAACAAGTGGAATTAAAGGATGGGACGAAGAAAATAAGTCTTGAAACCTGAATCTGAGTTACATCACACTTACGTTTGTGTGTTTTCAGGTTGTTTTTATTCTGAATAAAAGATGTTACTGTCCACTATGAAGGTGGTTTAGGGTCAGAAAAGGCCGAAGGAGTCTGTCCACACCCAAAACACACACACACACACACACACACACACACACACACTGAGCAGACATATACAAACGCACACACATACATATACACACACCTTTCCTTGCTTACAGTGGCTCTTCCTGTAGTTGTGGCGCCTGGACGAACACAAACACAGAGCAACAATACAGGACTGGCTAATCTGTGATCCTGAGGAACACAGAGTTCTGGAAACACAGCCAAACACACACACACACACACACGCACACACACACACACACACACACACACACGCACACACATGCGCACACAGCCGAACAAACAGCTATCCCAGACAGGGGCCCCGACTTCGGCTCAATCAGGGGAAGAACGATGCAGGAGATTGCTGATGATTCTGATAGTCCATGAAAGAGAGGTACACACACACACGCACGCACGCATGCACGCACACACACACACACACATCCTGGCACAAACAAACAAACCCGCCCACGCCACGCTGATGGTCGGGATAGACTCGCTGATTGAAAGAGGCACAGAGGGGCGAGAGCTGCAGAGAGACAGAGAGAGACCACAGGTGGTGTTCGGGGGGTCAGCTGACCGGAGCGGGACCCTCCATCAGAATACCAAACAAGCTGCATGGCCCAGATTTAAACACACAGTCGAGATTTAAACAGACAGGAAATTAATCACTCTCTTGTTTTCCTCTCGAGATATTTAGCAGATAGTTTCATTCCATGGGTCCATGTTTGTCTCTGTCTGAGACTTCTGCCTCCACCCGAATACGACAGAGGTGAACAGACGTTTGGGATCGTTGACATTTAAAAGTCTGTTCAGAAACTATTCCCCAGCTACTCTGAATAATATGAAACCTTCCTGTTCATGGCTCTTGTTGGAAAAGTTTCATGTTCTATATCCTTATATATATTATTGTCCTTCAGTTGTATTCAGTTCAGCTCGGTCTCCCTCGATCTCAATCAAAACTCTTCCTGATTAAATAAAGGTGCCGTTCTGATGTTTGAAAGCTGAGAAACAAAAATATGTTGAAGTTTTTAATGTCATATCTCAGGTTTGAGGCGCTGCCATCTAAATTCTATTCATTGTACTGAGGTGGAGGCAGATATCTGAGAGACACGTATGAGACGACACGGAAAGATCCCACAGAGGAAACTGACCTTTCAATCAGACGCAGGGACTCAACCAAAATAAAGAAATGCAGATTTTATCTGAGAGCAACAGGAACAATGACCAGCATGAATTTTCATCAGTTCATTCATTTCATTTAATCATTCACATTAATAGATAATTGTTTAAATATTTCTAAACTCATGAGTTTTGCCATCACATGTAGAGCAAAGGTGAGACGAGCCGGAGGCAGATGAGTCAGAGGTTTCAGAGGCAGCTGAAGAAAGGACCTGTGGGTGAACGTCAGAAGGTTTTCTGTTTATTATCAGGAGTTTAGGAAGGAAACTTTGGCCTTTAGTTAATTGGTTTGCATTAATTTTGATGCACACAGAAAATGACAGAACATTGCAGCTCTGAAAAAAAGTTTAAAACAAACTTCTCTGCGAGTGTTTTTTTCTTTTACAGTAAAACTGACTCAGTTCTTGTCTGTTAAAAGAGAAGAGCTGTGACGACGGAGGAGAAAGAAGAGACGAGGTGAAAGACGTCTTTCATCACTTTTCACGTCCTGCAAAGCAAAGTGAAAACAGGAACGAGTACAGTAAGTGTAATCTGCAGAGGGGGATTACAGAGACTTACAGAGAAAGGAATGCAGGCCAGTTTTTCACTTCGTCACCGCTCAGACCGAAGCTTCTCACACAGCCCAGGTTTCATTTTGCACAGCGGCCAAAGCAAAACAGAAAAAAGCTGTGAAAGACTCAAGTTTGAGAGTCTTAATTTTTAAGTTCCAAGCACATGTGTTAAAAGAAAAAAATAAAAGTGAAATGCATTAAACACTGTCTGTTGGGACATTTTCTAGTTTTTGTGTTTACGAGCTGAGCGTCTGCAAAGACAGCGAAGAAGCAGACTGATGCAAACAACGCAGCAGTGAAGGTGTTTTAAAAATCGAATGTTTAATGAGGAAGGAAACAGATTCGACATCGAGCTCCAGGACTCACGCAGTCTGTTCTGGTGAGAAACGCTGGATGTAAACATGACTTTGGGTTGTTTGCCACAGAACTCCGCGGGGCGCAAAGATCGTGGTTACAGTGAAAAAACAAACATGAAAGTTGGACAAACGGCTTCAACCACCGACCTCCGCGTCCCAACTTCCTGCTCTGCCCAGCGAAGGACACAAAACTTCCTGCCGTGGCACCGAACATCAGCCGAATTCATGCGCTGCTGAATCATCCAATATCAGCATCTTTCATTTCTTCTAACTTCACTTCTCAGACAGATCATCTTCCTTCTTCCAAAATAAAACATGGCCAGCGTTCCTGCAGATATGGAGCCGACACATTATCAACAGCTCGCTATCTTTTAAAAGCTGTCGTCACATTTAATTCATGACGTCTAAACTGTTCTTCATTATGTCTTTTATTTTTCCTTTTCACACGATTGTCTGCAGAACTCGTTTCTTACTGCCACTTGTTTTCTTTTATTTTGTTAAATCATGTTGCATTTAAAAGTTTGCTCCTTGTTAAATTGAGTGTGTGGCTGGTTGACTTCTCCTGTCTCATCTGTTTTATCTCTGTTATCTGGTTTTATGCTGTTTTATTCCAACCTAAACAAAAGAAAAAGTACAGTCATCTCTGCTCATACTGGGCGGGAACATTCTGGTGACGTCAGCTCATAAAACGTAACTGAACCATTCGTGACTTGGTTCGACTCAGAAGACACGATGACTCGAGCGAGACGTTCGCGGAGCTGGAGCTCAGCCAGGTGACGCTCACGGCCGTGGAACGAGGCCATTTTGGTAGCAGAGGATGAGGAAGAAGGGGAGCTGGCGGACAGGAAATAGGAAATGGTGAGGAGACAGAGGTCTGAAGGAGGGAGAGACGGGGACGTACGGGCCCGGTCCAATGACCTCAGACACGGACAAACGACAAAGTGAGCGAGGGAGAAGCAAACAGCCGGCAGCCGAGGGTCAATATGAGAGAATGTGATATGAGCAAAAGAAGGAAGAGGAGGAGGAGGAGGAGGAGGAGAAGGAGGAGGAGGAGGAGGAGAAGGAGAAGGAGGAGGAGGAGGAGGAGAAGGAGGAGGAGGAGAAGGAGGAGGAGAAGGAGAAGGAGGAGGAGGAGGAGAAGGAGGAGGAGGAGAAGGAGGAGTGGGCGGGTGAGAATGAATGAGATAAAAATAACAATGGAAAGATGCAGACGAGGTTTCCCAGACCACCTCCTCTCCTCCCCCGCCGTTTCCCCTCACTGTGCCGGGGCCGAGGGCCGAAGGGACTTTACATGCAGCTGAGTCAGGGGCCTCCACGGGCCCTCGGGTTTACCAGCAGTTTGTCTAATATCCTGACAGACAGCTTGATTTCTGCTTTTACTTTTTCTTTGTTTTCTTGTGTCTTTACAACAAACACTGTTCTTATTGCTGAAAGCCTGTAAATGCAGTTTGGACAGAACATCAGATTTACATGTAATTAGATTTAGGTTTAATCCAAAAACAACAATATTGAGAATCTGAATATTTCTTTAACTGGGTCGGTATTGAAAAAGAATCCAGAATTATTTTGGACTGGTAATAAATATCAAAATCTAAAAACTATAGTTAACATATAAATACAGTTGGTTCTGCTCCGAGGTTTAAAGGAGGTTTTAGTGCCGCTCCTGATGGGAACTGTTGTATAAATATTATAAAGAGTTCGCTCTGTGTGTAAAGAGCCTTGAGATGACTTGTGTTGTGATTTGGCTCTATACAAATAAAACTGAATTGAATTGAACATTTTTTAAAGCTTTCTTTGGCCAATAACTCAATTTATTTTCTTCTACTTTTCAAGCATCTTCTGAGCTCAATAAATGCTGCAGGACTTTGCTTCCTGCCAGGAAATGAGTAAGTAATTAAGTAAACAAGTACTTCATACTGTCATGTAATCAGCATTGTCTTTTGAAAGTAGGAAAACATGAAGTAAAAAAAAAAAAAAGAAAAGTCAGTGAAAAGCATCAAGACACTAAAAGAATAGGCCTGACTGAAGGAGCAGGCCGTGGCACGAAGGACAGTAATGAATTCCAACAAGACAATCCCTCAGACAATCCTCTGCCTCCATCGCTGAGAGAGACGATGACTGAAAACCATTATTAGCCTTTAAACTCTGCATCATTCCTCTGAGCTCTCAGCTGTTGGTCTCTGAGGCGTCACGTCGGCCCCGGAGCGGCCCCGGAGCGGTTCATCCTCCTCGGAGAACGAATCACAACAAACCACAGAGCCGCTCACACAGCTGGGAAACATGGACCTCTATCACTTCTCTGCTTAATGAGCCAAAGTCCCTCTGGATCTTTGACTCTGTCAACGCTCTTTAATCTCCTCTTTGTTCACTTTTTAGTGTCTCTCTGTGTTTCCGTCTTCATCGTCCTCTCACTTGTTTGCACTGGGAATAAGAGCGTTAAACCGCAAACACAAAGAGCCGAGTCTGTCCCACAAAGACGGATTCTTAACCGCAGAGTGACTCATTCAAAACTGACAAACACACTCGAGTGGCTTTTAGTGTTGCTACTGATATACAGCTGCTGTTTGTTTGAGCTGAACTCTGAGGCCACGAACTGAATCCGAGCGCGCATGAAAAAAAGAAATCACATTTTTTAGCTGAATCTGAGTCAACAGTTTGGGGAAGGTAATAAATTCTGTCCATTCTGCGCTGATCACAAAGCTCAGTCCAAGTCTGGGAATCGTTACAGGCAGTGACGAGGTGATTCTCGTAAGCCGTCAAACCAAAAGCAAAACAGCGTCGTTCAAGGTCCAGCTCTGTCATACGAAAGCACAGCAGCTTCCCTCAAACGATCCAGGGCATCGGTTCTGGGAAAGTCCATAACAGCCCCGAAACAAACTGATTGCTCACTTGAAAGAAAACTCAGCATGAGATGCTGAACATTTCATCTGTTGTGCACATTCCTCCATGACGGGTTATTGAACATGTCAGTTCTGATTCTCAGTGAAATATAATATAAGACTCTGTTAACAAAAGTAAACAAGTTTCAGTTTTACAGTGTTGGTTTGCAGCTTTCAGGCCAAACATGTCTCCTTGAAATTCTGTTTACGTGCTGCGAACGCGTTACGTCTAATTTGTTTTGAAAGGAAGATGATTGCTGCTCGGGTTGCATTCGCTGGCAGCGTTGATGGAGGGAAGTGCAAAACCACGTCCTCGCACCTCTTGCCAATCCCAGGGAGGCGGCGGGGTCAGATGGTGGCGGGGTCAGATGGTGGTGGGGTCGGATGGTGGTGGGGTCAGATGGTGGTGGGGTCAGATGGCGGCGGGGTCAGATGGTGGTGGGGTCAGATGGCAGCGGGGTCAGATGGTGGTGGGTCGGATGGTGAGCGTTCAAAACATACAACTGTAGAAAAGGTAACGAAAACTAAAACTCTGAAGAGGTCACGTTGGGCTCTGGACATTTTATGACTTAGTGTTGATTGATCAAAAAATGATCAATAAATAAATCAGTGATGATGTTGATTGATTGATTGTTGATGATTGTTGGTTGCAGCTGAAAGAATAACAATTAAAGCTTGAAACTTGACTCGGGCCCAAAAGAACTTGAGTTAATAGATTTTTTTTCTGTCTACAAGAGGCTGTAAATCCACTCGTAGACTTTCCCGCTTTCAGACCTCCTCTCTCCGTCCCTCCTTACATTCCTCTGTCTTTCGGAGGGCAGGTCGAGCGGCTGCCGCGAGTGGCGTGATGTTTGGGTAGCGTCGGGAGGCCGAGGGGTTAGAGCACAAAAGAGGCCTGAGGGCGCCGTGCCAGCCGGGCCCGAGCTCGCCGCCGCGCGAACTGCTGAGTCGACAGGTCGACTGCTCGTCTGAGGTTTTCACCTCTGTGTCCAGCTGATCATCGCTCCGTCTTGTTGAACAACTTTCTGTCCTCTCTGTCTTTTCTTTTTGCCAACTTGTTCTCCTCCCTCTCTCCCCCCTCGTCCGCTCTCATGAGTCGGACGCAGATTCAGACGTCAGCGCTTCAAACTCGTCCTTCAACATCGACACGTTGAACATTAAAAGCAGCAGTAGGATCGGAGTTTCATGACTTCTGACTGAAATCCAACAAAAATGTTGCATACTTGAAATTTTTTGGAAACAATACTAGAGAATCATTGTGAGGACTGTTCTTCTTCTGCATCCTAGAAACAAAATGCAAACTTCAAAAGTTTTGAACAGTTATTGATCTAAACTGCTTTTATTTTTAACATCTTTTACTGTTTTTGAGAAATCACAGTTTGCATTTTAAGTTTTCATAATTTAACTTTGTCACTTTTAATGATCTTGAATGACACATCATTTTCTTACCTAATAGACACTTTATGTCTCGCAATAAGGAAGATGATATAACGAATGACACACGGCTGCAGCGGCGACAGCGACTATCTTGAACTGACTCATTAAAGGAGTAAAGTTCAGTTTGGTACATGCAAGGTTCACAATCTAATACACCAACATTATTTTAAATATTCATTGTTATAAAATAGCTTTAAACTGTTTTATTCTTACAGATTTTCTTTGATCTCCTATGATGCTATAAAAATAAAATCTTACATATGAAGAATTTTCTTATAAATCAGACACATCGACTTATTATAAAACTTAATAAGAATAAATGTCAGATGAGAAAGAAAAGCCACATTATTCCAGGTCATATTTTTCAGATCCCAGATTCTTACAGTTGTGTCTGTGTTGCCAGATGCTGTGATCTACGGTTCCACCTCCCGCTGAGACTGCTGAGACCGAGACAACAGCGACAGGTCTTAAAAAGGGACAGAAAATAGACCCAAATGGATCAGTGCCTCAGCGGCCGTGCACTGTGTCTCTGCCTGGCAGCCGCCCTGGACTCTGACCTTTGGACGTGTTTCCAGCGGAATCACATGTTGAAAGATGTGAGTGGGGCCCTCGACCTTTTTTTTCTGGTATCACTCAGCCGGGATGTAAAAATAAAGCTATTTAACTGGGCGGTGGAGGAGTAACCTGAGAGACAGCGCTGATGTGTTACCTCGTCAAACTGGGGTGAAAACTGTGACAGACCACAACAAACTGTGGAGCTCTGGACTTTTCACTGAGGTCGGACTGATCACAAACTGGATGTCGGCCAACAGGCAGCGGTTCGAACATCTGACATGATGAAAGCGACGCAGTTTTGTGATTCCACATTTCTTGTATAACTTATCTCATCGTACAGTCCGTACCAAAGATCCATAAACCTTCTACTTTGGGTAAAGATTTTTTAAATTACGTTTAGCTTTGACCAGCAGCGCCTGTCGCTGTCAGACAGGTTTTCTTATTGAGACACAGGATCTCAATTTCAAGAGAGACAACAGCAGCGTTATAACTAAAAAGGACATTTAATACAGACACAAATCATAAAAAATGATAAGTGCCATAGTTGTAGTCAGATTTTAAATATGCTGCATGAGAGCAGACCAGAGCTTCAAACAATCACTGGAGATCTGAAATCTGTCTTTTTGCCTCGAGCGTTTGCTGAAATCAAAATATCTCCACAAAAAGCTGCCAAATAAAACACGACCAAATTACACTGATAGTTGAATATTGCGTGTTAGAAACGATCATTTGCCTTCAAAAACATTTCGTCATTACAACCAATACTAAGACAACTCCCATAATACACTTGTTTGTTCATCGTCGCCCGTGAGTTTCAAAACATGGACAGAAATCCGGCGGCGTATTTGGGTATTTGAACGCTCCTGGTTGCTATAACAAACAGTGTGAAGAGCAGCTTTAAGGTGTGGCCACTAAAACCAGCCTGTTCGGGTTCAGCAGAGATCGTGATGGAGAGAGAAGAACGATTCAAGAGATCCACAACGAGTAAACATGAAAACTGAAGACCGGGTTTCAGGATGTGGTTTAAATATTTCTACCACACAATCAGCGTCCACTGTATCAAACACACCTGCACAAGATCTGCCATTAACTCCACTTTATTATTCTCAGTTTTTGTCACAGTCAGAAAAGCCATAGTTCTTCTTTATGTGTTGTAGCGGCTGGTGTTGTTGTACAGGACTGTTTCTAATTAGTTGTCCACCTCATTATTTCAATATGTGTCATGTATCTTATGTTCAAGTCTGTGCGTGTGACTGGATGTGAAGCTAAAACGATTAGTCGATTCATCGATCGGTTGTCAATCATTTAACGGTTCCAGTTCAAACACAGCTATCGGCTGGTTTGCTTCTGTGCTGGTTTATGGACTCAGAGAGACATATTTTGAAGCTCTGGACAGTTTGAAGACATTAACTTGGGTGACATTTTATCAGCAGAACAATCAGTTGACGAAATGAGAAAGTTTTCTGCCGATGAATCAGTAATGAAAATATTCATTAGTTGCAGCCAAACTGCAAACACTCTTTCAAAAATGTGATTTTACAGCTACACTTTTTTTGACACGGTAAAATAAATAAACAGTCCTTGAATCAAAAGTAAGACACACAGTGGAAGAAACACCTCATCCATTATCGTTGTTCATCTCCTTGAAAAAGATGATGATGATTTTTACTTTTTTCTCTCTCTCTTTTGGGCGTGCATGTGCTTTTAGGGACGGGAGTCGAGAACCGGTTCCAAACTAAACAGCAGAGCTTTTGCACACCTGAGTCACATCCATGCCTTTTTTCCATGCCGACTTTTTTACACAGCGAAAACTGATCAGGAGTCAAAGAATCGGACCGATAATGGATAACGGCACTGGCATCAATAAAATCTTATCAGCTCTCATCCCAACGAGCTTTTGAGGCTTCTGTTGGAGAATCATCACTTACATTACATTTCTGTCGAGACAGACTGGACTTGGCAGGAATAACACTGTGACAGTAAGTGGACAGGGAGTTCGTCCTCTCATATCAACACAAGTTTGATGAAAAACAATCTGAAACGTTGCATCTCAAATAAGCACAGGCTGCGTTCGCCGGCAAGCCGCCATGAATCACACAACTTATCAGAGCAATTACGATTTCCAGGCGGCAGCAGCAACAACCTGCTACTGTGACACAAGCACACTGACAGAGGAGGAGGACGTCAACGAGGACATAAAAACGAATGAACTCTCTCTCTCTCTCTCTCTCTCTCACACACACACACACACACACACACACACACACACACACACACACTTTCATCTGCGGCCTGTCAGAGACACACTTGCAGGTCCCTTTCCCTAAAATGGCCGATAGCTCTCTGTGGCGTTGACGAGCCACAGGAAACGCTCCTGGTTTCATCTCGCTTTCTGCCTCTTGATGTCATTTTGTCTCTTGCTTTCATCCCTGATGACAGAGCGTCCACTGTCCCTGTCTTGTGTCCTAATACCTGCTCTGATCTGATAGCGACTGTCAGATGAGAGGTGGAGGGAAGAGAGTCACGGGGACAGACAAGAAGGCGTCTGACAAACACAACTCTGCTGATTGAAATCAATTTCTTCCCCTAATGACGTGAAATAAAGATTATTCTTCTCTCATTTTACGCATAATTAAAAGTCCAACTTGTTGTGTTTCCTTTCCACGTCTCACATTAAACATATTTCTGTGATTTGACTGGGAAGAAAGAGTTGATGAAATTAAGGATTTTCCTCAGGTAAGATGTTAAGTCTCTCCCTTTGACAGATGCGATTAAGAAGCTGTTGTGGAGACACAAACTGGGACAAGCCAGAACCAGCAGAAGCATTATTACACAGGATTAGGCCGATGACCTCATCACCGAACAATCAACAACCAGGGTGGCGCTCGCAGGAGGACGACTCAATCAAGAAGCTGTTTGGGAAATACACACATCAAATATGCAAATACAGAAATCAGTATTTCACATTGTCATTTTCCCACCACTTCAGATTCCTGAATGTAAATCAAAGTGTGGTTTCAGGACCAAACATTATCTGATGCATCAGCTTATAAAAAAAATCTTGGATCCAAGCATTTTCAAGAATTTTGCCAATTAAGTCAGCAAATGTTTGTGAGATCCAGCAGAACTCAGAGGTGATTAACAGGATTTCATCTCCTCGACGGGAACGCAGACTTAACGGCTACCTGCACTTCTAGAAACCTCCTGAGCCGACGGTCTGATATCTGCTGTAATGACTGACTGTCCCACACGGACGGCTGACATCTCTGAAAGGAGGTCAAAGGTTAAGAACATATGGAGCTAAGAAAATATAAAGCTGAATCATAGATATTGTTGGAAAGATGCTCCTGCCTCGGTGCTTTGTTACCTGTCTGCTCAGCATCCTCTGTCTGTGACTCGGTGAAAGTTTGCAGGAAACTGAAGCTTCATGTTGAGAGACCACAGCTTTCATTTAAAAAAAGAGTCACAGCTGAGCCACAGAGCCGTGCACCTTCAAACAGGAAACGCTAATGTGATTTCTTTATAGAACATTTTAGTATGAAGGAGATTCTTCAGCAGCTTTGGCTTAATGCTTCATTTTGACTTCGTCCATCTGTTTAGATTTGAGTGTTTGGAAATACTTTGCACATGTTTTCACCAAGAAGAGGAAAGTTGAAATGTTTTTAAATGTAGCACGAAAGTTAAATATTTCCAAAACAGTGGCAACATAAATAAATTAAATCAGGTTGAACTCAGTGACAAACCGAACCTCCTGTCAGTTACAGAGCAAATCAAATCAGCCACTTACCTTTAAAGAGTCTGACCACAAACATCACTGCATTAAAAACACATCAACGTGCTCTCAAAGCTTTTCCCATGAAGCCCCTGTGATTCCTGAGCATGAGAGCAGAATCCAGGCCAAATCACATGCAGCTCTGCAGCAACAGGTCCGAGTCTGCGCCGAACTCCATTCAATTTATACACCAGATAAACACTAACTCGGCTGTTCATTAACTCTGAAGCGACTTGAAACTAAAAGCACAACTCAGGCAAAGACCTCACCTCTTTTTCTCCTTATCGGCCGTCATGCTTTCTCCTGTGCACGATGACAACGTTGTAATTCCCCGATTGTCTCCAAGTTAAGTCCAACTTCAGAGTGACAGAAACCTGCAGGTTAGTCCAGAGCTGGAGGGGGTCCAGGCTGCAGGAGGGGGTCCAGGCTGCAGGGGGGGGCCAGGCTGCAGGGGGGGGTCCAGACTGGAGGGGGGGGGTCCAGACTGGAGGGGGGTCGGGGCCGCACAGTCTCAGAACACTGCCGAGGATTGCACAGCCTGTCGCCCGCAGACAAACACCAGGAGCTCGGGTCGGAACTTTTTCCTCCCTCGCCGGTTTGAAAACTCTGAAAACTGTTCTCTCTCTGACCTGAAGCTCAGCTGGCACCAGGAGAGCCCCCCTCCTCCCCCCGAGGCCTGATCTGAGCCCCGTGATTGGCTGGAAACGGGGCCGGGAGCCGCCCCCCTCCCCCTGCTCAGCCCCGCCCCCTCACGTGACCTGCTCTCCTACCTGTTACAGGATTGGCAGCAGGTGTGAGTCAGGCAGGGATAAACACTGAGCACAGTCATCGCAGGGAAGGGCTTCCAAACAATTACTCACAATCTCTGGCGACATTTAACAAACTTCTCAATAGTGTTTTTTCTTTGTCTGTTTTTCTTTTAATAGAACTTCAGAATAAGAACAACATGGTTTGTGTTTGATTATGTTCATAATATTGACAGGAAAAAAAAAGTTTGGTCCCACAAAAAATCCTTCTTATAAATAAAGTCAAATCGAAGCTGATCCACAGATTTGAGCCTGTGAAACAAAAGAGTGACACACATGTAAATTCTTCTTTTTGTAACTTGCTCTCATTTGGTTTAGTTCATGTGCAGTTTTTTTTATAGTTAACAACATTCCCTCATTTTCTTTCTTTACTATAGAAACATTATACTTGGTTCATGTGAATATAATAATAAGAACCATAACACATTTTTCTTAATTCAATTTTACTTTTTGCAAAATTTCACAAACAAAAAAACCCAAATTCCTGGTTTTAATGAAAGAAGTGCAGCAGAATATAACAGGTTTTCTTCTTGGTTTTCCATCTTTGTATTGGTGATGTTTTTAATGTTCAGGTGAGACATTTCCCACAACAAAGAACTGTAATTATTATTTATTAAAACAGCTCCATTAAAGCTGAGAATATATTCATTGATTATTCATTGATCATTTCCTCTGACTGACATTTTTTTAACCTATAATTTTGGCCACATTCCATATTTCTTTCCAGGAAACTTTCCAGGAAATATCAAACACTTAAAACAGATTTGTTTTTTAAAGAAATATGTTCAACATTTTGGAAATATGTGTGTTTGCTTTTAAGGGTGAGATGAGAACGTTGATATCAGGAAAAGGAGAAACTGTCTGTGCGCTCAAATTTCCAAACTCACCAGTTTTTTATCATCAACGTCTTCATCGAAACAGAGGCCTTTGTTTGTGAGACTCTCCTTTTCCTTGACATCACTCTTATTTCTTCATGTTTCATATGAAGCTTGAGTAACAGCAGCACGGAGAAGTGTTTTCTCATTTGAGTCCAAAATCAGCAGGATGACATGAATTTTTTTGCAAAACAAACGATTCAAATAAATCAGATTGATGATACCTGTGTTGACTTTGTGCTTTAGTATCGTCGCATGACTACTTCCTCCTTCGCCCCGGCATATTTATCAAAGCCAGTTAGCTTAGCTTAGCAAAATCCACCAGCACCTCCAAAACTGACTGATTAGCTGGTTGCTGAATATCTCTTTCTAACCTCGACGGAGCTTGTTGGGGCGTCGTCAGGAGCCAAACCGTTTCCTGTCTGGGGCCGGTAACGTCCCGGAGCCTCCGCTGGACCCGGCCTCACTTTAGCAGCCGCAAACCTTTCGAGCCTGCAGGCGTCGAATATGTGATGTTCAACCTGCATGTATCTGCTGATGTTTTCACTTGATAACTCATAATGTGAACAGTTTGACTTACTGAGGTATGAGGTCATCTCTCTTTTATCTCTTACCAGCTGTCAATCAGCAAGTGTTTCTGTTGCGCAGGATTTGCATTATTATAGTCAGAGTTGACAGTATATCTCAACTCATCAATGTCTAATGATGATTTCATTTAATGATGACCTCCTCATGACAGTTCAGAGTCCTCAAGATCAAGATTTTACTGTTTAAGTCGATGCATATTTGGGCCGACCTGCCTGATGTGGACCAGAGGACGAGGCTTTTTAAGATCAGCTAAAAAACAAAAAGCCTGCGTCATAACTGCGGCTGATTTTCTCTCTGCTGCCTCCAAGTGTTTTGTTTCTCACCGACTTTGCGTTTAAGAGCAGGTTTCACTGCATTTCTCAGGAAATCTGATGCAGATAACTGCTTCTGGTATTTAACATGATCTTCTCCTGTCAACCTCTCAAACCAGGCAGATGGAGAAGATTAGAGATTTAACTCTGAACTGCCTGAGTGCTTTCTGATTTATGTCATTTACATTTTCTGTCTTTTTGTTTAGTGTTTCTTAAGGTCATATTGTGACTTAAATTGAGATAAATGTTTGATGTAAAGCTTAAAAGATTAAATGGCAGTTTGCAAACTGTACAACACATTTTTACTGAATTCAAATGCTTCACCTCGAAACAGCAGCAGGGAGGAGGACAAGGGTTCGACGGGAGATTCAGATGTAAACACTGAAATGATGCACCAAACTCTGTGAAATATCTTTCTGACATCATGATATTTAATTTTGTTTCAAAAATTAAAATACACCTTCACATCCTTTAAAATACAGTACATTTGGCACGCGGCGCAAAAGGAAAAAAAAACCAACACAAATGAAGGGAATCCATTAAGGAACAAAATCACAGGTCAGGTGACAAAATGTACATAGAAAGCTTCACAAATACAGGGACAGCAAAACAAGAACATACACACAGTAACACTCTGTGACCCGAGGAAGAGGAGTGTCAAACCATAATACCGTCTCCACTGTCTGAAATCAGCCTCATGCAACTGTGTCGACTTTCGCTACAGCTCCATTCACTAAGCATAGTTTTATTTTTTTTCTCTGAAACAAATATTAAACCACTGGGTGGAAAATTTGGAAATAGAATTTGGCATTTAGCATGAAGGACGTCTGTGAGAGGAGAACGTCCTGTTTGGGTCATAGTGGGACAAACAGTCGATGCGACAGGAGACGGGAAGAGATGAGACGAGAAGAGAAGAGAAGAGAAGAGAAGAGAAGAGAAGAGAAGAGAAGAGAAGAGAAGAGACGAGATTGAAATGATGGACAGAAGTTCTGGAAGTTGTTGGCTGTCCATACTTGTGTGTGTGTGTGTGTGTGTTCAGTGATTGTCCTACAGCTTCTGTATCTAATACATCTTGTACTTCCACTCCTGTTACTGCTACATGTACAGTGATGCCTGTTTGTACTAGTCTGGTTTTCTGGCAGGTTACACGGGAACTTGTTAATCTCCTGACTAATGACAGGTAACAGGTAACTCACGTGTCTGTTGACTCACCTGCTCCTGGAAAAAAAAATCACAAATTACATTCATATGCAACTATTAAGCAGTGATGGAGGAAGTATTCAGATCCTTTACTGAAGTAAAAGTACTAATATCAGTATCAGTAATATCAGTAAAAATACTCTCTTAGAAGTGAAAGTCCTGCATAGGAATGTTACTTAAGTATCTAAGTATAATTAGGAAAATGTATTTAAAAGTAGTGAAAGTACTCAATGCAGAAAACTGTCTGTGTCTGTTCTTCTGTTCATCTTCTGTCATCACAGGATTTTTCTCCTCATTTATCTAAAAGCAGCATTTTTCCTGTTGGAGCTCATTTTCAACTATTTTGTTCAGGACTGAAACTAATGATTCTTTTCATTCTGGATTCATCTGCTGATTCTTTTCGCCATCGATCGATCGATTATTGAAAACAGTGAGCAACAGAACAAACCTGCAAACTATTACAGACACATTCAGACTGTTACAGACACATTCAGATCAGTCAAACTGAAACAGAGACAGAAAGGATTCTCAAAACAGATGCTAATAAATTACATAAAAAACAACTGCATGGAAATTGCATATGAACGTAATACAGAGGAACGTAGGACTGTTTGAGATGTGTGTGTGTCTATGTGCCCTAAAACTACCTGTACTGCAGTTTTCTTTGATACGTGAACATGTGTCTGTGGACGAGGATAAAGAGAAAGGAAGAAGAAGGAAAAAGAAAAACAAAAAAAACTCTTTCAGAGTATTGCACATGGAGTTTCCTTGAAGATGTGTGGATCATGTTTCAGATCACTATAAAACCTGAAACCTGACCTTATTTGAAGCTTATTTGACGTCCATGTCCAGGCAGAGAGGAGGACGAGGGTCTAAAGTATGACGTCTGGAATCTGAAGGTTTCTAACGCGTCAGCAAAAACTAGACGATCCAGTAAAAACGACGACGACAAAAACAAAACGATGCTTTAAATAAAAAACGTAACATGGAGACAACGTGAAGGCGTCTGTTCACGCGTGTTCGCACAGACACGACAGAGCAAATACATTCAGTTTAACACACGTGTGCCGACACATTCACCTCTGTGGACGATCCACAGCTTTCACGTGGAATCACGGGGGTTTGGTTTCAGAGACTGCAGGTCAAGTTACTGTTCACACGCAAACACACACACCAGGCATCTCAATGCTCAGATGGTCATGGAGGGATTTAACCCAGAAAGATTTCGCTCCAGAAGGTGCAGAGAGAGTTTCAGTGACGAGAACTTCACCTCAAACAAACTGTCCGTTTTAAAGGCGCTCGTTTGACATTTTAGATTTCAGCTCATTATTTGGCTTCAACTGTCTCGATGTCGTCATCTCAACAACGACCCTCCCAGTGGTTCGATACTGTAGGTTGGTCCTGCAAACTTTGGTTTTTAATGAAGAACCAGAACAACAAGCTAAAATATGGAGAGAGAAGGAAAAACAGCGCAAGCTTCTCTCTACAATAAGAACTGCCGAGATAAAACTAAACTAAAATTCAAAATGCCAAAGTGTCGCTGTTGTGGTGCATCTTCTAACGTTAACATTTACTTTGCCCATTTGACTCTTTAACTTCAAAACAAAGCACTGACAAAACTTCTAAATTCACCATGATTGAAAAAAATCTTTGATTTCTCACGTCTCCTTTTGACATCTCTCTTTTTTTTTTATAATGAATAAAGTATTTTCAAGACCATTGTTTCTTCAAATACAATCATTGGTTCAATTTTTTTTTCCATTCACATACGAGTTTAGGGAAGAAGAAACATTCTTTAAACACAGAGATGGACACAGGATACAGCACATCATGTACAGAAAGGACTTTCTAGAGGTTTGCAGCTACACATACATGCACACACATGATCTCTCTCTCACGCACACACACACACACACACACACTAATGTCGGCTGCATCAGAAATGCATCCGGACCACGTGAAGGAGCGTTGGGTCATTTCTTACAGTATCTGACCTTCTATGCTGCTCGAGCACATATGTAGTTTGATGGATATGCACAAATGGACAAACATCAAGAGCACAGAAACCGTAAAGAGAGATACAGACGGTCTAGTATAATTCCTGGAGTGGTCAGAATCTGAAGAAGTTCAGGAGGTCTCATTGAAGAGGCCGTGGTTCTTTGAATACTGTGTCTTTGCTTGAAGACTTTTAGGTGGCGTGGTGTCGATCGTGTGTATATGTGCGTCAGTGTGTTGCCTAGGCCACAGTCTCGTCTCCGAAGTAGGAGAATCCTTTAAACTCGTCTTGGTTGATCTGCTTGATGATGTTGTGGTCCGTCGGCGTCAGGACGGGCTCCTCACGTGTAAAGTCCTGGTCAAAGTTATTCACGTCCCTTTTGGTTTTCTGGAAGACAAAAGAACAAGAGAGAAGCTTTACGTGTAAATCCATGAAGATCATCCGGTTTGATGGGTTTCAGCCTTCGGACATGTGATGACTCGTGGTGTAGATGTGTCAATAGTTTTACACAAGTAAGATGATATGTTTGGTCATTTTAAAACAAGCATTTTACTTTTTAAATTTTATGTTAATCATGAATAATCATGAGAGTATTGCCTCAGTTCCTGGTGGAGGATTCTCTGACCAGGAACCGTTAAAAGCTTCTCTTCACATCCGAACAGAAATCTTACTGTTCACATTCAGCCTCTTCCCCTGCAAATACAATCCATTTTTCACAGTTGGCTGGTTTGTGTGTGAACTCACGATGCGCGGTTTGAATGGCGGTCTGATCTTCCTCTGCTCCAGCAGCATCCAGTCGATCTCTCTGAAGAACGGGTGGAGCTTGATGGCCTCCTCCAGACCCTGAGCCAGCACGCAGCCCAGACGCTTGTTCGGACTCTTGGTCATGAACTGAGGAGTGACAGCGACGGAGAGACAGAAAAGAAGGGAGAAAGATATCTCATGATTTCGATGAATTGCCTGTTTAAATAATAACGATTATATTCACTTTTTTAGATTTTACATGATGTTTTTTTCAAAATGGCTTTATGAAAGAAAAAAAAGTGCTTTGACGCAAATCTCAATTTTGTTGAATTTGCTGTATCTAATTGTGGTCATGAAAATAAATGTCATCATTTTGTTCAGATAAAAATGGATGTTTTTATGTGTCCTCTGCAGAGGAGGTCAGGCTTTTCTGCCTTTTATGCCTCTTTACAGCGAACAACATCAAGGAAGAGAAAATTTCACACAATCATCACAAGAGACCAAAAATAGATTGAATGACGAGCGTCCACTGGCTCAGAGGGAAGATTTGCTGCATCAAAGAAAAAAATTAAAATAAAAAATACAGTCTCCTGGAGTTTTCCTAACGGACCCAAACAGATCCTGACAAAGCTTCAGTCAAAGATCTGGTTTGGGTCTTGATTGACTGAGCCACTGGAAAACGTCTTCTTCACTTCACACTTTCTTCAGGATTTTCTCAATTTTGAAAACTGGTTGAGCGTTAGACTGAACTGAGAGAGTTTATCATGTGAGTCCCTCAGCTGGACGACATGTCCAGTCGGAGCAGAGAGAGCTGGTCAAGTGACTGGTCAGAGTCCAAGACACTGTCCAACATAAACACACACACACTTTCCCACAAGGCTTTGCAGTCGAACCAGCCAAGGTAAACGCAAGGCTTGTGATGGAAAAACTGGACGAGCAAATAAACGAACAGACAAGCGGCATCACACACACACACACACACACACACACAGAAGAAAGTAATGGAATCAAACGCAGAAGGAATTATCCAATGTTCTTCTGGTGGAGGATCAGGAAACACGGATCAACATGTGACACCAAGAAAAAAGCTGCATCCTCGCTCACATGTGACAGTGAGGAAGAGACAAACACACTAAATGAAAAGACATCAACCAGTTCACGTCCTTCATGTGGATTTTGGATCTGTAGCCAGTTAGTTCATTGGGGCTGGACCTCATCTTTATAATGTGCAAGTTTCAACACTCGTAACAAAACTATGGGAAAAACAACAAAACCAGGACCACACACGGTCAACGAGGCCCAGCCAACATCAGCTCGACTTCAGCAAAGGGGTCTAAGAGTCTGGGTCGAATTTAAGAGTTGCAAATAGTTTATCAAAGGTTTGATGTTGAAAAGTTCTTTGCAATAATTTGAACTTGAGCTAGAACTCGAGTTCCGACCATGAAGATGGAAGAATGACCAAACACCCCCCTCGACTGACCGCTTTCAGAATGGACACAGCTTCCTTGCTGAGCCACACGGGGTAGAGGACGTCGTCGTGGAGGATGGACTCAAACAGGTCGTCTTCATTATCGGCTTCAAACGGCGGCTGTCCTGCCATCATCTCATACATCAGCACCCCCAGAGCCCACCAGTCCACCGACGGGCCGTAATCCAGCTCCTGAAGGATCTGATCACGCATAAAAAAGAGGACACTTACAAATAGAGTCAAACACCAAGGTGAAAAATCACACACAAGTCTTGAGAAAATTCTGTAAGTGAAATTTGTGAAGTTTGAGCAAAACTTTGTAATTTGTGGGCTGAATTGAAGTAATTTTAGTACTGATTCATAAACATCAAGCACTTCCCATCAAAAGGCTAAAAGATTCTTCATCTCCATCTTAGCACAACATTGAAAAACAGAGTATCATCAGCAAACAGTCGAACACAGACCTTGTCATTACAAATAAAATAAATGTCTCCTGCGTATACTTCATGTGGATTTGTGGGTGTGGACATTGTTTGTGCATGTCTGACCTCGGGCGCGATGTAATCTGGCGTCCCACAGAAGGTGGTGGTGGTGACGCCGTTGAGGATCCCCTCCTTGCACATCCCAAAGTCTGCCAGCTTACAGTGACCCTCAGCATCCAGCAGGATGTTGTCCAGCTTCAGGTCTCTGCAGAGCAGCAGGGTCGAACAGGGGAAAGGAAGGATTAGCAAAATACACCATGAGTTTATAGCATGAGCCCTTTGAGTTATTCAATTTAAATGTTTGAGTTTTTTGTATTTAAAGATGTAACCTCTGAGGAGCGGGATGAATATTCAGGAGGAGGACGGGAGGGGGACAGACCTGAGAGAACTGAGAGTTGAATGAGAGAATGAGGCGGAGGGGGGGAGATAAAAGCAGCGGTGTTGAGAGATGACGGGGTTGGTCATGAATGCAGCCGCTCTGAGCTTGATGGTTGATCGCTACAAAAATGTCAACATCTCCCCGACGCGGCCGATGCAACCATTCAGCTCGAGGTGTTTTCAAAAATACAGCCGCCCCGACAAGCCGGGGAGGAGACGGAGCATGTGTGTGTGCGTGTTTGTCTTAAGTCGAGAGCTTATGCAACTGTTCTGTTTTTGCAAGCCCCAAAAATAAAAAGGCAGCTTAACAATCCTGTTTGAGAGCCGCGGTGATCCGCTGTTGAAAGGTTGGTTCTTTTCTGTCCCATCATGCTTTGCTCTGACAGGTCACTGATTGCACTGCAGGCAGTGGTGAGAAAAACAGACAGAAAATGCAAAAGAGCTGCTGATGATGCATCAAGATTTCTGCACAGTCAACCGAGCGATTTCCGTTTTTGGACAGGTTACATGTTAACTTAGAACTTAAACTTGCCTTGCAAATTATATTTTTAAATCTGAATCTTATCAGAATTTTTTCATTTCTGATTCCTCAAAATGTCACCTGGTTTTAAATATATAAAATAAATGCCTTTATTTTAAAAATTTATATTTTAAAAAATCTGAAATTATTAACCAGCTAAAAAGCATTACATGGTTTGGCTCCAGGATGTGAGAGACTGGAATGCTGGGTTTTTTTATGTACATGTCCTTATTTCAGTGACTTTGGAACAACCCAAAACTTTCACTCACAAATATATTCCCACTTTTAAATCTGCTTTAAAACATGTTTCTACTTGATTCGCCTTCGTACAGTTTCATAATTCTTCATGTAATAACTAGAACATCAGACTCAGGATTCGGCGGGACGTGAACCTCTCGCCGTGGTTCGGCAGGTATCTGGATCTCGTGCAAAGCTCAGCCATGAACGGTATGATAATGTGCCTCAAGACTCCAGGAAAATAACCTGACATGTCAGATTCAGTGGAGCTTGACAGTTGGCTTCAAACCAAGCTTTTACTTAAGGGTTCAAGTTCAGGTCAAGTTATGACGAATGAAGACGCTGAACATTGTGAATAATCCTGAGTTTTAGCGTTGTTGTTCATTAACAACTCGAGAACTGTGACAGGGAGCGCGAGCTTCATACATAAATAAAAGTTAGCTTCAGTAAAGTGTTTTCATTGATTCATTGATTGAAGTTTACTGAATATTCTCCTTCCAAGAAATCCATTTCCAATGTTTATTACCTTGGTTCTGTTTGCTGAAGTGTGTTTGGTTTTATCTACGTGAACTCTGGAGAAAATCCAAAACTTTCTTTGCTCTGAACTAAAAAAACAAGGCCAGTGCTGTGCTGTGGAGCAGCTGGGGACCGTGCCTTGCTAAAAGGCACATTGATGCCTAATGCTGAGGCAGGAAAGAGCTGCGCTTGTTCTCCGTTTCCCCACATGACATATGAAAGTGGCGACCCTGTGGCTGCCTGTTTGCATATCTCACCTCCGGGCGACTCCCGGCACATTAAGTCTGAATCGCACGCCCGCAGCAGAAAAACAGCATGTGAATTTAATTCATTTGCGAATGAATTGAAATGGCTGCTGACGTTAATCTTTGTATTACACATCACCTCGCTGCAGGGAAATTCAATATTAAGTGGCTGCAGGTGTTGAGCCGCACTAATGGAATGATATTTATTTATGTGAAGATGTTTTGTGGGATGAGACTCGTGTCAACAGGAGCTAATAATCTGGGCCGAGCAGCAGGAAATGAGCAATATTTACATCATCTTTCATTTTCATTTTTCTTCATGCTTTGATTCTCTGCACAAATCTTTGCTGCTGTCTTTTTATTAATGTGATTTGTTGTCCAATGATATGAACGTCTTATGAATTATAATGAATAAACATGTTGCTTGAACTGGAATTAAAACTGATTTGTTTCCATTATTAAGATGAATGACCAGTCAGGACGACGATTATATTAGTTTTTCACTTCCAGGCTCAATTGTCTTTATATCTAAAAACAAATTTCAGATTTAAAAAAAAATTTCCTATTTCATCAACTCATATTGCAGCTTCCTCACTTTAGTCTGATATTATATTGGTCAAGCTTCATATTAAGTCTGAAAAATATTACAAATACAAACAAATCAAAAACCAAGTTCTTATCTTATAAAAGAAGCCATAAAGATTAGAAAACACCTTCTATTGGAAAACACCTGCCTCCTCTCTGGGCTTTTGTGGGCAGGTTGAGCCTTTTCAGAGTCACATAAGGTGGCAGCTGATGAAACTGGCAACCGGCCCAAACCTTTCTTGCCTCTCGCTCAGAGCTCGAACACGACGGCTTGTCCTCGTCTCTGCAACCCTGAACTGGAAAAAGTAGTTTAGGCGTGTTACTGTAATAACCTGAGCCCTGATGGTGAGCTGATAAACTGTCATCGTAGAACAAGACGACATTTACAACTTAAACTCTACTTCATATAAAAGAGGGAAACTAGATAGAAAAGTGTTTTGTTGACTCCGATATCAAATCTTGTCCTCATGAGGAATTTGTTTCCAAGAACAGCTACAAAAAAACTGAGATGGAATTTCGTGTGAATTTTCTTCAACTGTGTGCAGCTGATTGTATTTTTATCCGGCTGATATTTAACCTGAGCGTCACACTGTTCCTTCACTCGGGGATATCACCACTTTTTATGAGCTTTAATATCGCTGAAGAAAATCCTGTCAATAAACAGGAGCTGCTCTGTCAGCGCTGTCAGAGGCTCTTGTTTGGAGTTCTCACACACACACACACACACACACACACACACACACACACACAAGGCAATCAGGCTCAATTGAGAGCATTTCCTGTGTTTCATGTTAATCTTGAGCGATTTTTCCATTACGTCCTCAGCGGCAACCCCTGTGCACTGTGACAGCTAACCTCTCTCTCTCTCTCTCTCTCTCTCTCAACCCTGTCACCCCTCCATCCTCCAGTCCCCTCTTCTGTGTAACTCCATGATCCAAACCACATCTGGTCAAATGCACACACACACACACACACACACACTGCTGCCACTGGTATATTTATCTGAGTGGGATCACAGCATGATCAGGGAGAATATGAACACTGATAAACCAGAAGATAAAATAAAAAATATAACAGAACGCGCTTTGTATTTGTGTCTGTAACATGTTTCTCAAAGTGTTTTTTAAAACTGTCTAATTAAAAACACTCATTCATCAAACATCCACGTGCCTCCACATCTCAAACAAGTCATCATGAAATGCTGAAAAAAATCTAGTAGCTTGGGTTTGATTTGGTCATTATTTCCATTGAATATGATATAATTTATAATATATTTCAGGCCTTTCTGTTTTTGGATGATGAGATCAGATAAACTTTATTGATCCTGCACCGGCAAAATCCACTGGTTACAGCAGCTCAAGAGGGAAAAGAATGAGTGAGCGATAAAAGAAAATGAAACAAGATAAAAACAAGACAAAAATAAAGACGATACACAACTTTCACTAACACAGATACAACCTCTCGGCGCTCTGGTTTCCCTCGTCATTACAAACATGGATGTCGGGTTAAATCTCTCGTCAGTGCCCTTGATCACAACGCTGTCTGAGAACTGCCCCTGATATACAGTGTGTATATCTCACTATGATTGGGCACCGGCCGTAATGTGTCCAAAACAAAATGGCGTCAGATGCTCTGTAAGATTCTTAGTTACTTTTCACAAAGTTTATATTTCCATTTTTCATTTAGGCAAAGTTCTCGAACAGATGCTTGAGTTTAAACACTGATGAAAAATATCTCTGTATTGATATTCTTGGTATCTTCACGTGTCTCAACTCCGCTGATGTTCAGGTAAAGTCTTGTCGACTCACTTGTGCGTGTTTATCCAGACGTGTATCTGCTTCCAACCGGTCTGAACCTGCTCTGTCAACACTATCACATCCAGACGTTACCTTCTATTTGGACTCAGTAAAGTTGAACAGAAGGAACGAGAAATGTCTAAAAACTTTTTTTTCTTTTTGGAATGGATGGGAGCATCGACGAGGGGCTGATGGGAGAAAAGACGAGCATCAGAAGAGTGATGGAGGAGGACGGGGTGTCGAGGAGAGGGCGGAGGAAAGGAGGGAGGGGAGAGGAAGAGGTGGCTCGAGGGAGGGGGGGAGAGAGTCGGGACATAATGTTCCCACAACACTTGTTGCTCATCTTCCTCTGGTAAACAAAGTGGGTCAGGGACGAGAGAGCAAGAGACACAGAGAGAGAGAGAGAGAGAGAGAGAGAGAGAGAGAGAGAGAGAGAGAGAGAGAGAGAGAGAGAGAGAGAGAGAGAGAGAGAAGAAGAGAGAGAGAGAGAGAGAGAGAGAGAGAGAGAGAGAGAGAGGGTCAGGTAGCTCAACTCAGCTCATGAATTAACACGCAGTGTGTGTTGTCTCTGCCAACCTCTGACAGAGTAATATTCACCATCCAAACAGCATGACTGAGAAAACAATGCTGAAAGGCCGAGCCATTAATCTTAATGTTGCTGAAAGCCAACTGGAGTCAGCGTGCGATTTAGACACATTCTTTGTGGAGCTTTAGAAAAAGACGCCCGTCGCGTGCAGTTTCAATATTTGCGTGATACGAACTGAGTGGAACATAAGCTGTTAAAATGAGTCATCTTTGATGGATATTTCTAAGTGTCAGGAGTCGGAGCGGGCCCCGGCCTCTGTGTTCTCGCAGTGACAAAACCGGCCGGCTGCAAAAGCATTTCTGGTAATAAGAAGCTTTTTATAGCCACCTTTCACATTTCACGTCCACACGAGGCGAGTGTTGGACTCGGAGACAGACTCTGGGTGGAGTATCACTTAAAAACTTGCCCATGTCGCCAAAACCAATAAAAAAACAAACACGAAACAATAACGCCTCTGAGCCTTTTGGCTTTGACCTCGGAGGCTGATGTGGATTTGGATTAAATTGTGCCAACCCAAAGAAACACATACACACATTCACACATATGATCATAACCTCCTTTCATTAATAAAACCATTGTAACACAAACTGTGTGAAACAATGAGTCGTGGTCCGGCAGGAGCCGGCAGGGGCCGGCAGGGGCCGGCAGGACGGGGCCCTCTGAGATCACCTCGGCAAAATAACTCAATGAAAAGATTTATGTCAGCTTTTAGTGAGTTTATCCTGCGTCATGCTTCACTTTTATGCAACATCTCGTTTGTGCTTCATGTAATTTATGGTGTGTTTGAACGATTCTATAGCATTTTATTTTATTCAGTTCTAATTCAGTTGTTTCCACATATCCACGTCCAGTCCTCCTCTGGTCCTGGGCTCTTTGTTTTGGATCATCTTTCTTTATATTATTTTGTCTCGTGTACAGTTTTTGCTTTATGATGTTAATTAATTATTTGTCGCGCTGTAAGTGGTTCAATATCAATAATTTTACATGTTTCACTTGCATTAATTCACATGGGACATTTCTCTATTTGTTCGTCTCACTGGTTTAAAGTTAATGTAGCTTTGTTCAAAGGAAAGATGTGTTTTCATGCAACAATCACGTTTCTCTAAATTTAAGTTGATCAATGTTTATTAGTCAAATTTAGCAAATGTAAAATACGTTGAGTCTCTGCAAACTGTCATCTTTCCTTAAAGGAAAAAAGAAATTGCAATTTCAACATCGGGTTTTTTCCACTGGCTGGATTAAAGCGGATAAACAGTTCTTGTGAAGACATGACTCAGTTTGACAGTCTTTGATTAGTGTTGGGCAAGTTGTGATTGTTTTTTTAGTAAGTTGATGTTGTCATAGTTCTTGCTGTTTGAAAAAAAATATCTGGCAATATTCTGATCAGATAAAACAAAATGAGACTTTATTAAACCCTCTGGGGAAAATGGGGCGTTGCAGAAACAAGACAAATAGATTCGCATTAGTTTCACCTGTTGTATAACGAAACTGAACCAGTTTTCTGCTTCCTCCTTTATTTATTTCTTTTCCTGTCTTTCTTCGTGGAGTGAGCACCGTGTGAGCAAACTGAAGCTCCTCTGGGAGCCAAAGACTCACAAAACGAAAACTGAAAATACATCCAAATACAAGGTGCTGGTTAAACGAAGAACAAGCAGAGAGGAGGAAGGATTTATCGTCCCACGTCACGTTCAACTGACCTTTAATATCTGACACACGACACATAACAATTCATGTTGGATCGCTTCCCGGCCTGTTTCCTCGGTCTGGGGTTAGTGTGTCTCTGTGTTCGTGCGTCAGGATTCACATTCATGACTTTTAATCACACACAAACAGCCACGTCTCGTGTCAGTGTTATAATACGTCGTATATCATTTCAACACAGCCATGTTTTCTTTTGACAGAAGAAAACATCCATCCGTCAAAACTGGACGTCACTTTGTTTAAATAAAGTTGTATTCATTGTAATATGAACATAAATGAACAATGGACTCTGTGTTTAATGGCAACAATAGAACCTAATTAATATAAATACATCAGGTTTCTTCTGGGACGTCCTCACATTAACCTACATCTGCTAATTTGTTAATATGTGAAGTATTTATCAGGTGCTTCAAGGTCAAAGGTGACTTTTATTGAGTTCGGGTGCAGTGATAAATATTGTCGTCTTACAGAGCTCAGAAAGACGTGAGTTTGAGACACAAGTACGTTGTCAAGAAATCTGATTGACAGTTTTCTCTTTTGCTCGCACATCAAGACAAACCTGATTGACCAAATGATTCGGTCTCTGACTCGTCGTCGGTCTTTGACACTGATTTACATGTTGTAAAACTATGGCAGCCGTTCTGGAAATCTCTCATGAACTATCCATCAAAGTCAGTTAGAAAATATGCCAAAAGAGAAAAGATCCAAAAGAGATTAGCCGACGTTCAATCATGTTTCATTTCCTAACACCTGGTTTAGATACTGTGCTTGTTCAGGAGGATTTAAGTGATGTCGTCACCCAAACAATCCACAGTTCGTGATCCGACACACATGTGGCCGCAATCTCGCACTGCACCAAAATCTTCAGACGTCATTTATTTGTTTTGAAATCGTTCATTTTCATTCACAAAAACTGATACAGAACTACAGTTGAAGAAGGAAGCATCAGCTTCTTTAGGTTTGATGAAAGTGTTTCTGGTTAAGGTCAGTGCACAGGGACCATGTGTATCAATGTGTGTGTGTTTGTGTGTGTGGTAAATACCTTGAACACACACACACACACACATTGCATGTCGAGAGAATCTAAACACAGATCAAACCTCAGATTCATCAAGAGAAAACACCGGAAAGAAGAAGCCACTTTTCTTCCATCACAGTTATTTCTGGGAGCAAACAGCCTGAACCTGCACCGACTCCTCCGTCCGTCACAATGGTGTTATGGTTCGAGCGCCGCGTTGCCTTTGTGGGACCAGCTCCGTGTTTGCTATTGGTCGACAATGATATTATGACTGAGGAGTCCACGCAGGCAGATAATAGCACCTGAAGCAGAAAGACGGTGAGGTAATCTGGACCTGCAGACGCTTCCAGGGTCGACGAGTTCGAGTTTCATCACTGCAGAAAACATTTGATCTGGAAAGAATATTTAGCTCTTTATCATGACTGAACACGAGAACATCCATGAACACAAACCAACAAACATCACTGACCTTCAGCCTGACCTCCCCGAGCTCCAGTCCTACTAACCCTGTCACCTGGATGAAGTTCACATCTGTACTGATGGCCACGTCCAAACATGCTCACACAGATGGTCTCGAGTATAAATAAACCAAACAGAAAGTGGAGAAATATCTACTTCACATTTCATGATAGTTACTTAATAATTAATAATAATAATGGGATTGTCTTTAGTTTCAAAAACAATTAAAAGAATTGGACATTATGATGCGAGATAAAAAGGGATCCCCAAAGTTATTATATTTAATCCTGAGAGGGACATGGAACCTAATGGTGGCGCTAGATGAAAAGTCAGGTATCACCAAAGTCTGCACCAAGTTCAAGCTTATTACCACAAACATAAACTTTAAAGTTATGTAATTATTATTCAGGGTTGTTTTGCAGAATCCTTTCCTTCAGCCCGGTGTCCACGGTCCAGAGATCTTACTGTGGTGTTTCTTTGAAATCGACCTACATGCAAAGCTCATCTGCGGCACAGATCACACAGCAGGTCACTTTTTGTTCTGCTTGTCGAGTTCT
This sequence comes from Holacanthus passer, assembly GCA_025331565.1. Taxonomy (NCBI): domain Eukaryota; kingdom Metazoa; phylum Chordata; class Actinopteri; family Pomacanthidae; genus Holacanthus; species Holacanthus passer. Next base: position 2,037,285 of record JAFREQ010000090.1, on the reverse strand, counting down.
TGACATAACGACTCAGCAGCAAACCGAAGCTTCCAAACCAACTGAAAAGCCCTCAGACGAGTTTCGAGCAGCAAAGATCACAAATCACACGGTCAGTCGGTCTGTGAAGCCCGACTACACGACTGACTGGACAAACCGGGACACACAAGTTAGGACACACATGAGAGGACACATTTTAAAACCGCACTGTGTCTCAGGACAGGAGGGAGGCGACCGTCAACCGTCAAATCAACCACGAGATGAACGAGAGCTTCTTATTCAAGACGCACAGATCATTCAATGTTTCAGGTCCTGAAGTGTTTCAGAGAACAGGGATGAGAAAAGTCTGGAAATTCCTGAAAAGAGCACTTTCCAATATTTCTCTTTATTAATATTGTGACTGTTTCTGTTAATGTTCTTTTTCCAGGAATTCTCTTATGTGTCTGTCCTGTATTGCAGATGCATGTCTCAGGTGGACGCACTTAATCAAATTAGCTGAATTTCATGCAACAAACAAAATCAAACAATTAAGGGAACAAAGTTTGAGTTCTGATTCCTGCTTGAACTCAAATGTGCAAAAACTGAAAAGTTCAGCAGAATAATGTTACACCTGCTTCAAATTGGCAACTCAGCATGAAAAGGAAAAATCTAAATCACATGAAGATAAATCTCAAATAAAAAGTGCACATATGCTATGAACACACGCACGCATTGTTTAGTGGCCTGTTCATAGGTTGATGCTAACGCCGTTACCATGGTTACCTGTATATGACTCCATGCCGGTGCAGGAACATCAGAGCGGACGTGACCTCGGCCGCGTAAAAACGAGAGCGGGCCTCGTCGAACTTCCTCGATCGCTGAATCTGAAACATCAGGTCGCCGCCGTTGACGTACTCCATCACGAAGAACAAGCGATCCTGGAGAGAGAGAGAGAGAGAGAGAGAGAGAGAGAGAGAGAGAGAGACACTCACTTTGCATTTAATGTCTATATATGAATGAAACATGGTACAAGCAGAGGAGCTGTTTCTATTCTAAACTTGAATTTGGAATTTAGTGTTGAGAAGTGATAAATCACGAATTTAGTTCATTAACAGGAAATCACTTTGTATTATTTTTAAACATATCTTTAGGCTCAACTAAATTACAATGGCTAAATGGAGATTTTAAGATGAGTTTTAATCTACAAATTAGTCAACAAATTCAAGTGTAAATTTAAGCAACAGCATAAAAAAAAAAAAAACAGAATACATGACAATGTGACGCTGATTGTCTCCGCTCCCATAGGATCCCTTCCTGTCACACACACACACACACACACACACACACACACACACACTCTATACCGCACCCTCTGAGCTCTATTCTCTTGGTACTGAAAATGGCCGCCTTCCTGAATTCCAACCCCCTTTCTTCATATAGGAAATAAGAGAGAGAGAGAGAGAGAGAGAGAGAGAGAGAGAGGGGGGGTTGTGATATAAACAGCTTCGTATATAAGAAAACAGGAGCAGTTCCTCTGAGCCATCGTGCGAGAGCTCAGGGTTCACACAGTATGAATGTGTGTGTGAACGTACGTCACCCTGAGTCTGACCTGAGATCTGACCTGATCTGAGCAGGTGGACAAGTAGCTACACACATTTACTTGAAGATGGATTCGAGTGTGTTCTGTAACTGAAACTGTGACAACTGCCTGAATCCTCTTTTCATCAGAGCTGTGGATGAAAACGACGCTTTTCCAGCGTCACCAGATGATCACATGAACCTGTAAATCATCATCAGTCGACACGATGAGACGTCACAACGATGATCAATGGCCCCGGGGCTCTTTACACTTTGCACGTATTTTCCATTGAAGGTGACTTATTTTACAGAGGCGCTGTCATCCATGTCTTACAGATGTTACAGTATTTTCACAGATTTTCAGATTTTACATTCAACCTGAGAAAAAAAGCAGTTGTTGGGGGAAAAGTCTGACTCAGCTTTTCAAATCAAATTCCAAAAACTTCTGAGTCACAGTACGTTTGAAAATTTTTGGATCTTGACTGGATCCTAGAAAAATCAGTCTTCCTTACAAATGACACAGAAGCAGGTGGTTTCCTGAACGGACACAGTTCCAGTAACTTCAAAATAAGGCTGTCAACTTTCTGGGTAAGGTTTCGACAATCCTCTTTCTTCACATTGTTATTAACGGGGAAATATTCCTGTAATTCTGCACTTTTCTTCCTGCTTTTCTCGGATGAAAACAATCAGAACAGAGGAGGTCGGAGGTGAACATGAGCCACAGGATCTGTTGAGAAAAAACCCTGATTTCCTCTTGTGTGTCTGACAGTAAGTGTTGTAATTGTTATTTTAAAAAAGGCTGTTTGCAATTTATGGATCAAATGAGCAGATGGGAAACTTTCTGGTTGATAAAAGTACGAGATCATTTGATGCTTGTTGACTCACTGACACATCAGACAGACAGAAGAAGTCAGCGTTCAAAAATCCAGGGAGCAATAAAAGTGTTTCTGGAGAGTTGCTGCAACATGACAGTGGTGTATGATGATGAGCTGACTGGTCTTACATGGAAACCAATGGCTTGTGTGATTTGATGTCTTTCACCATCAGGGAGTGTTGAAACCTTGTGACGAACTTTCACTGGAAAATGGAAAGTTTTCGTACTGCGAACAGACCGTCCACACAGATCAACAGCGACATGATGCTGCGAGGAGTTTCGGTTGATGTTCGGTGTTTTTGCAATGATGAAATTTTTTGTGACGGAGCAAACTGCAAATGTTTTATAGCAACTGTTAATGCACCAATCAGACTTTTTCTCTTCTTAAAATCCAATGTCTCAACTCAGGGTATCTGCTGACGAAGAGCGCTGATCCGAATGTTCTTTTTATTTGTCCCATTCTTGCCTGATAAAGAATTTCAGCTGCTCAACAGTTTCAGTTTCAACAGTCTCCTGCTGTGCTTTTCGTTTCATGATGGGCTCAATGTTTTCAGTGGGTGACAAGTCGAGACTCTTCCACTATGGAGCCATGCTGTTGTTATATTTTCCACTTCGCCTCAGTCCAACGTTTTGAATGTAACTGATGCATTGTGTATTCAAAGTGTGTTTAATCTAATCTAGTCCACGGCCAATCTAACTAACAAACTCAGAATCCAGTGCCAATCATACTGGTGCCTCCATAAGAGCAATCCCTGAAGCTCCCAGGAGTCGCTGTGTGATACTGAAAGAGTAAGCAGCCATGTTTGTTTGGGTTTCTTATCCTACTTGCACATACTGCAAAACTGCTTCCAACTGTTTGACCTGATTTCACCAAAAGTTAATTCAGCTGTTCACCCACAGCAGCTGGAGGCTGATCTGACCACATCCACACTCTGTTTTCAAAGCCGACCTCAGGCTTCTTCTCTCTTCTCCAGTATCAGTTTGAAGGGGCCTCAGGATTGGGTCTTACATAAGTGGCCGACGGTTCCACCTCACCCACATTTTTTTCTCCCTCTCTCTCTTTCTCAGCTCCTCCTGAAAGCGACTTTAAACAGGATGTCGAAATAGTTTGTTTAAATGTACCCAGAGTCCCGGCTGGTCCCACCCAATCAAACATGAATAAACATTTCCTGAGTGTAATTACAAATGTACAGATACTGGCTTCCCACCGCTGACACACACACACACACACACACACACACGCACACACACACACACACATACATTCCACGTTACACAAACTCAGATGATCGCCATCCCAACAGACAAAAACGTCATGATGCTTATCTGACCATTGTATGTGTGTATATATGTGTGTGTGTGTGTGTGTGTGTGTGTGTGTGTGTGTGTGTGTGTGTATGATTGAACGCGTGCCCTCTCTCTGCCACCCTGCTGTCATGTAGAGCGAGTCTCAACCTGCATCTTATGTAACTCCAAACCCATTTACTCACATTTATCTCTTTCACACACGCAGATAATAAAGCAATAAAAGATGCAGACATATCTTTATTGGCCTCCTCCGACAGAAGTGGAGGGAGAGCGGATTTCCTTTGTCGAGAAAATAAAAGTAACAAGGCCACAATAATAATAAATACTTACAAGTAAAGGCGGCAGAAGAATTTACTGTTATGAGAAAAGCTCATATCTTTGGTTTGGGGATTTTTCTGCTTCAAGATCAGATGAAGAAAAGAAAAGAATGAAAACAGGAATGAACGACGGACTCAAGAAAACAAGGAAACATTTCTAAGTCAAGTAAAGTAGGGCAGTAAGGAAGGAAGAAGGAAGGAAAGGAGGAAGGTAAGAAAGTGCAAAGTACAAAGTAATGAGGAAAAAGAATGAAGGGAAGAACAGATGGAAGGAAGGAAACAGGAAACGGAAAATGGATGAAAAGATGACAAAGAAATCAGAAAGGATTAATAAAGAAAAAGGAAATCAACAAAAAGAAAGCGAGGAAAAAAGAAAGAGATGTGGGGAGGAGGAAACAAAGAAGGACACAGAGAAGAAAGGAAAGGAAAAGGAAGCAAGCTAAGGAAAAAGGGAAAAAGAAAATTGATGATATTAGTGATATTTATCTATAGTAGAAACTAAAGTACATCTCTTAACTACATGTCCACAGAATCTGCAGCTGTCAGGTAAATGAAGCTGAGAGTCAGATCCTCATGTCTGTGCTGTTTGTGATCGTCCTTCTGTAACTAAACACATGGAAACATATGGACTTGACTAAATAAACATAACTCATTTCCACGTCCACTTTTATGCAACATAAAATCTATAGGAGTAAATATCTGTATTTGGTTGGACAAACATCTTCCCACCCGACAATATGAGCTCTCAGTAAAGACACTCGTCAAAATGAGTCAAAACTGGGAACAAAAAACAAAAAATAGGGTTTGAACTTTTGTTCGTGCTCAAAACCAAAAAAAGCGAAGTGCTGGCCTGTTTTTCTCGGAACATTACAAGTCATTACCGTTTGGCTGCTGGTCATTACCACACAGAGCAAAGATGCACTCGCTGATTTCACTCGAGCGAAGCTGGAGTTTGTTTCTCTGTGGTTTGACTCTTCAAACCGTCGACTCACTAATGTTTGATGGAAGCGTTATCACAACAGCTGTTCACATGTATGAACCAGACGTCGAAGTCACGCATGTATTTGCTGGACTCTGCCTTAAAGAGGACGGCAGGATTTTCCCTCCGATGATGGCAGCAGGAAATGATTGTAATTGGGGGACAGAGTGTTTTGCATGTGTGGCCCTGGAGCCAGATCAAGAATGTTTGTCCCAAAAAAAAAAGCCTCTTGTAGTTAAATCAAGCTCGAGCGGCCACTCGCCGTCGAACAGAGCAAAGCAAACGCATCTGTACGGCGTCCAGACGTCAGGAACCTGCTCTGAACTACAACTGATCCCAAAGTAAAACAACATGGACAAAAAACAGCCTTTTTAATTCTGCTTATTAGAGAAGTTTGGACCTCCTGAGCTTCCATGTGATCATGCACAAAAATCCTTGAACGCAGGAAAGAGGTTCTGCAACTAATTTGACGTCTAATCAGCTGAGACGTCTAAGCCAAAGAAAGACTAGTTCAAAACATCCAACAAGCAACAAATCAGGACCAGGACAAAGTACATTTACTCAGGTACTGTGCTTAAGTACAATTTTGAGGTATTTGTACTTGAGCATTTATATTTTATGCTACTTCTACTCCACTAGTTACTTTGCAGATTCACATTATTATTATAAATCAACTAATATATGATGTATTGTTATGGATTAAGCTACCAGACATGAGCTTTATCAGCTGCAACCATGTGATCAACACATGCATCAATACTTATAACACAGTGATACAAGATAGGTTATTCTGAACAGCATAATGAGTCATTTTACTTGATGTAGATTTTAAATACTGAACAGCAGGAGATAAATATCATGCATGATATATAATAAATATGGTGTGATTTCAGATGCAGGTATCTGTTTTGCTAAGTATGTGTTAAGAAATACACACATTTAAGAGTCGTTATTTCCTTAAGACAAACTGTTCAGCTGCGTCCTTGTCGGTCACAGCTGCTACTTTTCTGCCTCTATTATTCACGGATGCTGCAAATGTGTTTTTGCAGCTCTGGCACAGGGAGATGACGTCCAGACTCTTAATCCTGCCTCCAAAGCTGGGATCGTGACAGATGTGGGCATCAACTCAGAAAGCAGGCTGTGTGTGCGTGAACAAGAATACACACACACCGGCGTTAAAAGTATAAAAAGGTTAAAAAGTACCTCGCTGGGTAATAACAAAGTAAAAGTACACGGTGTGTCATCGTACCTCATGTGCCACCTGCACAGTGGTTTAGGTAGGTAAACATCTTGGTTCAGGTTATGGGCCAAGGAATGCATTATGTCAGTGAGTCAAGTATAAAATTGCAAAACTGTGTGTGTGTGTGTGTGTGTGTGTGTATGCGTGTGTGCTTGAACTGCATCCCAAGAACAGCAAACATAAGTACATCCACTAATGACTGTATTTTGAAAAGAACAGCCTCAACGCTGACACATATTTGGCTGGACAACCTGCATGTGCCTGCACTGTGAGTGTGTGTGTGTGTGTGTGTGTGTGTGTGTGTGTGTGTGTGTGTGTGTGTGTTCATTACTCATGCTAAAGTTGCCCTCACTCTCTTTCTTCTCAGTGGCTGACAGGAGTAAAATGTGAGCTGTGGGCTGCTGGTTCTCCCACAGAATATCTCCTTACCAGTTCCCATAAAAATTTCACTGGTCAAAAAATACATAAATAAATAAACTTAAGTAAGTGAGTGATTTGTCTCGATTAGTTTTGGGACAAACAGACTTCCTGGACTGTCAGGTCCTTCTAAAGCTGTGATCAAGTGTAGTGTGCAGAATGTGTGTGTTTGCATGATGTTAAGTAACAGGAAGGAGGTCGATGGTCGATGGAGTATCAACAGTATAAATAGAGGACGAAGCGTCCGAGAAGCAACGTAATGTTTAAGTTCCTTAAAACTGCATTTGTTCTGGCCAGCAGGGGGCGCCCCCACTGGCCTCAAAAAGAATTTCTTTGTAAACTTATCAGAAAGTGACACCTTCTCATGTGATTCATCACCTCAGTAAACAGTTTCCCCGTGACTTTATGGTCTCAGTCACTAGTTTCAAGTCTTCGATACATAAATTTTGGTCCCATTCAGAGTTAAATAGACGATAAAGCAGGTTATACTTTAGGGCGTAGCTACTTTGTGATTGACAAGTCACTACCACAGCGGGTCCTCTGGTTCTCAATCAGATCTAATCAGGACAGAGGCGTAGCGATGCGTTTCCTCCGCAGCTCCTCCCAAAGAACCAAGATGGCGATGATCAAAATGCCAAAGCGAAGGCTTCAAAACGGCCACAAACCAACGGGTGGTTCTGTTCACGTTTACTTTTATTTCACAATGTCCTGACAAAAAACTACAGCGTTGATCATTTGTTCAACACTTGTGTGTGGTTTCCTGTCAATAATGATTCTACTTTCAGCAGCGAAGGTGGAACTGACGTTGTTATGGAGCCACAAAACCTCTGAAAGTGGAGGTGGAGGTCGGGGTTAACAGTTGAACCTCTAAATCTAACCTGAGCCCTAAAACAGCTCCGTGAAGAAACGAGGACAGTGAGCAAAATGTCCTGTTTCCAAGTACAAGAACACACACACACACACACACACACACACACACACACACTGAGCTGGCATCAGAGGAGACATAGGCTGAGACGTACACGATGAAGATTGTCAGCAGCTCAGCAGGAGTTTTGTGGTTTTACTTCTCTTGACTTCTCACCTGCAGAGCTGATCTCTCCGGCCGTGTCTCAACAAGAAAAACACTTTCATTCTTTCAAGCCTTCGTGAAAGGCTGAATTCCTCCGGATCGTGTGGATTATGTCCAGCTCATAAGTAGAGCTCATTTATTTTAAAGGCGCAGATGACTATTGAAAATGATCTTTGGGAAGCGAGACAGGAGCTGGCAACACAGACAGACAGAACTCCCCTCGACTGGTTTAAGGAATTTGTAATAAAACCATCTATCAGTCTTCTATAATTCATCTCCTGCCGTGTGGCTCTGATTGAAGCAACACGAACCAGAAGAAAATTGAGCTTTGCTCAACAGAAAAACTTGATGTTGAAAAGAAATGTTAAAGATAAGTCTGATTATTAGATTTGTGTAAAACGAAATACTCACTAGAGACGAAATGTGTATTAATCCGCCTCAGAAAATAGTCCCCAATGAATTCACTATTTATTCCCGTTGAATGACATAACTATATATTTATGAGCCATTTTAAAGATTCACATCTTCAGCAGAAACAAACAGGTTTGGAACAAAGTGCCACAGACAGAAGTCAGAAATGATTAAGAGATGGAGACTTTTTTGGTTTTAGTTTTTTCAGGAGATTTGTTTTTTTGTAAAGTTTAGAACCAATTTCAAAATCTTTTGAACGGAAATAATTCAGCACCATTTAATGTAAAAGTGATTTGTCAAATCAGACACTTTTGGTCCATTTTAATGTCACAGTGTGTTTGTTAAAGTCCGAGATGTGATCTGTCGACTCGGTCCTCCACCTCTGCTTTCAGTCACCTGTCTGTCTGACCCCACTGACTCTGAGCACCGCTGCCTGTCTCTCTCTCTCCATCAGCGTCTCCGTCCTCGGCGAGAGAGAACAAAGGTGCATTAATGTACCTGGCTGCTCTCTGCTGCCTCTGATCTTCACCAATTACAGCTCATTAAAAAACACTCTTCCTCTCTGCTCCTTACTTCACTCTCTCTCTCTTCGCTCTGTTCACAAACACCGGCCTGTTTATCATCACAGACATTGACGGTGTAAAACCAGCTTTCCCTGTTTCCATCTCTTCTCTCTCTCCATTTCCTCGTTCACTTCTGCCCGGCCTTCACCCGCTCCGCCTCTGTGTGCGGAGCGGAGCGAGGCCCGGCGCTACTGTTGTATAATGTTATTTACATTTCTCGGCGGTAATTAGGCTGATAGGGGAACGGCTGCGATCCCACAGTCGATTAGGAAAGAGAGGGAGGAGGGGGAGGAGCGGGGGTGGGGGGTGTAGGTAGGACATAGGTCACACAGAGTGCAGACTTCTTTACGTACAGCTGTGTCACAGCAAACCCAACGGCTTCTTCAAGGATACTTGGGAAAAAGTATAATTCTAATAACAACAAATACATTAAGTAGATTAGAATAAATAGATAAAACTAATGGTAAATGAACAATAAATAAATTCAAAAATGAATCCTGTAAAATGGGAAAAGCAGCAACTTTAAAGCAACAATGTGCAAAAATATTCCCTTATTGCTTCTCTAGAGTTTAAGCATTTCTTTAAATGTATATTGTGTGTTTTAAACATGATCACACACTTTGAGAAGCGTGTGTGTGTGTGTGTGTGTGTATGTACAGTATGTGCTCATGTTAACGGAGGAGACAACATGTCCGAACACAGCGCCGTGCTGCAGGTACAGTGAATTAGCCACCGAGGGGCCTCGCGGTGAAACGATGGGGGGAATGAGAAAGAAAAAAAGTAAAAATGGAGGTCAGATACAAACAGACATACTGTGGAGGTAGAGAGAGAGGGATGAAGAAAAGAAAAACTGATTGAATCTGACTGAGGAAGAAGTTTGAGACAAAGATGACGAAGCAAAAAGACGCAGAAGAAACGAAACCGCCTCTCGACTCTACGTCTCTTTACATCTTGAATTCCTGACAGATAACGAGCAGACGGGAACGTGCAGATCATGAAACATGAGCAATACGAAAGTTACAGTTATCAAAGACAAATCTGACGATCGAAGTTTTACACAATGATGAGCTGCAAAGTCTGCAATGATTAGTCAATTAGAGAATCAACAGAAAACTGATCTGCACTTATTTTCACGCTCATTTACACATTTATCAAGAAAAACAATCCAAGCTTGTCCATTGGGAGAATATGATGCTTTTCCTTTTCTTCTTTATTAGTAAAGTGAATATCTTTGGGACAAAAGACAACGTCATCATTCGTGGATCAAATTATTCACATTACTATTATTACTACTATGACAGCCCTAATCAACAGTGAATCTGTCAATGTGTCGGTGTCGTGAGCTGAAAACTGTTGAATCTATTTTTGTTGTGTTACTACTTCCAAACGCAGAACAGCGAAGAGAAACCCTCCTGCAGAGGTTTGAACCCGACGTCCTGCCGCTGAATTCAGCCTCACACTGTACCGGCACAGTCAGATGAGCTAATTCGTGAGCACATCAAGTGGATGTGGATCAGGCTGAGTTATGTAAGAGCTGAAGCGCGGAGCTCAGTGTGTGCGTGTGCTTACAGACCCTATACAGCATGTATATGTGGGTTTGTTTATTGTAATCACGTCGAATCCCGAGCATTAAGTGCGTGTTCCGAGAAGAGTCGGGCGGGGAGGGGGGGGGTGGGCGGGTGATGAGGGCGGGGTCCCTCAGCATATGGAATACACATCAAGCCCCTGATAAGGATCAAAGCAGTTATGTAAGAGCCACAAAAAAATCCCTTTGTTTTGTCCAAGAACACACTCTCAGTCATACCTGACTGCCAGAGCGTGCGTGAGTGTGTGTGCGTGCGCATGTGTGTGTGTGTGTGTGTGTGTGTGTGTGTGTTCATTTATGCATCTGACAAAAAGAAAGAAGAATAAAAGAAATAAAAAAATAAAGAAGTGAAAAAGGAAAAGAAGTCATTTGAGAACACCGTCTCACCGTCTCACTGTCTGTCTCACTGCCTGTCTCACTGTCTGTCTCACTGTCTGTCTCACTGTCTGTCTCACTGTCTGTCTCACTGTCTGTCTCACTGCCTGTCTCACTGTCTGTCTCACTGCCTGTCTCACTGTCTGTCAGTCTGTCTCGCTCTCATCCATCCACCCTGCAACTGTTTGTGTTTGTGCTTTGGAGGAAAATAACAGGAATAAATAAATTGAACAGGAGACGCCATCGTTAGACTCGAGCTCTCCAGAACATTGTGAGGAAATAAACAAAACACACTCAGCTCAGCTCCTCCTCCCCGACATGTCGGACCGATCCACGGCAGGAAACAGCAAAAGCATCAATCTCTGCGCTTTTGTCCGACGCTGTCTGACTTAATTTCTAAATATTTCTTCTGGCTTCCAGGAGCATTTCTCAGTTCTTGTCTAAAACTGCTCCGACTGCTTCATGACAGTAAAGACAGAAATCTCTTGAAACCAGTTAAAGTAATGTCATTCACTGACCAGGTTTTTGCATTTCCAGGTTCATTTGGTTTGAATAATCCAGGAGGCAGAGTTCTGTTTCAAACCTAGATCGAGGAGAGGATCCGATTCGTCACAGCGATGTTAGCAGAGACGAGCAAAGCTGTGTTGTTTGACACGTTTATACTGAACTCATGTTTATATGTTGTCTTCTGCCGGAAACGTGGACTCCACCAGTTATAACCAACATTACGACGAAGAGTATAAAGAGATGCAATTATCAAAGGCAAATACACTGATAGCGCTGATAAAACGCAGATAACAAACTCTATCTAAAGTAACGTACGATATGTTCAGTTCTACCAGGTTTTCAAAACTTCTTGAAACTCTGTCAAAACTCTAAATGTCAGTGCTGAATCCATTACTCTTGACAAAAGCGAACATTAGTTAAACTTCAAAGACGTCGCGGGTTAAATTTCCTGAATGTTCAGACTTGTGCAGCTCGTGTTTTGTTGAGGTTCGATAAAAGTTAACACCTGTGCAACCTTCTCTGCACCGTCAGGCTCAAGTTGCAGTGAAAGGACTTTACATGAGTAATATAGGACCTGTTCCTTCAGCAAGTCGTCACACTGGAAAACACACACACTGAGAGTCTCACACACACACCTGAGAGTCACACACACACACACACACATACATGTAGAGAACCTCTATAGAGACAAGAACACGTATGCAAAATACGATAGACAAAACATGGAGCAGCCTGGAGGAGCTGTTGGCTGCGTCTCACCCACAGACGCCGTTTGTGCGTCTGTCTGTCATCGTCCACTTACTGTACGGACGGACAATTAGCTGAGAGGTGGAGATGATGAGGGAGAGAGAGGCTGAAGAGAAGGGAAACGGAGCTGGATGTTTTCCAGAAACTGTTGCTGGACTGAGGTGAATTTCCTGCCATGCAATGGCTTGGGACATATTTAACCTACGAAGTGTCACATTTTGGGACTAATATTTAATCTACAAAGGAACCTGACATATTTTAGTTCTGTTTTTTAAGTTTAATTTTAATGTTTTCTATGTAGTAAATAATTTATTAAATGGCTTAATATATCTGTTCAAACTTCACTACAACTTCAGTTTTATGATTTTGATTTTATTGATTTTGAGCAGTTCCCAGAAATGTCTTGTGTTTCATTTCATTTACAGGCCTGAATCAGTTTGACTGTTTGACATTTTTCTTTCCGATCTTGTATTGGTGTCACATTTATCGAGACACCAAATCCCAAATTTGTAATAGTTTTAAATTAAAATGAGCATCACCTTTTTGAAGTTTAATCTTTTATTTTAAACACCTTCATTCTTCTTCGAGGATTCAGATGCACAAACAATTTAAGTTAAAAGTATATTAATGCCTCATTTTCTCCTCTTTTTCTGGATTTTTTAAGACTGGTCAGCACAACTGAACCCACGGGTTCAAATGTGGCCCAATGCTTCCCCCTAGAGGTACAAAGTATGTCTGCACATGAGGGTTTTTTGTGTGTGTGTGTGTGTGTGTGTGTGTTCCTACTTTGGTCTGGAAGCAGCAGAAGAGCTGGGTCAGGTACGGGTGTTTTCTGGCCAGAGCCAGGATCCGTTTCTCGGTCAGAGTGCAGTCCACGTCGTCGTCCTGCAGGATCACGTCTTTCTTCAACACTTTGACGGCGTAGACCTCATCGCTGCCTTTCAGCTCCGCCAGCATCACCTGGTCACATGACACACGACGGTCAGAGCACAAATCACAACACAAATCCCTGTCTTCTTTCTCCCTCTTTGTCACTCATTGGACCAATTTGTTCCTGTTTTCTGATCCGTCGTTGTTGCTCTTGATCACTTTTTTACTCACACAGACAGGCAGCAGAATGAAGGAGAAGAAGAATGAATCTGATGCTAAACAGTTCTGAAGAGGACACGAGGAGACGCTCACCTTTCCGAAGCTTCCTTTTCCCAGAACTTTGATGAACACAAAGTCGTGCAGGTTCATCCTCTTGACCTCGGGAGCGACGTGACCTTTGACCTCTCCGTTCTCCCGGTTTCCTTTGCCCTCCACTCCGACACCGCCTCCGTCACCTCCTCCACCTCCCTGAGTGTCCCCCGTCACCGTGGCAGCAGAGGAGGCGGAGGAGAGGGGGTGTGTTTTGTGCTCCTCTCCGCGGTGGTCGAACGACAGAACCTTCCGGATGTTCTCCAGCTCCTTCGCGTCTGGACAGAGATGAAAACAAGATGAGCTCTGCTGTGTTTGGTTTCATGCAGGTTTATGTGTGATGGTGAGAACTTGTGTTACCCTGGTCGCACGGTGAGGTGGGGGCCGACTTGGAGCGATCGTCTTCTGTCTTGGGCGTCCCCGATAACGGCGGCTGGGGGTCCTGACCCTGAGGAAGCTGCTGACGGACGAAATACCTCTGTCAGCGTCGTCATCACTGATTTTACCAACAACATCCTCATTATCATCTATTGTTTTAAAAGTGTAAATAGAGTTTGCAAAAGTCTGAGCAACAGCCACATTTTTTTACAAACCTTGTGCATGACTCACCTTTTTCCGTCTCTGGGCGCTGTTGAAGATCTTGTCTGGCGTGACTCCGAGGTCAGAGAGGACTTTAGCGATTCCTCTGGCGTCCACGCCGCAGTTTGGAGCTACGTTAGTCTCACAGCGCCGGTGTACATTCACTTTACACACTGAGACACACACACAAGACAGAGATTTATGATGTGCAAATTCAGTGGACTGAGTTTATATGAACGATAACTCCGCATCCACTGACTGAAGCTGTGTCTGTCTGTACCTTTGCACTGGAGCCCCTGTCGCAGCAGACCCCACAGCAGAGACCCACAGTGGTCGCAGAAGGTGAGAACTTTAAAGTTGTGGATGCTGAACTTGTGCGGCACGTTGACGCTGAACCTCTGAGAACCGACCGGCTGCAAACGGACAGTTTCAGTATTGATATTTGGTAGGTGCGAAATGACATGAAATGAGGGACAGAGACAGACATTAAATGTAGACGACGTCTCTGTGTATGTAATAAAAGCAGCCTGTCGTTGTGGATCAGTACCTCCCCGACTGTGTCCTCCTGCTTCTTCATCCCTGCACACTTGGTAATGATCAGCTCATGGCAGCGCTTATGGACCACACAGGTGCAGACTGCAGGACGAACACATACACAGACACACACACACACACACACACACACACACACACACACACACACACACACACACACGGGCATTAGAGACACATTCACAGGGCAAGTGTGTGTGTGATAACCATGACAAACATAAATTGAGTTAAAGACACATGGGACTAATAAAACGCTCCTACCTTGACACTGGTAGCCCTGCTTTCCTAAGACGCCCCTGAAGGTCGGAGAGAGAGACAGAATGTGTTGTTACCCACAATCAATACAGACTCTGTGTATAAAGCTTTTAAGAGCTGTGTTTTGTGTCCTCGTTGGAAAGGGAGGATGTTGTAATGTATGAAAGGAGACAAACAGCAAAGGCATCTCATTTATTATTAAAGACAAACAGTTAGAAGCGAAGTCTTGGCCAGTTCAAAACCTGAGGATCAGCCCTGCTCTCGATTTCACGTTCTTCCAAAGTACAACTATTGAACGATAGCTGCAGAGAAACCCACATTCCCCTCAGAAACCCTGAACCCTGCAGGACTCTATCAAACACAGTTTCCTCGTGATTCTGATTACACATCAAACGTTCCTTCAGCCGAGCCGAGGCCACCTGGTTCCCATGTGAGCGACGCTAACACAGTTTGTTGGGACGGAAACAAACGCAGCTGGCTTCGTTTATTGCGCCACACTTCACAGCGTCCAGCGTGTTTACATGTAAACAAGACGGAGGGTTAGCGGGAGAAATCAGGTTAAGGCAGGAAATCAGAGAACGTGTTTACATGCGCTGCAAAAACCGTTACTGTAAATCATGTGTTTATGTGCGTTTTAAAGCAGGCTTAGCAGTTTTGAAGTGTTTTCCAGGTGCAGACGCTGCAGCTGAGTCGTGTCAGTCGCAGAACAGGCAGCAAGAAATCACATTCACATCCTCACTGTGTCCATGTTGTGAACTTTACAAGCAGCCTGTGATTCTGCTGCAGAAAAGATTATTTTAACTCATTTTAGTTTGAGTTCAGGTTTCAGTTGGATTTATTTTGGGAGGATTCATCGATGCACTGCTACAAGTGATGATATTTTCAGTCTGTTCGACACTTTCCCAGTCTGAAGTCTTTTATTGTTATCAACATCCATTTAAATACTTTGTTAAGCATCCGTTTGGGAAACAATGACAGTTTTCCTGCAGAAATCCAGCTCAGGTGCACGTAAATACACTCATCTGGTTCTGTCTGTATCGGGTCTGTGTGAATGCAACAGTGTCAGTGACATTTTCCTTTAATCTCTTTCTGTTTGACATTAAATTTGACAAACACGTGGGACGTGCTCTGTGCGTGCTGGCATCATGAGGGTGTGTGTCCTCACCAGATGAAGTCCCTGCAGTGGGAGCAGTAGGTGGGCTGTCTCAGGTAGGTGGCCATGAACTTGTGTCCGTTGACCTGGTGGACCCTCCGGCGGACGGCGCCCTGACGCTTCCTGGGACGAATCCTCTGTCGAAACACTCGCTCCTCATTCTCGGTGGAGCCTGCAGCCGCTGCACGCACGCACGCACGCACACACACACACACACACACACACACACAGGAAAACATACAAAATGTAATAAGCATGATTATGAGGAAACGGCAGGTGTCAGTAGCATTTGATGATGTTGCTTGTTTTCCTGAAATAATCCCAATAAATAAACGAAGCTACTGAGCTGCACTGAAATACTGATGTCATTTCATCTTTAAATGTTCGACACTGCAGACGTTCAACTGTCTTTTTGGTGCTGGAATATGAAGAAGCATCAATGAGGTAAATGAGCAGCACATGCAGGATGAGGTGTCTTTGTTCTTTAAAATCTGCACTCACACCATGTAACCACTAGGTGGCAGTGACACTGTGCAGTGTGTGTGTAGTTCAGTGGTGAATTAAACCCACTGGTGTTTTCTTTTCTTTCAGTCTCTGTGTCTGTCTGTGTCTGTCCTGCACTTTCCAGCTCTTTGTGTTTCATTACAGAAGGTTTCCTCAGTGGAACAGCAGAGATTTCAATTACTGTTCAAGCCTGTTTTAATTACACACACACACACACACACACACACACACACACACTACCTGGGGCGAGCAAGTGGGTGAGGGAGGGGTTGCTTTGCTGTCATGATAATTAGCAAGAGAAGAAAAGGGGGTTCAGCAGGTGGAGACAGTTTCAGATGGATGAAAATATTTTGTGTGAATCATCAGAAGAACAGAATCACTCTGGCTCCTAAATTTCACAGATTCGATTTTGGTTGCTGGATGTTTTTCTATTGTTAACTGCTGTTTGGTTGAGAACACAACATATAAAAAGATCACATATTTTTTACACCTGAAGGGTGTTGGGCCTCTGACTCTGTCGGCCATGTTTGTCCTCATCAACTCACTGAGCAGCTGAGCTCAGTAGCTGCTGTGTGAGAGTCATCGAACATCACCTGTCAAGGAGAACGGTCTGAGAACGTCTGTCAATGTCACCACGCTGCCTCGATAACTATCCATCCCTCCACAGCTAAACTCAAAAAAAACTACTGGCTGGACTCATGAGATTTGCTCAGAATATTTTGGTTCTCTCGAAGTTGAATCTGTGAAGAAATATACTAATCAAATAAACAGAATACCATTATCTTCACTGAGCGTCTTCCTGCTCCCCAGAGGATGAATTCTTCCCAGTGCTCCACATCGTTTCCTCTAGCGCCACCCCCTGGACAAACTTCACATTAATAGCTGCAGTTCTGTTAAACCTCGAGCACGGAGGTTTTCAAAGTCTGACCCAACGCCCTTTAGTTCACTTGCTGAGTTCGCTCAGTTCCTGGAGGCCTCCGGGATCATGATTGTTATTTGATGCTGTAGACATTCAACTATTGATCCGAATATTTCTGCTTGACTTAACTTCAGACAACAATAATGTAAACGGGGGGGGGGGGGCTGTCTCTGGTCGAGGACCGGTTGAACCCTCCTTTCTCCTCCTCATGTTGTTCCTCTCCTCACTTTTACTCTTCCAGCCTGTTTGCTATTTGCCATCACCATTGCCTAGCAACTGACGACTGTTGCCTGGCAACCGTCTTAGACTTGGCGTCGTCCGCCGGGGAGGGGTTCATGGGTCGGGGGGGTCTGTGATGGACCCGCTGTTCCTCTGTGATATCCTCATCACAACCCCTGAAGTTAGAGTAAAGAACAAAATGCTCCAACAGTGACGCTGTAACAAACTACAGTGAGCGGCATCATGGGTAATGAGCACCTTTATTCACACCTGTGAGCACGAGCAAAGTCCTGCCAGGACCCCTAGAGGCCACAATGTTTACTACACCTCATGATGCAAAAGTGATGGAAGGAACAAACATACTGACAAATCTGAGGTCCAATGAGACGGATCCAGATGTTGGACAGACAGATGGACGATGGACAGACAACGAGCAGTGAATGTCAACACCTGTCTGTCATAATGTGTCAGGACGTAGGTTATGGTTGAGGTTAGGGAAAGGCTGGGGTCAGGTTCAGGTGAAGGGAAACAGACATAGACAGGGAAACAGAATTCAACACAACACTCGTACACATATTTTTTTGGGCTGTATTTGACTTGTATTTTTAAGCTTGCAAACTGCCTCAACAGCAAACAAAGGATAGAAGGAACCATGAATAACTTAAAGTGTTCGACATCAAGATTTGTCTGAGAAAGCTTCGTGTTCAGAGTAAAACTCTACCAGCTGATCACGACATAAATATTTCATCTGCTTTTAGCTACAGACAGCAGCTTATCATCCTGCCCTGGTGACAGCAGGCCGCATGTGTGTGTGTGTGTGTGTGTGTGTGTGTGTGTGTGTGTGTGTGTGAAAGCTAATAGGTTGATTGCAGCTCTCAGGCCTGACAGTTCACCCATGTGTTCTCTGCTATGCAAACACATTTAAGTAATGACTGCAATTTCAGCCACTCTCTCTCTCTCTCTCTCTCTCTCTCACACACACACACACACACACACACACACATAAATATACTGTATGTCACTGCAGACAGAGAAAAACAACAGAAATATAATTGAATATTAAAGAACGCATTTATAAAGGAGAGAAAAAGTCCTTGTCCTAATGACACCTCTCTCTCTCTGTCTCTGTCTCTGTCTCTGTCTGTCTCTGTCTCTCTGTCTTTCTCTCTGTCTCTCTGTCTCTCTCTCTCTCTGTCTCTGTCTCTCTCTCTGTCTCTGTCTCTGTCTCTGTCTCTCTCTCTCTGTCTCTCTCTGTCTGTCTCTCTCTCTGTCTCTCTCTCTCTCTCTCTCTCTGTCTCTCTCTCTGTCTCTCTCTCTCTGTCTCTCTCTCTCTGTCTCTCTCTCTCTCCCCTCCCTTTCTCTGTCTGTCTCTCTCTCTCTCTGTCTCTCTCTCTCTCTCTCTCTCTCTCTCTCTCTCTCTTTGATGATGTAACTGGTCCATTAGAGAACACTCCACTTTACTAATCAATTTATCACCCCCTCCCCCTCTTTTGACCTCTGGTTAACTCCCTCTCGGTCTTTCTCTTCTTCCATTCTGTCATGTCTCTAATCTGGCACACACACACACACACACACACACACACACACACACACACACACACACACACACACACTCATCATCGTCATCGTCATCTCTGGAGCAGGGGAGAAATATCTAACAGCTATTTTAACCCAAAACGAGGTGGGAAAGTCATACATCAGAAAACAGACGTGACATTTTAGTTTAAAGGGGTTCAAATTTTTTCTTTTCAGTTTCAGATGAGTTTGAGGATAGATGGTCCAGATTTGAACCAACCAGGTTGATATGGTGGTAATGTGAAATACTGATCAGACGATTTGATTATTAATTATCAATCATTTCTTAATTTAAGGATCTCTTAGTGTTTTTGTACTTGCATTCACACTTTTACCAGAAATTATTCAGATTTTATTCATTCTGACTGAGATTGGTGCCATTAACAGTTATTTCTCATAAATAATGAGAGATTATGTGATTATTTTTTTAAAAAACAACAATAATAATTAAAGCCAGTTGTTCGTGAGGCTCATAAGAGTTTGATTCGATTGAAGAACGCGTCCTCAACACGTGGACACTCGACAGCAGAACATCTGGATCTGGATGTTGGACTCGCCAAGTCAACACTCCACTGAGCTCCTCAACTGATGTGTTAACCACATATCAGCAGATTTACACTGTGAACACCGACGTGTGAGTCGTGGCTCCATCTGATCTCTTATCACTACGTCTTCGATCACATGAGCTTCAGCAGGATCCGTCTAAGGTGTTCAGGATCTCCCCCTCTCTCTCTCTCTGTCTCTCTCTCTCTCCCTCTCTCTCTCTCTCCCTCTCTTCCTTGAAAGTGTTGGACAGCTGATTGTGTGTGTTCTCGCTGCCTTCACATTACATTTCCACACCTGTCTGAGCTCTACAAATCTGACTCACACACAACAACACAGCTTTTGTGCATGTGTGTCAGACAAACAGCAGAGTGGTTTCTGCATCTTTTGACTGTTTTTCGGAGAAGAAACCTCTTGTGGTCGTGTGACGCAAAGGTGGAAGTGTATTGACATCATCATGCCACAAAAAGTCGGGGTGGATAGTTGGTAATACAGAGTGAGGGGATGATGATTTGCATCAGCGTTGGTTTCTTCTAACCACGAAGGCCATCTTTCCCTGAACTGAACCACAGAGCTGACAGATCAGAAAATACTATGATAATACTTAGAATCCCAGGAGCAACTGAAAAGGATTGTTCAGGTTCACACTGACAAAGTTTGGCTCTTAATGTCATGATATATAATGTGTTTGATGAGGTCAGTGTCTGTAAATCAGATCATGAGCTTTTAGAAACGTAACGTCTCTCATCGCGGCGTCTCACGTCATAGATAACCAGGTGATCTCAGAGCCAAACGCTGAACTCTGCGTCATCATTTAACTTCAGCCGACTTACTGCATGACATCATGTCTCTCGTTACAATAAAGGAGCAACACACACAAAACGCACAGGAAACTCACAATATCTCGTCAGTTACAGACCGACTGGAGACTTCACACAGTGTTTGTAAAATGAATTTGAGGGTAACTGAATTGAAATGAGACGCAGATGTAAAGATTGAGAAAGAGGAAGCGACGGCAGGGAAGTGTTACTCAACATGAGGACAGACACACACTCGCAGATCAAACAGAGACATCAGCCACAGAGAGAAAGCAGCTGTCTGATGTTCCTGATATACTTTATACAGGATAAAGAATCTGTGAATGTTAATGCTGTCTTCAGATTATTTATGAGTTTACATGTAAATTCATGTATTTTTAATGACCTATTAATGCAAAGATTACGTTTCTCCGAGAGCTGGTGGCAGGAGTTTGTATTAGCTTGCTGTCTTTATGTAAATTGTCTTCGGGTTACTTGAGAGGCACTGATTCATCGTTGTCACCGTTATTATTGTTGCATCTTTCCGTCGCCTAAATTCCCACTAAAAGCTCAACAATAACACATTAACTATAAATGATGTAAAACAACAGGAGCGCGGCTCCAACGTCGATCAATATGAATGTGGTCGATTAGCCAAGATATACAGCTCCTTTCCAAGTTAGCTGAAAACCCACGAAAGAAAAAGTCATTTATTCGATCTGGTTTATGTTTCTGTCTCATGTGTTGACATCATTTACGTGTTGATGTCACAGCTCCTCTTATAGGCTGTTTTCTCTTCAACTTGATGGATGTTTGCAACTCAGACACTTCAACTTTTGGGTTTCTGCTCGTCAACACTAAAGAAAAATATAATGATTTTTTTTACCAACTTTTACAAAAACAGATCTTATTTTCAGAGTTTCGCCATCAATCACACTGCAGAAAAGCTGCAAACATTAACTCAACACTTCATCAGGCCGAACTGCAACCCGGAGGATTAACTGTGTTTGAGTCTCTTTTAAGCCTGTCCCCACTTGTAAAGTCATGAAAGACGTCTTCATTTGATTGATTTGCCATTTTTTTGATTCAGAGATTTCTGAATCCAAACTGACAGACAGAGCCGCTGATGCAAAGAACGAAAGGAAACCAAAACTGCTGCTGCTGCAGATTTAAACTGTGTTTTTTCCATCTGTAAGAGACGATTATCAATAAATATATAAGGATTTGTTTTCTTGGATTCATTCCCAAAATTAACTACAATTTCAAATGATTCATTTGTGTGCAACTTTTAATTACTGTTTCATATGATGCAATAATGGTTCAATGCTCGCAGGTTATGAAAGTGGTTACAGCGGCTGCGGCGTCAAAACCCACAACTTCCAGGTAAATTCTCATGGAAGTTGTGGGTTTTGATTGCAGCCACGTTGGTTTTCAGGAGAATAAATAAGAGGAACTTGGTGGAATAGCCACAGCGACCTGTACGATAACAGAGTACAATGTAGATAATCCACAGAAATAAAATGACAGAAGAAAAGATGAAGATCAGTTTTGACTGAAAGCTTTTATAACGATGTGTCATTAACAGAAAAAGAGTTCTCACCTTCACTGGAAGATCCCGACAGGTCAATAACAACATACACCTTCCCCTCCGGCTCCAAATCAATCTGCAGGCAGAGAAGCAAAAGAAGAGGAAACGGGAGGAAGGAAGGAGGGTGATGAGGGGAAGGTGGAAGAAAAAAGGAAGAGAAAGAGACAAGAGGAGAAAAATTCAGCTTTCATTGATCTTAATGTCTCTGTAGCTGCTGATGTGGCCAGTGCTCATGTTGTCTATAGCACCAAGTTATACAGAAGAGGAAGAGAATATATTTTGTTTTATGTGTTATTTGCTAAGTTGAAAATGCTTCTTCTTTCTTGTTGCAGCTTCCTGTCCATGTCCTAAACTAGATGAGTGTCTGTGTTTCTGCTCTGGACATGAAACACTGAGGCCTCGTCTTCGTAACAAAGATGAATTATTATTCTGCTGCTGATCAACAAGTGCATCTCTTACACCAGCTTCAGTTTCAGACTGAGCCTCTGTGGAAAACTCCACTATCATGTTTCAGCTTTTTAGACAGTGAAAGAAACACGTTGTCTGGATGAAGCTGGTGGAACAGAGGTCGACATGGAAAGACAGGTTTTACAGACCAAACGTTTAAAATCACCTGAAATGCAGAAAATCGAGTCAAAATGTTTTACAGCAAAAGAACATGACGCAAACACCTCGACCACCAAACCAGCACTGGAACAAACGTCAACGGCAACTCGTTATTTTCATGATCGATAAATTACAGATTATTTTCCCAATTAGTAGATTAAGATAAAATAAGATATTCCTTTAGTCCCTCAGTGGGGAAATTCACAATTAAGCCTTGTTTTCTAGAATGTCCTATACATCACTATTGGAAATGATGTTAAGCCACCCACTCGCCACCATCACGAACGTGTTGCCAACCTGTGGGAAACTGCGTGATCGCAACATCCTGTTTGGCCGAAATCTCACAGTCTGACTTTCAACACGGTGGTGATGTGGTAACATGTAGAAGAAAGAAAGTTGGAGAAAAAAAGAACGAACTAGAGGATGACACATATCCTGTCACACACCTCACACACACACACAGTGCAGTCTTGTGTTTAGGCCAGAGAGAAGATCTGGGAGTGAAGAACTGCAGCTCTGCAATCTATTGAGTGTCTGCACGCGTATGTGTGTATACAGAAAAGTGTGTGTGTGTGTGTGAGAGAGAGAGAGACAGAGAGAGAGAGACAGAGAGAACGAGAGAGACAGAGAGAGAGAGAGAGAGAGAGAGAGAGAGAGAGAAAGACAGAGAGAGAGCGAGAGAGAGAGAGAGAGAGAGAGAGAGAGAGAGAGAGCATGCCTGAGTGCTTTCGAGCTCATCTCATAATAGCAAGTGGGCATCGGCCAGTCTCACAGAGTTTCTACCAGCAGCTTGCACCACCCACAGCGTCCATAATCCCCTTTTCCACGTGCATGCACACACACACACACACACACACACACACACACACACACACACACACAGAGCGAGCAGTGCGAAGTGAAGACTTGCAGTGAAGGCGAACAGGCGTGGGCTCAGTAATGTATACAGTCGGAGATGGAAAGCAGAGAGAGAGACGGATGAGGGGGAGGACAGTAAAAAAAAAAAAAAGGCGGGGGGGCAGATTTTTTTCACTTCTCTTCTCATTTCATATCCAGTTTTTGCTTGTTCCTGGAACGGCGCCTTTTTTTGGAGTTGAATGCGTCTTCATCACGAAGCGGGACACCGAGAACGTTTTGAGGTTTAACAGGATAATTGTTCTCATCCATTTGCATTTTCTACGAGAAGGAGCGGAAGGAAGGAAGTCGCTGTGGCTGATGGACAGATGAGGGTGATAGAAAACCACCATGAATCTGGTGGTGGGGGGGGGCACCTTCTCTTTCCAGGGTTTTATATACAGTCTAATAAAGAATAAAATGACTTGAACAACATTGAAGTTTGGGCTGTTTTTCTTCCGGCGTCAGTCAGAGAAAGGGACAGTGTTGTCTTTCTGTCATACGGAGAGAAGGAGTGTAGGTGTATCAACGAGTGAAGAGTGAAGAGTTTTGCTTTTTGTTTTCACTGTGACGAGCCTCATTGTTCATTCATGTTAACTTTAATTATAACCTGGGAAGATTGCATAAAAATAAATTGCACAAACTTCTCTGTATTCTACTCCTAGTTTTTCTTATTTCCAGAACATAAGCAGAGCTCCAGTCGTGTCTTCGCTGCGGTGAGTCAGAGAGAGAGTGATCGGAGCTATTTTGCAGAACTTCTTTCGGGTGCTTGGGAGGTGAAAATGATTTTAAACCAGTTCATTTTAAATATTGGACCGTTATGAACTTTAGTAGAGACATTTTCATTTTTCTGGATGCAATAATGGTTCAATGCTCGCAGGTTATGAAAGTGGTTACAGCGGCTGCAGCGTCAAAACCCACAACTTCCAGGTAAATTCTCATGGAAGTTGTGGGTTTTGATTGCAGCCACGTTGGTTTTCAGGAGAATAAATAAGAGGAACTTGGTGGAATAGCCACAGCGACCTGTACGATAACAGAGTACAATGTAGATAATCCACAGAAATAAAATGACAGAAGAAAAGATGAAGATCAGTTTTGACTGAAAGCTTTTGTAACGATGTGTCATTAACAGAAAAAGAGTTCTCACCTTCACTGGAAGATCCCGACAGGTCAATAACAACATACACCTTGCCCTTGCACCTTTAGTAGAGACATTTTCATTTTTCTGGTTAGAATTGAGTGCTCTAACTTGTAGTTCAGAATTGGAAGTGTTGAAGGTCGTGTGAACGGATGAAAGCAGATTGAGTTGTGAACAAAACATTAGAACATGAGACACGGTACAAATGTAATGTTTGCACCATAGTTTGCAGCTCGTTTTTAATCTGTGCTCACGTTCATCTCTCCCATTGAAGTGAATGGACTCAGGACCTGCTGCTCGTCGGGGCGGGCGGCGGCCAAACCCACATGACACAGACACGGGAAGTTACTGTAAATGCACCGTCTCCTTTCTCTGATTCCATACTGAGACTGAGTCGGTGAAGTTTACGGCCATGCTGCTGCTTCAGCTTTACTCTGTGCACAATGACACAGCTCCAACACAAACATGCAGAGATTTGACGAGCAAAATGTGAGCTGACTCAAACCATCACCTACAATCAAAGAAAAAATAATAGATTAGCCAAACAGGAAAACAATGAGCTGCACCATCCAAATGTAATGAGACATTATAGACTGTAGAAAAGACGTCATGGAAAATTCAAAGTAACGCTGCATTTTCAGTCACTAATAAACCAGTGGAAACGATTACGACGTCACCAAGAAGAGAAAAACAAGCTGTGTGGACCTCAAATATCCCAAACACACACACACACACACACACACACACACACACACACACCACCTCCCTTCCTCTGAGGTCACAGCCCTCCATTCATCAGCTGCTTACTGAGCGTGCTCAGACTCACAGGTGCAAATGTCACTAAATATAGAGGCAGCAGAGGAAGGAAAAGGCCCTTCAGTGTGCGTGTGTGTGTGTGTGTGTGTGTGTGCGTGTGTGTGTGTGTGTGTGTGTGTGTGTCCATGACTGTCGCTGGTGCATGCTATTTCTCATACACACGGCGGATGCACTGCTCCAGCTTTACTCCTCGTCCCTGTTTATCTGAGAGCCACCGGCTGCACGCACACAGAGGTCAAAGGTCACAGGAAGGGCACACAGGAGCGAAGCACTCTTTATCAGTGGAGGAAGAGGGAAGATGTGTGTGGATCCGGCAGTTTGAAAACACGCAGTATGTGCAGTATGTGTATAGATACGTTTTGCTTTGTCTTCATCACATCAGTCTGCACCGAACAAATCAATCATTCATGCGTTGGATTGATACTTTACGATCACATCATGTTAAACTCACGTGTTTCTCCTTCCTCTACTATCTGCACATTAGTTGCGGTTAATAAAAATGATACTGATCTGTGACTGGACACAAACCTCTGCAGGACAGTCAGATGTGCACGATCCACCGCTCGACCTCCACACTCTTATTTTCCACATCAACACATGAAGGACACACTGTTTGTCTGTATGTTGCACCGGATGTAAAGCGCAGAATCATCCACACATAATTCCTTGATCCTCCACTCGACTGGTTCAAACAATGGATGCTGTGTTCTGATATGGGGCCCATTCACTCAAATGAAAGTTGCATGAACTTGAAAATGAGATAACACAGATCGATGTGGGACATTTTTGGATTTTTTCAGTTGTAGTACCACAGTTGGCCACTGGGACAAACTGACATCAGGGCTGGCTTGTCACATGAAAAACAGCTCTCTACAACATCCAGGGCTGAACCAAGCACAAAAGCAAACATAACATATAATAATATATTAATGTATAACAATATCAGATAATAATAACAGTAAGAACAGATCTGAACAAGCAGGAAAACTCTGCATGTCGGCTCCACAGGTTTCATTTGCAGGTTCAGGACAGACATCGAACATCATGTGGTCTTCATCATGTGGTAAACAGTGAGTGTGTGTGTGTGTGTGTGTTAAAGTGTCTGCATATGGTGCTCCATATTTAACAGGAAGTCCAATTTAATTTATTTACGTTTTTGAGAACATCCTCAAACTGTCTGCTCATTTATGGAGACAACACACACACACACACACACACACATATACACACACACACACACACACACACACAGGCAAATTAAATTGCGGGCTTTAATTCAATTGAGCAGGTTTCCCTCCATCCGCCCTGATGCATCCGAAGCATGTTGTGTGTGTGTGTGTGTGTGTGTGTGTGTGTGTGTGTGTGTGTGTTGGTCATAATCATGCGGCTCTAAGACGATCAGTCAATACTGAAATGGCCTGATTTTTCATTATAATTACAGATTTGTCTTTGTGGCAAAAGTACATTTATTGCACATGAATTGACAAAATGAATCTAACTAATAAGTAAACAAAGTTTCAAATGAACAAATAAAAATCTAAATTGTTTTACTCTGCACAAATTAAATCTGTGTCCTTTTAAGCCAAAAATGAATTGAATGAAACTGTCTGCTGTTGACGTCCCTAAAAAAAGACCTGTGACTGCAGGAGCTTTCAAAACTGAACCGTGTCTGTTCAGGTTAATTGACGAAGCCAATGTGAGTCTGTCTGATATAAATTTAACTGTGCAGCTCCTCTGATATAAACATCGACCTTTTCAGGAGCAGTCGTCCTCACGGAGACCGAAGTCTCATCCTAAAGCAGCAAAGCATCATTTCTGAGGTCCTGGTTCGGGTTTGGGTGAGAATCAGTTATGGTTTGGATTCAGCTGTCCACAATGAATGGAAGTCAATGCAATGTCCTCACAAGCATAGCTGCACAAACATCTGTGTGTGTGTGTGTGCGTGTGTGTGTGTGTGTGTGTGTGTGTGTGACCGCTCCTTGTGACTCTGACTGGCCCAAAAATAAAGGTCCTTCAGCAAGTGATGACTCCTGTCCACACCTGCCTGCTCTGTCACGCACGCACACACACACACACACACACACACACACACACACACACACACACACACCAACATACCCGCAGTCCGTTGAGGTTGAAGTGAAAGCACATGACATCGTTGAACTCCTGGCTCAGATTCACTGTCGACACACAAACACACACACTTTGTCTGGACTCACTTCTCATCTATCTGACAAAGTCCAGTTTAAGGAAGAAATATTAACACGACGTCGCACCACCTGAAAAGCAGCCGACGGCTTCAGCGCCAGTCAAAAGTGGAACATAAACCGTGATGCTGGCGTTGGAACGAAGAGCCGGAGTGATGAGCTGCAGAGGCGATAACTCAGAGGCTCGGCTTTATAGAGGAAAAGGACACGATGCCTATAAACGTGGTGGACAGTTATCACGTCCCCTCGAGAGGGACGGTCACGAGCCGCGACCAGAAGAGGTTCAAGAAAAAGAGAGACGAGCTCAAGGTGCAGTTACTTCGACTGTTAGACTGTGAGTCTGCAGAGTTACAGCACAGAGACGCGACACGACATCGACAAAGACTGAAGCTCGGCCACGTCACAACAGTCAGACACATGGCTGACAACCAAGCAAAGATATTATTATTATTGATCAATCAGTTTTTCATTGAAAACATGTTCAACTATTGCTTTGGGGAAACGCACGAAACTGCAACCTGACTAGGGACGAAAAATCTCGACGAAAAGAGAGACAGAGAGATGGAGAGAGAGACAGAGGGAGAGACAGAGAGCGACAGTAAGAGAGAGAGAGACAGAGAGATGGAGAGAGAGACAGAGGGAGAGAGAGAGAGAGAGACAGAGAGAGAGAGAGAGAGACAGAGAGAGAGAGAGAGAGAGAGAGAGAGAGAGACAGAGGGAGAGAGAGAGACAGAGAGATGGAGAGAGAGAGAGAGAGAGAGAGAGACAGTGAGAGAGAGAGAGAGAGAGAGAGAGAGAGAGAGAGAGAGAGAGAGAGAGAGAGAGAGAGAGGAGAGAGAGAGAGGGAGAGAGAGAGAGAGAGAGAGAGAGAGAGAGACAGTGAGAGAGAGAGAGAGAGAGGGAGAGAGAGACGGAGAGACAGACAGAGAGAGAGAGAGAGAGAGAGGGAGGGAGACAGTGAGACACAGAGAGAGAGAGACAGGGAGAGAGAGAGAGAGAGAGAGAGACAGTGAGAGAGAACAGGGAGGACATTGTGTTTTATCTGTGACAGCGAGCACAGTCTCTGTGGAGTGACACACTGCAGATCCTTCAAACACACACACACACACACGTTTAAACTGCTACACTTATAAGGACTTGAAATAGATAACTGTTCTAACACTAAAACTTTCTCTGGCCTTTTAGATTTTATCAATATTAGATCTCATATGAAATCTGACTTTCAGTACAGATAAGATTCTAAAAGTTGGGACGCTGTATAAAACATGAATAAAAACAGAATTCAGTCATTTACAGACAACAGTTTCCTGAAGTTGTTCCTGAGTCCATGAATTAATCTCCTTTATCCAACCATGTGTTCACAAAGTGTTGAACCTCCCTCCATCCTCGCTGTGAACGACTGAGTCTTTCCAGGATGAACCTTTCAGACCCAATCATGATCCTATCACCTGTTACCAATGAACCCGTTTACCTGTGGAAGGATCCAAACAGGTGTTTTTGGATCAGTCCACAACTTTCACAGTCTTTTGTTGCTCCTGTCCAACTGGTTAGAAACATGTTGCCAACATCAATGGACACAAATAAAAACAGATAAGAGTCAGCAAACATGCATATTTCTAACTTTATACCACTGAACTCTTGCTGCTAATGCACTGGGTTTACTTCAAACAAACCAGAAGAGCCCTGAACACACACACACACACACGCACGCACGTGGCCTCCTGTCGGCAGCCGCTCACGCCCGTCCTGCTGTTTAGACGTGTCTGTCTATGCCTAATTTGTCCCTGTTGAATAAGTGATGCCGCAGCATTGTGAACAGGCCAGCTATGGTGACACACACACACACACACACACACACACACACACACACACACACACACACACAGTTTCTGTGTCTCATGAACAACTAAGGCCTCAGTTCAGACGTTTGTTTTCTTCAAATTTAGGACTCAACCTAACTCATTTATTTTTGTGACAAAACACACAAACATAAAAAGCAGAGAACTTCATCAGGATAAATGAGACTCTCTGTTTTCAGTCGAAAACGATTTTCTGCTCTTTTGGATCAAAAACTTTCTTTCTTGCCTCCAGAAGTCAGATGACACCGTTCACCCAACAGCAGACAGGGCTTTACTGGCTGGGAGCTTCAGGCTCAGCAGCTCCACCTCACTGGCAAAGAGGAAGACAGACCGATAGTTTGGGCTTGTTCCACCTCAGACACACACAGATGTACAGATTTTGCGGTCTATGATTTTAGAAGATAAAGTAACAAAACCAGTGAAACTGAGCATCACAATCCAATTTGCAATCCATCCAATTCAATCATCCAAAGCATTTTCCTGCCATACAAGTGTGGCACCACAGAACATCCTGAGTCTCCAGTCCGCACAGACCTCTGAGGTCGTCTCTGCCCATGTGTATGAGTTCAAATGTACATCTGTGCAAAAAGCAGCAGTTTGTGTTTGTGGCTTCACACAGACAGAGATAGAGATCATTGCATAGAATAACGGAAGAGAGAGAGGAAGCATGAAACATGTGCATTAACCTCTAACTGACTCATGGCAGGACTGATAACACGCAGGAGAGGAGAGGAGGAGGAGAGGAGGAGGAGGGAGGAGAGGAGGAGGACACAGGAGAGGAGGAGAGGAGGAGGAAGGAGGAGGACGCAGGAGAGGAGGAGAGGGAGGGAGAGGAGGACGCAGGAGAGGAGGAGAGGAGGAGAGGAGGAGGATGCAGGAGAGGAGGAGAGGAGGAGGATGCAGGAGAGGAGGAGGAGAGGAGGAGAGGAGGAGGACGCAGGAGAGGAGGAGAGGAGGAGAGGAGGAGGATGCAGGAGAGGAGGAGAGGAGGAGAGGAGGAGGAGGAGGAGGAGGAGAGGAGGAGGAGGCTGCAGAAAGAGAGACAGAGAACAGTGGGAGAAGGCAGGAGGACGATATTGGCAGAGGGACCAGAGACAGACACATACAGCTTTGCACAAAGAGAGAAACATGGAGAAAGTTTCTAAAGCCATTTCCACTATAATTCCACAAATAATTTTGATAAAGCAGCAAAATGTGGCACACAAACAAATGCACTTAATAATAGATGGTGTAGACTGCAGCAGGAGAAACATTCAGTCAGTCAAACAAAGCAAACCAAATGTGTTTCATTGATTCCATCTTTCACCTTATTTTTCATTTCCTTTCCACCTTATCTCACTTGGCTCACTCGCTGCATGTTGGATGTTGAAAAGGGTTTTACAATGGTTTTCACATCTGGTGCCTTAATTCAAAATGTTTGTGGACAGCGAAGCCTGAAAATGACAACAGCTCATGAACACTGTGACGGCTCCTCCCTCGCAGCTGGACGGAGACGAGGGCGACCGCTGCGCTGTGTTTGCTCATCTCCTCTATGATACTGTAATGATACTCATCTTTATCGCTCTCTCACTCTCAGCGTGAGTGGAGGAGAGAGGAAGACGCCGCCCACACACCCATCTGCTTACACACACACACACACACACACACACACACACACACAAACTCACGTATATAACATAAAGACATGATGTTAACATTTACACCATAACCTGGTCTTTCTCTCCTTTTAAACAGTATCATAAACACATCACCCCACACACGCACACACACACACACACACACACACACACACACACACACACACACCAGCCTATATCATGGCCTGTTCTTGGTCTTTCGCCAGCTTTCTTGCAGATCTGCTTGAACATGTTGCCATGTCTCTTAAAACACACACACACACACACACACACGCTGACAGTACACACACACACACGCTGACAGTACACACACACTGTATCATACTGGCCTTCCTGCAACTCCAAACATACCTGAAGCATTAGTCGACCATTAGCTCTTCTTAGAGAATTATATTAGGAGCGTTGGGCCTTTATAAACAGCAGAGCACACAGGCCTCGAACGCACCACCTGACACACATCTCAACTGGTAAATTTACAAATTGAATAAAGCTGATTACTCATTAACATGTCTACATCTGTCCTGGAAGAACTAACAGCTGGACACGTCGGTGAAAAACCTCCGGAAACATTTAAGCTTTATCTGTGAATCACAGCCGAGAGGCCGAGAGATGATACATTTATAGTCCATTATTTGAGTCTCTTTTGACTTTGGGATCAATATACTGTCAACTCGAGATCCACTTTCTGGCTTTCATCAAGCTTTCAACCATATCTCACGATTCCATTCACTGACAAAGGCTGCGAGATGCGAGAGAAGTGAAACCGTAAAGAAATGTTGCTCTCTCCATTTAAAGAAATTCCAACTAATATTTGTGATAAAAATAATATATATGATGTTGAAGTTTATCAGCACAGAAGAAGAGCTTTGCACTCGTTTCTCAAACGTAACCAACATCATGTTTTCCACCATAGAGAACAGGAGTCTTACACAGTGTGAACACTGACATTAGAGCTGTGTGAAAAACGAGTCCAGCAAAAATCATCAGGTTTAAATCACCAGGAGGAAAATCTCTTCCTTCTTACAAAGATAGAAGCAACAGTCCTTCTTGGGTCATTGACTGGTTAAATGGGTCAAAACTGGAGGGTCACAGATATAAAATGCACAGAAGGGACTGTTGTGTTGGTGGTGACATCATGTCAAACATGGAGGAAGGAGAGAAGCGTGAGGATCTGAGTGACAGTCCCGTTTATTCATGTTGCTCCGTCGCAGCGCGTTCGTCGCTCGAGGTGAAAGGAAGCTTCAGAGAGAGGAGACCTGCCTCCGGTCGAGGTAGCGTGAATATTCTGTTTGTTTGCGTTGTTTACTTTGTTGTTTGGATGGTTTCCATGGCAACGAGGTCACCGGGTGCCCCGGGAAGGAGGCGTCCGCGGACGTGTTTAGGCGCCTTCAAGGATTTTCATTCTTTTATATCTCCTGAGGTTTATTCAAAGATTCGATCACTAGCGTCACATGTTGCCGACTGAAACTTAATGAGCTTCATTTTAACCTAATCACGCTCATTCCTCTGAGACACACACACACACACACACACACACACACACACAGGGGGAGAGAGCGAGATCTGTCCCAAAGCTTGTACAGTATCACATGAGCCTGAGTCAAGCTGCAGTCATGTGGCTGCATGTATCCTCAAAGAGACGTACAGCCGAGACAAACACAGGGAGGAAGACGTCCAGGGAGAAACACAGAGAGAAGAATCTGCTCGTACAGTGTGTGTGAAGAAGTAAACATCAAAAAGTGTCATGAACTGAAATCTGCCAATGCTTCGTCAGATATGTGATGTTATTTACTTTGATCACATTGTTCCAGAATTATTGCTCCATTTTCACACAAACTTCTGACACGGCTGCTTGTATTTAAATGACGTTTAACATTTTAAAAATCTACATGAAAAGTTCAAACATCATTTTCTGGATTGATCAATCAATCATTTGGTCTCGTTTCATAGTTTGGACCAACGTGACGTTTTCAAATTCCTCGTTCAATCGGACCATTAATCCAAAAGCTAAAGATATCAAATTAACATCGTGGCAAAGAAGAAGCTGAAACCGGAGAATATTTGACTTTGTCACTTGAAAAATGACTGAAACAATTCAATTATCATAATATTTGCTGCAAATTTTCTGCCGATCGAAGCACACTCACCAGACGCCGGCGTGCAGACTAAACAATCATTTAGTAAGAAGTCTGCGAACGCTCTGCGCATTAAACAACGGAGCAAAGTGAAGGACTTGAAAAGTGCAGGCTGATTGTCTGGAATCCACTGATCGTGACGTCTGCACCATTTGGAAAATTGGCAGAAATGCACCAGTTGTCAGACAAAGCCGCCTCCATTTTTCCATAAATATACAAATAAAACAGTTTCTAAAAGTTGCGTCACCAACCTGAAGGAAGAAGCCGACTGCATGTGTGACACAGTGACGGTTAAATTGTTAAACATCAAATTTCATTCATTACCGCACACGAAAGATGGAATTTATGTGGACACTCAGCATCAAACACCACTGTCCGTTCTCATGACGAGCATTAACAGTTGTCATCTGCTGTGTGTGTTTGTAACGAACGTTCACTTCGTGTGTGAGCGTGAGTCGACTGACAGGGTGTTTTCTCTGCGCTCATCCTGTTTGGGAGGAAATGGACGCACGTCTCCTCTCTGAGCTGAAGTCTGCCCTGCGGAGCTCGCCGGTGATTTACACTGCAGACGTTCCACAGACGCCCGACCTC
The DNA here is from genome assembly GCA_025331565.1 of Holacanthus passer. NCBI lineage: Eukaryota > Metazoa > Chordata > Actinopteri > Pomacanthidae > Holacanthus > Holacanthus passer. The sequence continues at coordinate 2,003,608 of JAFREQ010000090.1, read as the reverse complement.
CACAAATTAGGATTTATAACCTTCATTAGACTCAAATGTGCTGATTTCCTCTTTTTGTTCCTTTGCTGAGCCTCGATGTTTCTGAAGGCACCACAGAGGTGAAGCCAGTATGATCTCAGGTCATCACATGTAAACTTAAAGCTGGAGATGAAATATAGTTTGCTCGTCATCTCTGCGCTGGGTTTCTCATCACTTTCAGTCTGTGTCATGTGACGACACCAACAATCTCGGCCTCGCAGAGACCAGAGAGAAGAGTAAGAACAGGTCTTACAATCTTTAGAGTTTAGTTTAGAAGAAACCTCCTCCTGTTATTTATTACAGCTACAGAAGAGTTTTTGAGTCCAGTTTCTTTTCCATTTTGGTCCAACAGTCGACAGACTTCTGTGAAATTAGGTGAGAAATTCAGCAACGTGTCAAGGAACAAGTGACTCTTAGTTTTTGGTACAGACGCAGATGATGTCAGGGATTTCTTCTTCTCTCCTTTTTTATGAATGAACTTCTGTACTTGAATAAAAACAATCCTAAACATAGAGTGAAGCTCTGGAGCATCGATCACTGTGCGTTTGAACAAAGACTGGTGCAGGTGATGTGCTCTCCTCTCTGAGTGCTTTTTAATCGCCGGTTTAAATATTAAATGTGTCCTTTCGGTCTTTTAAGTGATTTACAGCAGGTCTGAATTTCCATCCATCGGTTCACAACAGAGCACAAAAACAGACGTGCGATCAGGACGAAAAAGGCAGGAAGTGATGAGAGACAAAGCAAAAACAACAGGAGTCTCCACTGGAAACGAAAGAAGGACTCCTGATCTCTGAAGCATCGGAACAATAACACAGAGAAACACAACATCTGATTTCAGTGCTGTGAAAAGTCGAGCTCAGTGCTTGTTGCAAGAAGCAGAGAAGCTTTCATCACCGGCAGCTCATTCCTCCATCCTGCTTTCTTCACATATCTGTGATTATCGTACTGTTACTGTACATGAAGCAGATAACTGTGACAACAGGAGCCGCAGGGGGCACCTGGGGGGCCATCCCTCCCTCCCCCTCCCTTCTTTCTCTGGGAAGTAAACTCGGACAGTGAAAACAGGAAGTCGGGCCTACCGTGTGACTCGAACACACTGCTGCTAATATTAGACTCACACACACACACACACACACACGCAGCCCTGCCCCCGTTTCCTCCGGCCCACAGAGAGGACACCCCTCTACTACAGGCCGCAGGGAAGCAGGGTCAGCGAGAGAGCAGCAGTTTACAGAGGCTCAGGAAACACGAAAACGTGAGTTCCTCTGAGCAAGACGACAAACGAACAGGTTCAGAATCGATGCAAAAAGCAGCTTCGTTGAAGTTGAAATAGCATAGTGTAAAAATACTTTAAAGTCTGCTCATACACACAAAGTACTTCATAATACTGTGAATGTATTAACAACTTATGAATCTTTATCTTTAAGCAGGTTTAACCTGTGAAGACGCATCTTATTCTATACGTTTAGCATTTGTTTTGTAGGTAAAAATCGAAATCTGCAGAGTAAATGTAATTAGTTACTTTTGCAGCAGTAACTAATTACTCACTGTAGATCAGGAAACCAAACATGTATTTGGCAGTTTGAACAGTTTAAAGCTATTTAAGGTCCAAACTGTTTGTATAGATCATATATATCATTCATTTTGTGATTCTGTTAATGGATAAAATAATCAGATGCTCGTTTCTTTGATTTGCCTGTTAATGACAAATGTTGATGTACAACAATAAATACAAAAATTATGACAAAAAAAAAATCCAATATTGGCACAAAGTCGGCCACAAAACACCCAAGATAAAAACAACAGGACGCTAACTTGGTACAAAGAGTCAGGCAAAATCTTCTCATCTTGTCCAACCTCACGAAGGAGTTAATCATTGAACACACTCGAGAGCCTCTGAGTCAGTGCAAAAAGCTGCTCTTGTGCTTTGACCTTTCTGATGCACGAACGTCTTTGCACGAGAACAAACGTTTAATTCCGATCTGCAGCGAGACGGCGGAGCGCTCCACATTCCTCAGACGACTGGGGGACGGTCCCTGATTAACATGAAACTTGTAGTGAGTCACACGTTTTCACTCGTCAGTCGCAGCTGAACTTTCTGTCGTCCTGTGTCTCGGCAGACTTTTCCTTCGCGTCTCTGCTGTCAGCTCCTGCAGCCGAACCGCCGCCGTTGACACTTTCACCCGCAGGACGACCGCACAGCTTTCTGACTGTGTCACAGTTGCGACACCACAGTAACGGTGTCACAACCACAGGCGGGAAGGAGAGAGCTGCCAAAGAGACCACTGACACTCTGAGATGTGCTCAGTGCAGCTGGTTGTTATTGTGTTGTTAAAAAAGGTTTGCTGATACATTTTGAGGTTTACCACCAATACATTTGCAATATTGTCTGCAACTAATGATTACTGTCATTTTATGGCTGATGTCGAAATTACAGTCTGACTTGATGTAATGATTTCAAATTGTTTGTTTCATCCACAGCCCCAAATATATTAAGTTTACAATTATATAATACAGATAAAAGCAGGAAATCCTCAAAAGCTGGAAGCAGAAAATGTTTGGTATTCAACTAAAATGTACTTAATAATGAAGTTCTCTTCAGCTTGATCACAGTAACGTGGAGGATTCTGAGATGTTGATGAAATGGGAGTAGACTTCAGAGTTTCTACTACAAGGACTAATTTAGGTAAGACTTTAATGCAATGTCAACAGAAACTCAGAGAAAGCACATTAATGAAGGATCATCAGACTGTGACACAGAGCACAGACCATCTTTCAGGCATCTGTTCTGCTCCAACAACCAGCCGGAGAGAGAAACAGCTGACAAATACAACCAAATATATCTACACTCTTTATAAATCCACTACGGCTGAAAGGACGATTTCTGGCAACTGCCGTCTGGATCCATTTGGCAAAGTGACTCAGGATCAATGTTACGATGGTACAACTTGTACAAACACTGCTCAGATCACACCCTCAGCTCCAGAGAGCGACTAACAGAGAGGACGGATAGACACAGATTTACACATGGAAGAGCTGGAGTTTGCTTCACTTCCACCTTTTTAAAAAACAGTCAGTGAAGTCGTGCATCATTTGTCACCTGCGTGTGACGACGCGTGTTTGGAGGGTCCTCGTGTGCAAACCGCTCAGCCTGACGAACCTTCACTGAGACCAACTGTGAGAAGAGCTGCGACTGAAATATCACCAAACCAAACAAATGATCTCAGCTTTCATCTGATCCACCTCCTCCCTCCGTCTCTGTTCCCACCTGATCAGACAAAAGGGAAAATCTTCACGTTGTCAGATTATTGCAACCCAAGCTTCAGGTTCCTCTCTCACACACACGAGGATCCTGCTTCATATTTACAGTATGTTGGCTTCAGTTCACCTGACATTTATTCCTGGTTTATTCCCTCGAGCAGAGTCAGTCCAGACCTGCTGGACTGATCTTATCTGTGTGGGATAATACCACAGAGATAAAGAGTCAGTAAAGTCTAAACTAAAAGGCACTATTGTTTCAGAGTTTGAGATTTAAGGAAAGTCTGCACTGCATTAACATTACATACAACATTCATACAGAATTAATGTTCAGTGATGGAAACAGATATGAACCAGTTGCCTGAAATGGTAAAACCAAATGCAAACTTCTAAGAGAACGGAAACAAGGTTTGCAAAATGACTCAGTGATGTAAAGTCTAAAGGATTTATGGGCTAAAACATGTAAAACCTTAACTGTCCCGATTTGATATGACTGAAGGCTGAACGACTGATCAAATTAAAAAACACATTTAATTGAAAATTTAATTAGTTGGTGTTAAGTTAAAGATTAAAGCATATTTGTAAAATCATCATGGCGACATGGAACCACCCCCCAGCTGAACGCCCCCCCATCCCTCCGTCATCCAGCCATCCAAAGCCACACAGCTTCTCTGTCTCCTCCCTCACTCCCCGCCCCCGTCGTCTAGTAAAATCAAACGCTTGTCTTCCTTCGCTGCTTCTCTCTTTAATGACAAGTTCTAACAAGGCGGCCGCCTACACATGAAGTCACTGTTCAGGAGAGCAGAAATTCCTGACAGATTTACAGATCTGATCCTTTTCATGTAACATGGAAACAGTCGCTTTGCCATTTTCTTTCAATCTCGGCCAAAAGTCCCAAAAATCACGTTTCCTGGACTGAACTGGTGTAAATCACATGAGCTCATGAGACGAGTTTTTAAAGTCCAGCTGGATCGATGCCCGTTCACCTTCAAAAAGCCCTAATTCAAAGCATAAACGTGGCTTTTCTCTAATTCTCAGAGGATTCTTTCTGACTTATGTCCAGTTGATTGTCCTTTCATTCAGCCTCTTGTTTGTTCTTCTTGATTTCTATTACTGCTTCAGTGCAAACACTTTGGTTTGCAGTGTTTGGGTGAAACATGGCCTTTCTAGTGTTTCAGTCAGTTATTCTTAGTGTTGTTACAGCATTTGAGATTAGGTACCAATACCAAAACTATTCTAATCATTCATTACAAATACACATAACTGTGATGCTCGTACTTGAAATGTGTGAGTCGATCAGGCAGCGAAAGGACCAAACACTGGATCATCAGCTGACAGGATGCTTCTCCCATCCATTAATTACATCTTCACTTCAGCTGGACATTCTGTGATCGCAGGTCACCTGATGTTGGAAACCATCCCAGTGTGTCACGTTTTATTCTTCTGGCGGAAATGGAAGCAACCAAAGTCGTCCAGAGCGTTTTGCACAACAGCTTTCATATCGCTGCACGCTGTTCTTCACGCCTGCTTGAATAATGAGTACATATTTCTGGGATGTGGATCCACTGTTCTGTGTGTGTGTGTGTGTGTGTGTGTGTGCGCTGCGGTTGACTAACAGTGCGACTGGCTTGGCCGGTATCATTTTCTGCTGCAGCTGACTGATGGCAGCCGTGTACAGACCTGCAGATGAACAGTGGAATTCAGATTTTTAGCCCTTTTTTTTAATCACCAAGTCGTCGTCACAACATCGGTTTAAGGTTCCTGTTAACTGAAAAATCTGCTTCAGAGAAATTCCAACAAATACCAACTGATGCTATTTCTTCTTAGCTGAAAGACTATCATGAGATAAACACTGATGAGATGAGAGAATAAAGACGGGTGTGAAAGCGGCAGATGAGAACAGAGAGCTGGTGATGCGTTCAGGTGCAGGAGTACTTTTAGAGACCTTTAGTCTAAAATGACAACATTAAATGAACAGACTGACAACAGCTGAACAGCTGTGACTTCACTGACTATTTGTCAATGAATCAATTAACTATCTAGTCTACAAAATGCCAAGAACAGAGACGCTGCAATGTTTGCGATTGTCGACTTTGGATTGAGATGCAGGAGTTTGACGTCACTTTCTTTGCAACAATCACAAAAACACGCCGGCATCAATAAAAGAACTTGAATAGCTCAAATTCACATGTGATGTTGATGAATCGGACAATTTGGAACCGGTTCTCAAAGGTTCTCGATTCCTTAGTGCTACATGATAAATGGAATAGGATACAATAAAAATGCGCTGACTAACTGTAACTGTCCTGTGGGAAAGTCTGTGATCCTGGGAGTCAGACAGGTGGGCAGAGCAACACTGAGCTCAGCTCACCTGAAGCTGGTCCAAAAATAAACTACAGCTGAGTCACCTGCACTGAAGATCACGCTGTTTTTATCCTCGAACACTGAAACACCAGGATTCTGTGTTTAGATGATGTTATTTCCACACGGTCTCTCTGTGGGGACTGAAGCTGCTGCAAACAACGTTCACGTTATGATTTGTGGTTTATGTTCTTGCGACTTTATAGATAACTTGATCATCACACTCCCAAACAGACGACATATTCCTTTAAGTCTCTCATATCTGCAAGGATAAAATTCCTTTGTATGGGAACCAGACACAAATCTGCAAACTCACCAGGGCCCAAGAAAAACAAATAAATCAAGCCTTGTATTCAGAAGCTCTGTTCAACAATCTGGTTTTGGGCCGAGTGATTCTCAATCAAACTGATGTTCAGATTTAGTTCAGGTCTAATATTCCACTCATATTATCAAAGGAGAATTCTGTCAGCTCCTTTCATAATATCATCGTGGACATATGATCTTTTTTTATGGTGAGATATTTTCATTTATAAATGTTGGTGAGCGCCAACATCCTGAACCGACTGGACAGAAGATTAATAGTCTCTCTGTGCATCTAAGTGGAATAAGCTTTATATTTGGAAAGAATAACTTCAGAAAAACAGTCTTATTTGTTGACTCTGGACCAGACAGAGACGCTTCAGACTGCATCGTACCGATCCAGAGGAATTCTGCTAAGACAAAGTCAGAGGATGAACAGAAGAAACAGAGACCAGACACTGTGACACTGTGTGGTCCACTCCTGGTTCCCTTCATCTCCTTGAACTCATCTACTCTCTCTCATTCTCTGTTCAGACTTCAGGGAAAGTCCAAACTTTGAGCCAACGATCTTTGATACAACATCAAAACTAGACATCTTATTCTGAAACGTGAAGTATCTCGTCAAAGCCAACACTGTTTTCAGATGATGATATTCTCTCTGATACTCGTGCCTGGGTTTTGTGTCTGCAGGGTTGAAACTGCCGACTGGTCGGTTAAGACGTCTGCTGTGAAGATGGAAGCACTGTGAACACATCGACTGTGGGGTCGGAGGTCATTTACAAAATATTCTTGGACTTTGGGAACGTCACACACTGGCACAGTAAACAGCTGTAAATGGTGCTTATATAGACATGTAAAGGCTCTGTTACGAGTCAAAAACAAACTGTCACTGCACTCATCCTCGTGTCACTGATGCGTTTCGCAGCTGAATAAATAATAGAAGAAAAGTGGTTTGCACAACAAGCACAACTTTTTCTCCCCATGCTCACAAAGTCTCTCAGATGTGGAGACAGAGCTGAGGTGCTTGTTATCCTGAAGGCCTTCATCACACATTTCATTCTCAAATATAAGAGCGTGGGCGTCAGTGGTAGCAGAGAAATAAAGCCTTCGAATCACAGAATGGGTTTTACATCCTGCAGCACGTGTTTTCAATTCCACGCTTTGTGCTGGTGAACATGTTACTGCCACACTCACATCACTTCACACAACTGATTTCAAAATACTGCTCACGATTTCTAAATCACTCACTGAGACAAACTCTCTCAGATCATCAGGCGCTGGGATCCTGGCTGAACCCGTGATGAGAAGTGAATCTAGTGAAGGTGCATTCACAACAAACCGCCTGATGACGCCTGATAAGATGGAGCTCAGCTTCTCTCAGGCTCTCGGCCTCCATCCCTCTCTCCTGTTCATTGTGTATGTGTGGGTGGGTATGTTGGTGGTTGGGCAGGTTTTTTTATATGCATTTAAACTGTGTTCAAGTTCTATTTTATTTGGTTCATATTTGTTGTGTGTTGCACGCTGAGCTTACATTGTATGAAACGTGCCATCTAAATACATCTGACTTGACTTGGACATAATGCAAGACGCAGCCTGAGTCGAGTGGGTGCGCCTTGAAACGTGCTCCTTCAAAAACACCTGGGGCAAATCTGTGAGGAGGTGGATCCAAAAAATCATTTCACTGCAGTGAATGAAAATGGATCAGACAGTGACAGTCAGAGGCCTTTAAAAGATCCAGGTAACTACTCAAGGCTTAAAATGTCCTGTAACGTGTAGGAAGTTTGGCAGCAACTCAACCCATTCACCAGGTTTAATCACGGTCGCTAACACGGCTCAGAGATATACGACAACACAAATGATGATTAAACCCACCAGAACATCAGTGACGACCAAGAGCCACTTTCAGCTTGTTCTGAAAGCTTTAGTCAGCTTTAGTCCAAACATGAAAAGCTCACACAGCTCCGACAGCCCTGACCGGCTCTGGCCAAGTCGCAAAAGAAAAGATTAAAGATTTCCGCCACGAGGAATCTGCACTTTCTCCTCTCATCCTGTCCTCCTCTCATTTCATCATCGTCCTCTCTTTCATCTCGTTGCCTCTCTCTCTCTCTCTCTCTCTCTCTCTCTCTCTCTGTCCGGGCTAATGGACTCCATGACCTCATCAATAATACATTCAAACATCCCTCAGCTTCAGCAGCTTCAGACGACAATGAACAGCTTCTTCATGCTGCAGTGTGTGTGTGTGTGTGTGTGTGTGTGTGTGTGTGTGTGTGTGTATCATGCATGAGGCCCAACCACACCCACTCTCATCTCTTTTGTAGCTCAGCTGTGGGTCACTGGTTCATCTAACAAGAGCACAACAAAGGTAACAGGATCTATACTGTGTGTGTGTGTGTGTGTGTGTGTGTGTGTGTGTGTGCAGTGACTCATGTTGTGCACATGCAGGACCGTGTGCAGGACAACAGTGTTTGTTTTGCAGAAATCGTGTAAATATTCAATAACACCAGTTTTCACGCTTTAGTGAAGCCGAAATCTGCGTCTGTTTAAACCGACGTAAACAAAGATCAGATCTGTGTGTTGGAGTTCGGTGAAGGACTAAAAGCTTTGGAGACGCTCTCGCTCTCTCAGCTCTCCACAGACCTGACGGAGCCGCTCAGCGTCTCCTGAGCTCGTTGTTTTGGTTTCACAGCCCTCGAGTGCAGAAGGCAGTGGAACCCAGAGCAGCTCCAGGGTCAGATCTGACTGACAGAGGACTGAAAGCAGCTTTACATGACAAACTCATCTCACATTTTTTGATCTATGACGTCAATAATGTGAGACTGTAAGAGACATGACGTCTTGACGAGTCGAACAATTGATATAATACGTTCTAATAATTATATTTATTATCTTCATCACAATACAGAAAAATCTTCCTGCTGGTAACTGATTACTTTTATTCAATCCGAGACTCTTTCTTTATAACGAGCTGAAACCATCTTCATTTAATCAATAAGTTGATCCACAGCAGTTTGGTCAAGCGATTGATCACTGATCAAACTAAAATGTTAGACATTCAGAGGTTCAAGCTTCTCAGCTGCAAAACCCTCACCCTCAGACCATCAAAACCCTCAAGACCATCAAGACCTTCAAGACCATCAAGACCTTCAAAACCAAAACCATCAAGACCATCAAGACCCTCAAGACCATCAAGACCATCAAGACCCTTAAAACCATCAAGACCATCAAGACCCTAAAAACCATCAAAGTCCTCAGGTGTTAATTCAATTAACTGCAAATTCATTTTTCAATATATAATAACAATAATAAATATAAGGTGGGTCCTGCATTATTTTATCATCCTGACCTGAAATGTAGTTTTTATAAATAAGACAAAATAAGACTCTATTTTAGTTTAGCTTTGTCTTTAGGCCTCACTCATACTTTATTCTGATCTTGTTCAAACGAGGGATTTTTTTTCTCTAATATCTTTGCACTTTGATATTTTGAATCTTGAAATGAATGAATCGATTAAAGGATAGTTGCTCCTCTGCCCAGGCTCCGTGTTGGCCCCTGCCCCCCCCGCCTCCACCCTCGGTGTCCGGGCCGCAGACCCTGTCCCCGGTCTTACCCAGTCCTCGAAGTGTCTGCTGCCTCCGTGCAGGATGTCCTCGAACTGGATGCTGCAGTTCGCCACGAAGTCGTCGTATCCGATGGGCGCGTCGTGGAACACGGACAGCTCGATGGTGCGGCCGTCGCGCACCTCCGTGGTGAACTCGTCGTTCCACGTGGGGCTGTTGGTCTTCTGGCGGGTGGAGGTCTGGCCCACGCGCGAGTCGTCCACGTTCAGGGCGATGTACGTGTCCAGGAGGAAGCTCTGCGTCTTGGGGCCGACGGCGTGGCGCAGGGACCAGGCGGTGGGCTTCAGCTCCAGGGCCTCGCAGATCCGGATCCTCAGCTGCCCGTTGAAGATCACCATGATGGAGGGACGGAGGAGGCTCCAGCTGCGGCTCGGTGACGCTGCAAACAGCCGCTGGCTCCGGCCGGTGCGCCCCCCGCTGGCTCCGAGTCCCGACTCCGTCCAGGTGGATGAAGAGCAGCTCGACTCTCTCCTTCAATCCTCCGCGTTTTGTCCGATATGCTGCAAAAATTTCCCCCAAAAACAAACAAACGCGAGCTCCAGATGTTCCTCAGAGGCGCGCGCACGAAACCCAGAGTCCAGATTTGGCGACGCACGCGCGCGCACAGGCCCCAGATGTGCTCATGTTTTTCAGCCCGGGTTCCTGCAGCGGTGCAGCCTGGGAGCTCCGGGCCGAGCCGCCTTCAGGGGAGCGATCCGCAGCTTCCAGCTGCTCGGTGCACGGCCTGCTTTCAGCCACACACCTCCGGCTGCCTCCCCCCTCCCCCCTCCCCCCGCGTCGCCGAGCTCGGCCTCTCTCCGGTGCAGGAAATGCGAAAAACACGTCGGAGTCCTCGGAGCCTGGTGCGACAGATGGGGGGGTGAGACGCAGCCCAGACAGGGGAGGTGTTTAGGAGCAGAGGGGGGTGGAGGAGGAGGAGGAGGAGGAGGAGGGTGGAGGTCGTCTGCAGAAATAAAAACACATCCCACCAAGGTGCCCTTGAGCAAGGCTCCTCTCCCCGCCCAGGTGCAGAGCTGCAGTGCAACATGCAGCTCAGTCGTTCACTCGATAGATGCATGAAACATGGGACCTGAGGGGATGGAAGCTGGGAGATGGGAGGCATGCGTGGAATCCACGAGGACTGCAAACATTATAAGACTCATGACTCAGGCTGCACAAAAATAAGTTATCTCTTAAATTCTGCACATAGAGCTGATGAAGTCATTGAAGTCAGTGCAACTTTTAAATCAGCTGCTTTATGTCTAAGTTTAGTTTTGCTTCATTGAAAATGGGCTTTTCTTTGAATGAGATTTGGTGAGAAACACCTGTGTAAGTTGGCTGTTTGACCTTCAGGACTGAACCCGTCACCAAATAAAACTCAGTTTAAAGTCGATGCAATATTGATGTTTAACTGTTTTTATGTGAGATTAAAGTTGCCAAAAACAATATTCACAGTCATTTGCATTAATTGTGCAGTTTTTCCGTCCTATTCTTCATCATGCACAGAGAGTGAAGTCCTTCAAAATTCACACTAATAAATGAACATGTTGTCATTTTTGCCTTGTTCGAGGTGAAAGCCTGAACATATTTGACTTGATGTGCTCATTTGAAGTTCATCCATCTCGTCTGTGGATGAGCAACGGGTTCTGGCAGCTTCTCAAGGTCTCGTGAAACCAAAACACAACGTGTCATTGTACAGGATTAACAATTAGAGAGCTGAGCGTCCACTGTCCCTTTTCCACTTAATATAAATTACAATCTACTTTTCTGTCTCCTGATTTTACTTGACAGATCAACAGATTTGGATTTTCCTTGAATCTCCTGGACTCCAGCATGTTGCCAACACATGGGGCCTAAAACCTGAAAAAGTTCGGTTATAGTTTGATAAAATATGAAAATTACATCTACACAGTTAAACCTTGAACACTGCTGACCCCTCCTGGTCATTGTTTGCTATTTCAAGCCTAAACCAACTCCTGCACCAGCTGCAAAAAAGATAAAGGTCAAAAAGGCACAGTTTCAGATTTCAGTGAAAGACTTAAAGCATAAACTGTTTTCTTGTTTGGTCTCTGATACAGAAAAGATGAACAGAAGGGAAAATGAACAGAGGCCAGTTATGTATTCAGAATCCTTAAACTGCATCATCTCACAACACAGAGGAAAATGAAAGATCCAATGAGTTTGATAATGATAATGATCAAATCTGCTTGCTTATCATTTAACATCATTTTGCCATGTTTTTTTCTGTTCTGTTCAGTTCTGGTAGTGAAGCTCCACACAGACAAACCAGACAAGCATCAATAAATGAGATCACACCCTCAAAAAAAACCCAGCTTTGTCACATTAAAAATTCCAAATCTTAAGATCTTTATTTCAATATCTTGATTATTCCTCTGATTAGAGTCTAAGAGTGAGACACACTCATCACAGACAGGAAAGCACAGGTGGAACCAATAACAGGAACGATGGCTCTGCTCCATTTAGCTGTTATAGGTTCCACCTGTGGCCGATGAATCCGAATGTGAGAGAGACTGTGGCATCAGAGGCTTTGAACTGTAAACTCTGAACGCTTCCTGTGAGGGAAACTAATCACCATCAACACTGTTTGGATGTTCTCAATTCTAACTACAGACAGACAACAAATACAAGCAAACATTTGGGAATGCGGAGCCAGAAAAGTCCAAATGGAAAAAGAGCTGCTGGTGCAGGCTCATGTCTTTTGCTACCACCTAGTGTTCGATTGGTGGAACTTCAGCCTGTTTAAGCATATTTTTCAAATACAGAAAAAGTGAATGAGAAGCTGAATTTTTGCACAAAAAGGCCCAGAAGTTTTTAATATTCCTATGAGTGTGCATGAAGTTCTATTTTGTCTCTGTGTTTCTTCATGATTTGAAAGCAACAATAATCTCCTGTCTGTCATTTTCCCACCTTGTTTTCCCATTAAGCTCTTCAGCCAATGTGTCTCTGCAGATACAGGAATCAATCACAGGCAGAGGAAAGCCCCTGGACACCAGCCACGTCCTGCCGTCCCTCCCCCGTCACTCAGCCTGGTCTAAATAAAAATGAACGTGGCTCCGCAGCGGTGGATCTTTACTTTAGTTCATCAGGACAGTTACACCAGGAAAATATCTGAAGCCTGAAACATTTTTCCACTTCGGGTGGTGACAGGAATGAAAGGAAAATTCTCTTTGTGAATCAAAGAGGAAGTTCCCAACAGGAGGAGCAAAATACAGTTTATTGTTCCCAGGAATAGAAACCTGCTCTGACGAATAAACCAAGAGAGATGTTTCTTATTTTTCTCTCTTTATGAGGAATTTGTGATGATTGATGGTTTCATCAGCTTCATTCATTCATGTTATCAATATTTTCCAGATCTGTACTTTAATATATGAGCTAGAATCCAGAGAGGAAAATCTTACAAATGCTTTCTTCTCTTCTTCAGCTCATTTTTATTCCACTCGACAGACACTTCATCTTCATCTTCTCAAACATCTCATGAACTAAGGTCCATTTTCAGTATGAGAGAAGGGTCTTAACTTGTGGAACTCATTTTCTGATTTAGTTCAAATTACTTTGTCCAATGTACATATCTAAAAATATCATTTCAATCATCCTTATCCGTGATCTGCCTCTTTGATTTGATTTAATTTTAAAGGTAATACACACATTTCTTTGTTATTTTCATATCATTTGTTTGATGCTAACTCAAAATCAAACCAAGACTTAAATCTTACAAAAACAGATACTAGATATTTTTTAAAAGCTTGTCTCTGAGCTTTCTGATGCATCTGGCCTTCATCAGTTTGTTCACTGTCCCATGTCGTATCCTCATAATCACACGTGAACTCCACCTGTTGATGAAGGACACACAAAGATTGGCCTCAACTATTTTTCAGGGTCAATAATGAACTTCAAGCTCAGACAAGAACATCATGTTTTGCTCTAACTTTGTATTTGTGACTAATCTTTTTGTACCAGTTGCATTAGCAGCTTTTTGACAGCAGGGGCCGCCAAACATCAATCAAACATGCTAATCTTTTTTATGATCTTTTCCCAGGGCTCATTTAATTCCTCTCTGCCTTCCACTCTCTCTGCATCTGTGTGTGTCCTTTCTACTTGTCTTAGTAAAATGGCGGTGATGGCGTTCAATGTGCAGTCTGAACAGATGTTTTACGGCACATCTGCTCTATTAAACACAGCTGGCAGCCGAAGACATTAATATGAGCAGGGATGCATGTACCTGCTCAGGATTCTGCATATCCTCATAATCCTCGTTCGTGCACGTCCCTCTGCTGCAGTTAGTTATTCCACTATTTAATTATAAACAAACTGTCAAAAATCAATATGACTTTTTTTCCTTTTTTCATTTTGCTCACAGTGGGTTCTTTGTGTAAGCCAATCAATATTCCTACTTTGGCCCTCAGGGGGAGGTTAAAAACGATCTATAATAGAATTCAACTCAAGCAGCAGGAATAACAACGAGCCAAACCAATTTCCCACAGGCTAACAGCGAGGTTCAATGCCGCTGTTTGCTGTAGCTTCAAACTTGTAGATTTGTGCACAGAGGCGGGCGACAGCTTGTGTCCATCAGGACTTTAAAATTGGAAATGTTGAACATGTAGACAGGACTTTTAATCACAAGCATTTCATCAGACCCAACATCAAAGATGAATATATCCAGCTGCAGATGACAGAAAAGACCTTCTCGCTGCACCACGTCTCATTAAACTGACACTTGTGACACCAAACTCTTACAAACAATTAATTTTCTACTTCATAACCCAGCAGTTAGGCCACTTAATGAATATTGATGTGGAAATGGTGCATATCTCCTTATCCTTGACCTTGTCATTTATCTCGGCTCGCGAGGCAAAGCAGATCAGTATTCCCATCGCAAGACATTTGATAAATACTCTCCCTAATTTAGAGGCAAGGCAGATGGTCGTGTTGCTGGCAAAAGAGCTGCGAAATTAGGGCAAAGAAAGAAGTGTATGTCAGCAGCAAGGTGCAGAGCGGGAGGTAGAGCTGTGAGTCCCGGGAGGGGGTGGAAAGGAAAAGCCACTCTGCAATAAACCAGCTGTTTCCTCAAGACGTGGCTGTCGGCCAGAAAACCTGCTGTAGAATCCAAGTTAGAATCAACCGGAGTTATTTAGTAAACTGAATTCAAAACTGTGGGGAAAGTGAAGGAAATGACAAATGAACTGAAAGAGATTTGGATGCTTTCTCATATAAAAGCAGATATAAAATATTGTAGATTAATGTGGCAAATTTGAAGCAACGACTCCATGAACATTGAACCAGTCTTCATCATATTTAGCTGATGAAGATGGATCTTTTTTTGTTATGAGATAAACTCCCTTCTTTGCTGACGGGACTGAACACCAGCTCTCACTTTGGGCCTTCTCCATACATCATTTATCTTTTTCCCCAAATCATCTTCCTTCCTCAATCAGGGAGTTTATCTCAGAGAAAGTGACTCTGACATGAGACCACACACACTAACAGTCAGCGTTGGTTCCTTTCAACAGTGACCACAATCTTTTTCAAACCTTTTCTGAGGAGTTTCAGCGACAAATGACTTTCAGTCCAGCGTTGATGGTTCGAAACTTGACGCAGTTCACATTTCTCACATAGCCGACCTGCATTACTAACAATAGGAAAGGAAGAAGTGGTTCTGTTTACTTAGTCGAGTAAATTTTATCAGCAGAATTCAGTCACATCAGAAGACGTTTAAGAACAGTCTGGATGAATGCATGTCTGCGTGTAATCACTGCTTTTACATCACACTGGTGGAGTGTGAGTTTCTGAGCTGCAAAAGCTTTATGTTGTAAGATATAATAGGATTTAGTTTATCTAAAGTTACATCCATGTATTTTTACCTCCTCAATAAGCCGACACACACCTTATAAAGTTAAAATGGCTTCATTAGCAAGAGATGAGCTATTCTTAAATCCAGCATGGAGCAACTACTGAGACAAATATCTCACAGTTTAGCTGCTTGATGTTTCACCAGCTAGTTGCTAACTTTGCCTGAACAGCGGGTTTATCAGAGCTTATTTCCTGAAGAACAGCTGCCTGCTGCTGGAAACGAGGTTGAAGACAACGCTGAGGCTGAACGATACAGTAAACGTGTCGTAAAACCAAGACTGTGAGCTGAAGGAGGCTAAAATCTCTGTGGACCTGCAGAGCTGGTTTGAATCTGTGGGTTTGACGCTGCGAGTGATTCATGTTACACAGAGTCTGTTGATTCATTGCTAATATAAAAATATTGATTAAAGAAGTGTTAAGTAAATTGATCGAGCCGACATGCAACCAAAAATAATTGAACTGATAAATGCACTTGTGTTTTTGTTGGAACGACAGCAGGAACGTCATCCACGAGTGAATTCCCCACATTTCCTCCTCTCAGCTGTTAATGTTTTGAAACGTAACTGAAAGCAGCTGCGTCGAGTCTCAGAACATCAACAATGATGTGGGAGGAAATGTGGGGATTTGGAGCCCCGTTGGCCAACGAGGTCATAAACCTGTCTCGGCTCAGTGATGCCACAGTGTTTGTTCACGCTCCCCTTGTGATGCAGCAGGTCTCTGCTCAGATAATGTTCAGTCAGTATCTCAAGCCGAAACCTTCTCATCATCACGCTGCGGCAGAGTGATATCTTTCCTGAGACGAGCCTATCTTTTGGTTTGAGGATTATCGTCTTCTGGCTCGCTGGATGTTTTTTGTGAGCCCTCGGGGAGCGCAGATGCAAATCTTGGCTTTGTTTTCCAAAAGCACCGCTTGGCTCCAAAGAACATCTTTGTGTCTTGAAAGCCTTCGGAGTGAGATAAAGTTATAAATCAGGAGGACAGTTTGGGGAATTAAGCCTCTGCTGTGTCAGTCTGGTTTTAATGTTCCTGTCATATCTGTCTCTGAATCAACTCAAATGCATCCAGGCAACCAGAAACTAAAGAGGTTTCTGTCTGATTGAAATTCATTCTTTCCCCAACTCGAGGAATTATTACCCATGTTCACTGATCAATGATTGATCTGTGCAATAGATGAACACTCTGGACACCAACAGTCACTGCAGGCATTCAGAAATTTTACAATTTCAGGCTGGTGATTAATGGCTGGAGATAATACTTGAGCCATAAACTGTACCAGGCCTCGCCCTAATGGATTTAATGAGGATACTGATGTGCTGTTTCCAAATTGTCTCAGTCAATTTTCCAGTAGAAATTAATATTTTGCTGCAGTTTTATTAGCTATAATTCCCTGTGGTTACGCTTTCTCATAACAACTCTGAAAGTGTGTGTGTGTGTGTGTGTGTGTGTGTGTGTGTGTGTGTATGTGTGTGGATTCGCTTATGTCCAAATTGGGGATATACACTAGACTCAAGACCAACTGATTCGGGACAGAGGTGCAATTGGAGACAAAAAAGTGGTGTCCTCAATTTGGAAAACTGTGATTTTTAGGTCAACAGTTAAGGTTATTGTTATTGTTATTGTTATTGTTAGGTTAAGGTTAGGTTAAGGTTAAGGTTAGGTGAAGGTTAGGTGAAGGTTAGGGTTAGGTTAAGGTCAGGTAGTCCTTCAGGTTAGTCTCCAGGAAATGAATGTAAGTCTATGTAAATTCCCCAAAAGTGACATAAGTAAAGACTGTGTCTGTGTGTGTGTGTGTGTGTGTGTGTGTGTGTGAACTTTGTGTGAACAACATATTCATCACTGACTTCCCCAGCCTCAGAAAACTTCACATCCAGTGTTTGAGTTTGACGAATGGTTATTTACCTGAGGACTTTACGAGCTGCAGCTAATAGGAGGCAGCTGGAACGACGGCTCGCTGAAGTGCTTTTGAGCAAGATGTTGAAAGTGTAGGAGTGTCAGGGACGACGGCCAACAGAGCTGATTCTGTTTTCTAGTTGCACATACGCTGAATATACTCTGTTTTTAAAAATGCATCAGGCAAAGCCCAGCTGACATCTAATGCAAATGAACAGCATTTATTTGCAGAAGACTTTACTGCTTTTTAAAATATTTTTGAAAATGGCCATTTCTGTCTCAACAGGAATAAAACAATAGGAGACAATCTGTCACTGATGTATTCAGGACCATTACTGCAACACAAGTCCTAAACTGTCACATCCACATGTGGGCAAACTACATGGATAAGTGATATAAGTGCTAAAACTAGGAACAATATGTGGCACCTATATGGGTTGTATAATGTGAGTCCCACATGCCGACTTTTTGGGACCCATATGGGATATATGCAAGCTAAATGAGCGTGGGCTGGAATCGGGAGCCCTATGTGAGCCCCATATGGATTTAGTCACATGGGTCCCACATAGTAAACTCATGTGGGCCAACTACTTGAGACCCATAATGGATAAATGCAGGTTAAGAACTAGAAACACTATGTGGGACCTGCATGGGTTCTGTGACTTGGGTCCCACGTGGCCCATGTGGGCTGACAATATGGATATATGGACATAAGGGATGTATTTATTTGGGTTTTTTCATTTGCTGATGACATAAAAAATGCTGCAGGACCTCAAGGATTTTATTAAGATGTTCTGCATATTACACCATGCAGCAAAAGCAGAAGAGGATGAGAAAGCATCAGTAGGTTTGTTGATTAGAAATTTTAAGTTTGAATTAAAATGCCATGAGTATTGAGTTATGTTAAGTTACACTTTATTGATCCCTATGGGAAAATTTGTCCTCTGTCTTTGACCCACCCTTTTTAAAAGCAGTAGCCCCTCCCACTCTGAGAACGGTGCCTTGGTTCTGGACATTGGCACTAGTGTGAGAGCACATCCCAACCTTCATGTCTCATGAACTCCTTCAGGGTAAACTTCTCTCCTAACCTCCATCAGACAGTCAGGCTCTCAAAGTAGGAATTTGCCCTTACCTGTAGTGATGCCTACAGTGTTGTAGTCTCTCATGGGAAATCATTTTGGCCACTATTTCCACCATTTTCACTAAAAAATAAAAACAAGAACAACCAAACAAAAAGATCATTTTTACTTGGCCTGGAACCAACTGCTCTCTGACAACCTGGGTCGGTTGTGGAAATGTAGGGGTGGAGCTCAATACATGTATGTTGCTCAATAGCGCCCCCTCTCTTGAGCCGAACATCAATATCAGAGAGTGAGCAAAGAGTAAATGAATTAAAGTATTATTTTATCTATCTATCCATCAAGTCTTGGATTGACACCCCCTTTCATCATAATAATAATGCTAATAATTATAATGTTGATGATGATAATGATGATGTATGTTGCCCAATAGCGCCCCCTGTCTGGTGGACGATGATGATGGCGATAATAATAATAATAATAATAATAATAATAATAATAATTCTGTCTTTCTGACCAGCTGTCAAATGCTTCCAGTGTAAAGTGTGATCAGGACAAACTGAGTCCCTGCTGCAGCCTGTCTCTGTCTTTGTCTCTGTCTCTGTCTTTGTCTCTGTCTCTGCTCACTGTCCCTGTCTGCTGCATGCCTCTGACCTTTAAATGGAAATGCCCCTTTAACCGTGTGTCCGTACTGCTCATGCTCGGGGCTTCGTGCAGGAGTTCCCCGTCACAGAGCAGCTGTGGAGCCGCAGAGAGACGCGCTGCTCCGGAGCTGCGGCTGCCGCATCTGCTCACAGCGACCCGGGCAGGAGGTCTTTGTCTGGGGACACATCCAGCAGGAGCCGGATCGTCCTAGCTGAGGGTTTTATCGCAGCTCCCGGATTACAGAGCTGGACGCCGGGGCAGGATCGTCCGGGCTCGGTCGTGTGTTTACATCGGAACCCGGTCCACGGTGGAACTTCCGTGGAACCCGCCGGACTCGTGCAGCGGGTTGTGTGTGTGTGTGTGTGTGTGCGCGCGCGGCTCAGGACGGATGGATCCGACTGGAAATGCATGCACGTTGTTTTTAAGGTCGAAAGTGTGTCCATCAAAGTTTGATGTCTTTGTCCTGTGCCAGCTTTTTGCAGCCAGCCCTGCGTGTTGTGACTGTGCGTAATTACTGTTTTGCTGCGCCTTTTACGCATGCGTCACAGGTAGGTTACCTGAGCCGGGTGACAGCAGCTCGGATCACAGTGTGAGGTGAGGTTTCTGATCTGCAGCCTCTCCGACACTCCGCGTCCATGATGGATGATGCTGAGGGGATCCACGGATGCACCTGGACCGGGGCGTCCAGGAGGAGGAAGGACGTGTTGAAAACCTACCTGGGAGTGTTTGTGATGCTTCACCTGGTGCTTCTCTCTGAAGCCTCCTCTGCCTCCAGGTCCTGCGATAAAACCTGCTTCTCAGGGAAGTGCATCAACGGGACGTGTGTGTGTGACCACGGATGGGTGGGAGATCAGTGCCAACACTGTCAGGGCAGATTCAAGTAAGTTCATTTCACATCAGCCTCCAGAATTCAGGAATCTCGCCTGTCAGCTTATTATGTTTGTGTCCCTGTTGTGTTGAGCAAAGTCCAAAACAGACATTAGGTGTTTGAAGCAGTGTCCCTCTAAGCTGTGTGAATGGCAGGTTGGTGACATGTATGTTTGCCCAGTGAAGCCTATAATATCAGTTATCAGGCAGCTTACCTGTTTGACCGGGTTCAGTGAGTAAGAGTAAATTATTAGTATCTGTGTCTTTGTTGGACTCAAAGTGAAGTCATATGGATGTTACCTGGATCTGTTGTTGAATGTATGAGGGGCAATTAATGCCACAGCAAAACAAAGATCGAGCACCTGAATGTTCCCATTTTCGCTGACTGATGTATTTAGAAATTGCTGAAGCTGATTTATTTTGTCTGGCGTTGAACACCTCCAGAGTCAGACACCACACATGCACACATGAGTCTGTCATACATGTCTGTGAGCACGTTGTATATGAGTGTAAGTAGCTGCACAGGTTCAACTGGTTCAGTTCAAATATGAGAGCACAACACTTTTCTAAATATGACAACATGTAATTTTAATGCCCAGATTGCCGTCTGCTGCTCAGAGCGAGCGGAGTGACTCCCTCCCTCACTGTCACTTCACACACGGGCTGGAAGAGGCGGCTTCGGCTGCCACCCAGCAGTCGCTCTTTAAAAATATATCAGGAGTCAGAACCTGCACGGCTGATATCTGCCTGACGATATCTGAGTGTGTTGTTCCTGTTTGAAAACCAGGTACAGGAACATGGCGGCCAACATCCAAAAACTTTCACTGTCACGGTGATGTTTTCAGTCCGGCTGGTCGTCGTCCATCCTCTGCTTCATTCTGCTGGAACACTTGACAAGGAACCATCAACCATTGTTGATTTTGATTGGACTTTTTGGACTAACTAGGCTAACATCACCTTTTGTTTCAGATGAAGCTCTGAGTTACTCACATTTCTGCAGTGTCATGTCAAGTATCATGAGAACTCAAATGTGATGAGCTTTCTGAGCCCAGCCATTGTGTGGCACAGGCAACGTCTCCGCTCTGATTCTGATGCAGTCCAGGAAACATAGTTCAATGAAATTCTGAAATTCTTTATAGAAGCATTTGTTCTCTTCATTGAATCCCAAATAAAGACGTATTCAGACACTCGGAGCTTCACATGTACTGTCAGAGTGAACCACCAGCATTGATGTGCAAGACAATAAGGCGGCTTTTATCAGATTTTATTTTTGCGATCTGCCAGGAAGAGCTTCCTCTTTAGTCAGAACGATGTAGATATCATCCTGAATGTGAGATCCTACTTTCTAGAAACGTTTAAAAAGGTGAGCATCACATTAGATCAGTCATCAGCAAATATCCTTTTTTAATAGCGAGTGTACTGATGTATCACCAGCTCCTACAGAGTGTTGCATTGTGGGTTGTTTGTAGCGTTAATGTTGCTCAGCCAGTGAGTTTCTTCAAATACATTTAGATTCCAGTTAATGAGTCGTGAAAGTTTAGCTGAGTTTAATCTATGAGGCTGATATGATGTGTTTTGCTGCCATGGAGGAAATAAATGACTGATGATGATGATGATGAGTGAAAACATGTTTAACGTGTCTCCTGACATCTTTATAGTAGAAATGAACAGAGAAAAGAATCTTCAAGCAGCCAATAATTAGCAGTGTCACTGAACATCACAATGAAGAGCTCAAAAAGACTGAGAGTCTGAAAAATGCGAACAGCTGCAGAAAATTATTCAGAACGCTCAAACAAGGAGAGTGTGAGTGTGTGAGAAGCTACACAAGTATTTTATATTTAACTTTTACAAGAGAAATGGCTTCAAAAAGGGTTTGGAAACGGAGGTGTCTTATAATCAGAGTCGTCTTATATTTGGTTCGTGCATGTGCTCTGTTCTGATATCACTCTGCTGAGCAGCTGAAACAATCAGCTCCGTCCTTCTTCTCTCTCCGGCATTAATCACCCGTCATAGCCTCCAGACTGGATGACGCTACCTTGTCACAGTCACCTACAGGCTGGTCTGCACAAGTAAGGACGGAGAGATGGCAGGACTTCAGTCTTACATTTTCTCTCTGGAGGATTGTATTGATTTCTCAGTCGATGCGATTGTTGCGAGAGCGGCGAGCAGAACAGGCTGTAGGCCGGACGACAGACAAACAATACGATGGGGACAAAGCTTTTCTTCTTGTGGCTGCCTGGTGCCATGATAGTGACCGTTAATACTGAGCAGTTGTCACACGCACACACACACTGTGAAACTGCACAGTTCTCTCACTGAGGTAGAATGACTGTGGAGTTTAACAGTCAAAATCTAAATTAAGGAAAAAGCCTCTTGAGATACATCAGCTTATTTTTGAAGATGTCACTTGTTATTACACACTGTGGACGGCGCATGAACAAAGGTGGAAGAACATGGAGTCAAAAAAATAATTGGCACTAATTTCTAGGTGGATGTTTACTGAGAAAAGTTGTATTTATTCTTGCAAAATGTTTTCAACATACTTTTCAGTGTTAAGAAACAATATGTCCCCTCATGTAGGAATACTGTGGGGTTGACCTGGACACTAGTCTTGACCGTCCGCCCACTAACTCCCATAAACAATCCGGCATCTCGACTTCTTCCAGTTTCTGTGTTCATCGCAGCTTCACTGATTTCTGATCTGTTTTGTCTCATTCAGCTGAAATTAATATTAAATATATTAAATCACCAAGGTGAACAATACCTTTCTCATTGTATGCAACAACACACGTGGCTGCACTGAGGGCTGCTGCCACTGTTGCTCACAGTGTAGCAGGATTTCAGGGATTGGACTTCTTGTTATTCAGCCCATTGCACATATGCATTATGTTGCGTTCCTGTCTTGACGGAATTTGCAAAACTACCATTTTTTTTTGCTTCTGAGTTGTGTTTAAGTCGACATTCAAGATGCAAGAATGATGTGAAACTATTTTCTGAAAATTCCGACTTTAGTAATCAAGCCTTCATATATTTTACACAGTGCTATGTTGTCCATGCACAGTGTTTCAATCATACATGTTGAGGTGGTGTGAAGAACTGGTTGCTGCTTATAAACATGAGCATCTTCTTCTCTATCATCCATCCAACATGTCATTGATGTGGCGTTAGTGTCTCTTTCCAATAGAATGTATGTAAAGATGATGTAAATTAAAAATAGCTTCTCTCACGTCTGGCAAACCAAGTTACGGCTTAAAGAACAGTGATTGACCTTGTTTGCAGCTCAAGGTGCCTGTGAACACTTTTACACTCCTGCTTTTTATAATGGCGGCATATGGAGGAGGTTTTTGGCAACTGGAAAGCATTGGCAGGAAGGTTGACTGCATCCAGCTCTCGTAATACATCTGTGTTTGGGAAACGGACGGTGAGCTAAACGTATAAAAATTTGGCCCGGTTCAGTCTGTTCTGTGTATTTAGTTCATGAAAACATGCTTTTGTATGAAGCTCAGTTTCTTATACATCACAAAGTAAACCACGTGAAACAACACCTACTCCAGGTGCTCTGGGAGCGAGATGAATCTCCCCGTCAACAACCAATATAGTAGGAACGCTGCTGTCCAAATAGTTGTGTTATCTAAAGGCTTCGCGGCACTTGAGGCCACATCGGCTGTATCTATTAGTGAGGACAGGACAGGACGGGAGTGGAGAGCAGCGGAGCAGAGAGAAGGACCTGCGCTTCAATATCACGGCTGTGGCCTGAAAATACTCAATACTAAAGGCTCAGTGGTCACCGGAGTGCAGTCAGGGCACACACACACACACACACACACACACACACACTTGTGCCTCATATCCACACAGACAGATCCAATAAAGGAGAAATAGGGAGTAGATTCTGTCTATTGATTTAAGGTATTGGTGTTCTGTGTAGTTTTATTGGTCCGCAGTCTGAGCCTTTGTTTTCTCCTTTTCTCTCTGTTTTCTCGTGCTTTCTTTGTCCAGACTAGATAATGTGTTGCTTGTTCTCACATACAAAACACACACACACACACACACACACACGTCACACTAATGCACAAAAAACACACAGAGAATTAAGTGACGATGCTGAGATAATGAGAAAACTGGTCGTCGGCCCCGAACGCTCTCGACTTTCAAACCTAATTATTTAAGAAAATATAATTCTGTCTCTCTCTCTCTCTCTCTCTCTCTCTCTCTCTCTCTCTCGACCATCTTTGCTGAGATTGTGTTTGTTACATTCACATTACAGTCTTTCTTGTATTTGTCGGCAGTAATTGGACAAGCACCGGTGAAGCTGCAGGCCATTTTCAAACATGACACCGTTGTTAAAATCAAGTTATTTATTTATTATTTTTGCAGCATTGTGGAGCCTTTTAGGCTTGGTTGTCTGTCACCGTCAGAAAATACCAAACACCTATTTTCAGTAAAGCTTTAGAGGTGCTGGTAATTCTCTGTGGGCTCATGGCTACGAGTGACACCTTTCACACCATCATTTCACAGGAAAAGCGCTGATAGGAAAAGACTGTCTGTGAGGTTGTTGGTGAGAGGAGGTTGAACAGAATTCGGCCAAAAAGCTTTTAAATACACTGAGCTTTCTTCCTGGAATAATGTAGAGAAGGAAAGAGAAAGGAAGCTGATTATGATGGGTGTTCTATTGTTCTATTGTAGTGTTTTTGCTGCTCTCTCGGCCAGGTCACTCCTGAAATAGAGATCTTAATCTCATTGAGACTTTTACCAGGTTAAATAATAAATTGTTGGTGTTGAAATCAAGCAGTTTGTGCATGCAGCCGTCCTTTAGACTTCTTCTTCTTGGTAACTTTTCAATGCACCAACATCACATCTTTTCCCACTTTGACACCACATGTAAACATCAGAAAACACTGGACGTTTTGAGATGTTATAGAAGACACATACCGTTGTTTTTATTGTAAAGTAGAGCTGTTGTAACTGAGTTGGTTACAAGGACGAATGCATTTAAAAGTTCACTACCCAACTTTTGAGAACATTTCTGTGGTTGGATTATCTGCAATATTTACGTTCTTCCTGCATTTTTAAAATATGCAGTCAGGAATTTTGGGCAGGAATGTTTTGTGTCTTCACGCACATTCAGGAGTCTTTTTAAGGTGCTTGGCAGAACCAGCAGGAACAAATCTACAAGTCTGCACACTCACCGCTTCAGGGCCGTTTGAGACAGCGAAGCGACACTTTGAGGCAGAAGCTTCATCAGACTAAATAGGTTACCTGTTTATCCCTGATTGACCTCATGAGGGTGGAGGGAGGACCGTGAAACACTCGCAGGCCGACACGATGGTGCCAACATCAAACTGTCTAATGCAGCACATCAAAGTGAATCTGTTTGCCTAAGGTTTTGCTGGTATAAACCGCTGCATTAATCTCACTTTGTCTCTTGCATGCTAAGTGCAGGCAGCCAGAAAGACTTGAGGCTATGGTGAAATGAACTGATCAAACATTTTGAGCCAGTATCTCCCAGCAGAGATGCGGCGGGGGGTTCTGGAAAAGGATGTTGATGGTGCTAATTGATAGAGGAAAGAAAGAATAAATAAAAACCTCGTCCCTCTCGTTGCCACTGTAAAGCCATCGCTCAGCGTGCAGAAGCCACAATGGAGGATTTCGCCCCTCAGACAACTGGAGCCGAGTAAGCTGTATTTATCACAGTGGAGCCTGATAAATGGACTGAGGCGACTCAGAGCTCAGACAACACTGTGCAAGATGGGATTTAAAAATTTACCACCTCTTCAAGTCAGTCAGAGTTACTGGCATGGAAATAATGCTCTACCTGTTCGTTCTTCAAAAAGAAATATATAAATACATAAAGGACTATATTTATTTCCAAAATGGGATTATAGTTTTGGATTAAACCCCTCCAATACATGTCCGATTTAATCTGTCTACTAATACTGTGAGCGCAGTTTAGATGTTATGGTGGCACCGAAATCCTATTACATGACGTTGGAGCATATTAGGGCTCCTCTTCATCTCCCCACATGACTTCTGTGTGCG
The DNA here is from genome assembly GCA_025331565.1 of Holacanthus passer. Lineage (NCBI taxonomy): Eukaryota > Metazoa > Chordata > Actinopteri > Pomacanthidae > Holacanthus > Holacanthus passer. Next base: position 1,977,687 of record JAFREQ010000090.1, on the reverse strand, counting down.
GCAGCAGTATGAATGTCATGAGGCATTTCCTCTTAGTTCAGGAATTTGAACTTTCTCAGTCTGGACTGTAGTGATGCTTCAGTCTTGACCCGGGTCGAGGTTTAATAAGATTTTATTGAATCACACATCAAGCTCTGAATCTGATTAAAGTATCTGGACACAGTGGGTTTCCTTCACTCACATGCATTTGGGCTTAACTTTTAACATTTTTAAATAACAACAGCAAACAAATTTTGTGTTACAACTACAATCGAATCTCTTGTTTTTCTACCAAAATGTTTTGTAAGTAGCTGTTGATAAAAAACACAGTCTTATAGAATCTGGGTATTTCATCGATTGTAGAATGGATCTAAATTGGAACCAGCATCAGCAAATCAACAATTACCAAATACAGTAAAAGTCATTTGTTGCCACACATGGATGAATAATCATGATGAGTTATCACAATCCCACGTTGAGTAAAATAATTGGGAATAATATATTAACTATCACCATCATCGGCTGTAGCAAACACATTCATTAGTTTGTCAGTTGTAACTGCAGATGGTTGTTAATATGAGATAATATTGTGAGACCAATCATCCAATTTGGACATAATTCGCATGTCTGAAGAAAGACAGGGGCATTTCCTGGTGCCAATGTGTGTTGCCCCTCACTTTAAATTCCTTTACTATTATCTAACTTAATGAAGTTAACATGAAGTTTCTGAACATTCCCCTCGTACTCTAGTGAAATCTTGTAGCTCTGTCATCTTGTATGAATTTCAATCCAAGAAGTTTGTTAAGCTACATTTAACCTCAATGTTCAGTTAATAAACAAATGAATGCATTTTCTTGTTCAGTCTGTTTTCTACAAGGTCCCACATGTGAATGCAGGAGAAATTAGTTTATTCCTGATTGACACATCAGAACAAATCGAACCTGGAGGCTGATGTTGAGAAAGCCTCAGGAGAACATTTAGGTATTGTAGCCGACGTCACGCCTCAAAAACACGTGTACAGCACAAATATGCATCGATGATGTCGGACACAAAGGCCGAACATGAACCCCGTCGACCGTGATGCATGAAGATAAAGGGAAGGAAGCTGTTCAAGGACAAAATAAGCACATGAGTGGGAGACGGAATGGAGTGTTTTCTGACATCAGAATCATCATCTGCTGACACGGGCTTCAAGCCGTATGTGTGTGCATGTGTGTGTGTGTGTGTGTGTGTGTGTGTGTGATTATGTGTGTTTAAGCCTCAGGCAGTGTGCAGTGATGATGACACAGCTCATGCACTGAAGTTGCCACTGCGCTGTGCTTCAGTTCGAGGGTGCGTTTGTTGTTGTTGTTCTGTGTGTGTGTGTGTGTGTGTGTGTGTGTGTGTGTGTGTGTGTGTGTGTGTGTGTGTGTGTGTGCATGCATGTGAGTGTTTGGGAGGGAGGAGCATCGCACGGCCATCTGTCCAGTGTGTGTTAATCCTGCTATGATGAGAGTGAAAGCAAGGACAACACACACACACACACACACACACACACACACACACACAGTTGGATTGGTGTGTGTATTACATGAATCACAACCCCCCGTGTTCCTCCCTCAGGCTGTAGCAGTTTCAGAGAGATGGCAAAGGTCTGTTCTGATGACATCATCATCATGGGACAGCGAGTCCCCGCTGACACCGTATCTGCAACCGCTTTTAAAAAAAGCTTCAAAGGGAAACTGTGGCTGCGTCTGAACTGATTTTCTCACATTTTTTTTACTTAAGCTGATGAAATATCACCAAAACATTTTCAGCTGTCATGATGTTTTATAGTCAAGTGATTCGTTATTTGACAAGAAACTAATTGATAACAGTCTTAATCAAAATTTCACCATAACAGACACTTTACCCCAAAAGCTTCCAGGATTTGTCTCCTCCTTCTTTAATAAACATTCATAATTGAGACAACTCGACTTGTTCATGAGATATTAAAACATGTGATGTGTTAGAGTGCATGAGATTAACAATATTGATAAGGTTCATCTTCATGGGACCATGAATTTCTGACCAGGACTGAACATGTCTCGTTCCATTTCATGTAGAAATGAAGGTGAAGTGAAATCCAGTCTGACGGCAACGTAAGAGTGATACGAGAGGAAAAGTGATGTAATTATGAGGTGAACCACACAGTCACTTCATTGAACTTGTTGCTTATAAAACGTATTGAGGATCCGCAGTGGTTCCAGGCAGTCTGCACCTTCAACCAGCCAATACATTAAATCTCTGTCTCATAATGATGATGTCACAACCTCTCTGTCATGGCCCACACAGGCTCGGCGGATCGATAGTCATTTGGCCATGAGCGCACAGTGGATACGACCCATTAAGACACACTCACCATTTACCTCTTCTGTCAGTAATCAGATTAGTGTTTGTGGTAAAGTCCAGCGTCCCTCCATCACACGATCATCAGACAAGTGTTGAGGGAAAATGTCTTCCATTAGAGTATAAAAGAGGACGGACTGTGTGTGTGTGTGTGTGTGTGTGTGTGTGTGAGTGTGAGGTTTAATATTACTTCAGGACATCTGACTGAGCATCAGGTCATGAGATGGAGTTTTTTGCGTTTTTATCTCATTCCTGAAATGATGGATATGATGGTGCTTGCTATTTAAACATTTCATTTTCTGTATAACTGAACAATAACGTACAATGGCACCGCTCACTGTGATAATTGATTATTGATTAACTTCCATATTACACATTATGCACATTGTAACAGAAATTGATTGAAGATGTCAATCAAACTGCAACTGTTGAAGACCATTGCTGTGGGTCTTGGGTGTCAGTATAGCCTCGTGTGGCCATGTCACAGCAATAGGTTTCCTTGCTAGAAGACTTTTACTGTGGCAAGCAACCACAGGAAGTATTGAGTTCACATCAAAAGCATGTGTGTGCCTGCTTCTGTCCATCCTTGAACTTGTGAGTGAGAACTGACCTGTTTCTCAGCAGCAACCACAGAAATAAATATACAGCATTATTATCTTTGTCCTAGGTGTGTGTGTGTGTGTGTGTGTTTGCTGACTGTGTGTAGATGATCCTCTGAGTCTCTGCTGAGGCCGGACTTATTTTCCTGGCAGGGAGCATCTCTTTGGATTCAGACCTTCCTCTCTCCATCTCCTTCACTCTGAAGCACATTGATCCGTGCCGGTGTATGAAATGTGCTTTTACAAATAAAGTTGCCACTTTTCCTCTTCTCATCTCTTCATCTGTACCCACTCCATGTCTCTCTCTCTCTCTCCCAGTAGATACACAAACTCTCACACTCTTTTCCTGCAGTCCACCCGTAGAGAGACGTATTTCCCCCTCGCTTCCAAACTGCGTTTTCTCACCAATGATTTCATCACTGAAGCATGTGCTCGCTCTGCTTCCCTCTGCGTCTGTGTGTTTCTTCTGTGTGTTTCTGTTTGTGTGTGTGTGTGTGTGTGTGTGTGTGTCTACACGTGGTGGGTGGGTGTGTTTACTGCGAGTGCAGGGCCTGGATTATTCCTGTTCATGTTTGGTTGTTTGCCCATGTTCTCTTGTAACTCTCAGGCCTCTTTGATTTTGCTTTCCTTTCCCTGCCTCTGACGTGATGTTCAGACCACTCACACTGTGTGTGTGTGTGTGTGTGTGTGTGTGTGTGTGTGATAGAAAGCCATAAACACAGATGCATGTACCTGCTGAATACACACACTTTGCCTGAGGGGGAGCAGTCATTTTGTCTTCTCCTGTCACTGTCTGGTCAGAGCTTCATGTTCGTTCCACCTGTGCTCAGTTTCACCTGAGGCTGTTGTTGTGCTCGGCACCTTCTTTACACCTGCTTTTCGGCGCTTAAAAAGGAACCGTGAGATATCAGCACTGTTCACAAAGGCCCCATTCGACTTATCGGTTAATGCGTTTCATATCCAGATAATAATAAATATTTAGTTTAGACACTTTGTTTACACTTAGCCACATACGTCTCTGTGAGCCAGATAAGACCTTAGATTGGTTTGTCTTCGTTTTCTCCGGTGGCTTTAGTGCATCTAAACATTTACAAACAGAGAAAGAAGGAGAAGCTGCTTTTCCTCCCTGCAGCTCTGATCACAACCACTCACGTTTGATGTTGAAAACATAATCTGTCGATCACTTATGTCCTGCTGAGCGAGACAAGATAACAACCAGTGGCAGATACATTCAGACGGTCAAAAACATTAAATTACGTTGCATGAAATTCAGTTGTCTAATGTGACTTAGGATAAGATCCCCTCCGTTGATAAAGGAGCTCATCAAAAATTTAAGAATCAAAAACTGTATTGCTTCCTAACGAACAGCTATCACCTGTGTTCAGTCCTTAAGAAGACAGAAAATATAAAATGATCCCCGGGCATTTTTGATGTTTTAGACAATGTACAGTGTAGATGAATGCCAGAGATGAACCAGGGACATTGATGGTATATGGTCTTCATCTTATCCACTAGACCAACAGGATGCCCCAGAAATGTCTATAACTAATCCCAAACTCCTTATGTTCCTCTGTGCTTGATGTTTAGATCAACAGCTCCGGCTTCTCAGCAACGACCACCACTGCCTCTCTGCCGTTTAAAGTTCAGCTGGGCCCGGTGTTTATTAGCAGTGCACAAATCCTCCAGAAGCACACAAGTACTGTGGAAACTGCAGCGAGTCAGTTAGAAAAAAGCTTCCAGTGTGATCACTTACACCAAACACACAAGTGGGACATCGGACCTGAAAAGGCCCCTGATTTGTTTTGCATCCAAACTTACTACAAACTTTGACTTTCAACTCATATCCAGTGACTTTCTAGCAACTTCAGAGAAGAACGAAGGAGAAGTCAAGTCTCTGTGTGACGAATTTTTTGGGGTTATGTAACTCTGCTCTCCCACCTTACTGGGACTTGGGTGAAAAAATCATAAGCGTGACAGAACATAGGAAAGAAATGTCTGTCAGTGACATCGTATTTGGCTGCTTTGAAGGATGAGCTGTGTAATGTTCTTCATGATAAACTCATACTAACAATAAGAAGATGCAGAAGTCATGCTCTTATTGGTGTTGCTCAACTTTTCATCACCTCTTTAATGTGAATGTGAAACTGATTTTTAACAAAGTCTCATCACATTAAAACTTTACGTGAACTGTAAAGCATCTTTGAACCAATCTCTGCCCTTCATGATGTTTTTATAATCATTTAGATTTAGCTGCTCTTTGTTATTTCACTGCTTTGTTTTTGTCCTGCATTGTGGTTCGTGTTAGTCTGAGAGGTTTGATGTATGAGACAGCGTGTGTTGGAGTGTATTCAGGGCTTAGCAGGCCTGTGTTGGGTGTGGTGTAGGGATTGTGTGTGTGTGCTTAGAGAGAGCAGGGAAAAAAAATCCCATAATATGACTGAGAGGCTGACAACATGGGATAGTGATTTCAGTCAGCATGGCAACGCTATACAGGCCCGTAACACACAATAGTGCTTTAATGCAGACCATATGTGATGGGGCTCACCATAGGGGCGCACGCACACAGAGAAACACACACCATACACACACACACACACACGCACACACGCACATACGCACACCTCTGCTGGCTGCAGGACACAGTGTATAATCAGCCTGTGGCCTGGCTGGGTTGGGTGCAAACTCTCTGTAATAATACAGCGGCCTGTTGTCAGACTGTAATAAAGGCTCTATTTCTGCACGCATACACACACACACACACACACACACACACACACACACACACGTCAGTGGAGATGCATGTACTGTCGAGCTGTTTCAGGACAAAGGAGAATGAATAGCTTCTAGTTTCTTCTAGGCTCATGTTGACTGACTGACTTCATCAGCTTGGCTTCGAACACCAGCCGATGTGTTTCTTTACAAAACCTGAACAGTAAAAGGTTTTGACTTCTTTCAGTCTGATTTTTGACTGATTTATAATGACCAGCTGGGTCACACATTCTTCCATTTGTCACATGCGCCTATGAAAGTACATTATTTTTGGGTTCATATCAGCAGGACTGATGCACATTTCCATTACATTACAATCAGTGGTGGCCGAAGTATCCTGATCCTTAACTAAAGTAAAACTAGATATATCAGTCAAAAGTCCAGTATTCTCATTCTGTTCAAGTGAAAGGACTGAGCTGTGAACCAGCTGATGTAAAATACATCATTTGACCGACAGCAGAGTTCATGTTTGTGATTTAATGTCATTGGGACCAAATATGCCAAGTTTATCACTTAAGAATTAAGTTTACATGCATTTACATTTGGAAATTTTCTTAATTTAGTTTATAGACCCACTCCCTGCTTCAACTGTGACCACACTTCAAACACCATTCTTACTGTAGTTGTGTGCAGTGGTGGGATTTTTAACAACATTGTCTATTAAACTGCTGGTTTGTTTAAAACCTGTTTAATCACATGGCTGCTTGTGTTTCTTAACCTTGAACTGATTTCACCAACGTCACTGCATTCACAGATATCGGCCATTAACTTGGTGAGAACAATGTTATCATTACTGATAGGACCAATGGCCAAAGCTAAAACAAAACCCAAGTTATAATAAACTATAGTTGCCCTCCAATATGGAATATGTGGAGTGTGTGGATCATTTTTTCTCTCACTAACTGAGTAGCAGCTGAGTTCTTAGATTAGATATCTGAAATATCAATGTCTGTTTATCATATCTATCGGCAGGACGACATCATTTGTGAGGATGATGGTTTTATGATGTGATGATGCTGGAGTTCATGTTTGGTTGGGTTTAGGCACAAAAAGAACTAACCCAGGCCTGTTTGTGCCTCCAGGGAAAGATCATGGTTTGGGTTAAAATGAGGACTTTGTGAAGGTTGGGGCAGCAGTCATGGTCACAGTGACACACACGGGGTTAAGGTTAAGGTGATCGCGGTCGTGCTTTAAAAACATGACGCTGACTGTCTGACAGGGGAAACAAACAGCAGTCTGCCACGTTAGAGTCTGATGTTTAACGCTTAAACAACTGATGTTATCAGATCAACCAAATCAGGCACTGGGTATTATACAGGTTAAATAACTAAACCATTAAGTTACCTAAAGATCATTATTTGTGATCATTACTAAATCTGTGCTGTAATCTCTGATGGCAGTGTTAGTATAATCTGTAGCGCTGTGAATTTCCCTCCTATGTGTGACATTTTTAGTTTCCCCAAGTTAATAGACCTCGGGGCAGTGGTTAATAAACCGACTCATAAAATCTATTAACCTTTCGAGTGCGAGTCGTTAGGGAGACGGGTCTTTATTCCGAGGTTAAAGCCTGATGAGGTTCTGCTGAGGTACCAGGAGAACACGAGGCTCCGTTTGCTCAAACATGAGAGGATGAATATTTGAATGTGACTTTGACGTCCTGCCGAGACAGACGGGCGAAGCAGAGTCACCTCATGTGTATGGATGTTCGCATCGACAGGCAGCCCGCTGTGAGTGTGTGTGTGAGGATGGAGGGTTATGAGTGTGTGTGTGTTATATGTTGTCTTCTTTCCTTTTCACTTTTTTGCCCTTTCTTTCTTCATCCCTCTTGTTTTCTTTCCTGTCTTTTTTTGTCTTTTCTATCCCTTTGTTTCCTTTTTCCTTTTTTCTTTTTCCTCTTGTTTCTTCTCTCACCTTTCTGTCGCTTTCTTTCCTCTTTAATTTCTTTTCTTTTCATTCCTCATTTCTTCTATCCCTTTCTTTCTTATTTGTCATGATTATTTTTCATTTCTTCTCTCCTTTCTTTTTCACTTTTTTCTTTTTTCTCCTCCGTTTTCATTTTCTTTACTTTTTTCTTCTTTTTTATTCATCCCCACTTTTCTTTCTTCTTCCTTTAATTCCTATTCTTTTTTCTCCTTTTCTTTCCTTTTTCATCTCTTCTCTACTCTACTCTATTCTGCTTTTCTTTCCCCTCGTCTTCTCTCCTTTATTCTCTTATTCTCTCCTTTCGTCTGCTCTTCTCTTCCTTTATTTGTTGTTGTTTTCTCGGCTCCTTTCAGTCGACTCCATTCTATTCAAACGTGCCATGTTCCTATTAGCTTTGCTTTGACCTTATTTGAGGTACAGGATCCATATGAAGTGTGTGTGTGTGTGTGTGTGTGTGTATGTGTGTGTGTGCGAGGGAGAGAGAGAGAGAGAGAGAGAGAGAGAGAGTGAGAGAGATATTGGGGGGGCTGGCGATGAATGATGCGCCAGTGTGAAAGCCATAGGACCATGACTATACTGTAGGTGATAGAGACCCAGTAACATCAATCATACACACACACACACACACACACACACACACACACACACACACACACTCACTCTCACTCTCTGCCCTCGTTATTCCCAGTAGAAGGGCTTTTCTTGATTTTTAATAAAGGATATCTGCAGAGAAGGTCAAGGTTATTCAATTGTTGGTCATTCATCTCCTCTTTTTGCTCCCCTTGATGCACACACATGTGCACGCGTGCGCACACACACACACACACACACACACACAGATCTCTCAATCTTCACTATTGGCCCCAGCTCCGGGATCCCTGCACCTTGTGTGTGTGTGTGTGTGTGCCTGTTCGTTGGTGTGAACAATGCAGCCGCCATCTCCGGATTGTGTGACTATCCATCACTGGCTTTATGTACTGAAGCTCTGCTGCTATCTTCTGTGTGTTTCATCCACTGCGAGAGTTTTGCGCTGCGTTCAAGAGGTGTCACAGATATTACTGTTACTTACTGTTTTATCAGGGGCCTGTTTGAACTTCATACAAGCATAAATGGTGTGGAAATTGGAAACTGGATGTTGTGCCAGTGGCCAGATAATATCACGACTGTACATGTGAAATAATGTATGTTGGATTGTTGTAGAAAAGGCAGCAGTGGCCGGAGAGAGTCGGCACATAAAGCTCTGAGGTTATTGTGGTGAACATTATTAATCTGTTTCCTCCGGGGATGTGAGCCAGAGATTTGTGAGAACTACAGATTACTGAAAAATACACTGAATTACAAGACCAAGTATTTGAAATTTCATCTGCCTTTATGTCCTAACATTGTGTTCCTGGGATGAGGTGATACACACAGACATGTATGATGATATACAGGTCGCCATTTTTATAAAAACAGGCATATCATGTCTTAACAGGTAGGCAAACAGGCAGACAAGAAGTGAGGCAGGTAGGCATGAAATGAGAGATGATCCTGAGGCACATGGGAAAGACAGGTAGCGCTGTTTTACGAATCAACACGCAGAATAAATCACGAAATACTAGAGAGGCTTGAAGTGTGTGACGACAACTGCAGAGACAACGATCTGGTGCTGAGGGAGAGAAGAGTCGGGGTGGATGTGCAGGTGATGAGCTGATGGATGGAAGGTGTGCAGATCAACAGTGTGCAGTGAGTGGAAGGACACAGGCCGACATGCAGCACTGCAGCTAGATCCACAAACGGCAGAACACACACACCAAGAACAGACACAGATGACCCACACATCAAAAAGCTGCACAGATGCCCCACAGCAAATTAGCTAAAGACAAGACAAGCCAGGTTTGGTGAACCTGACTGCGGAGCTCTGGAAAAAAACTGGAGCACTTCTTGGACAGCCCGTTCGTACAATTAATCGCACAGCAAGCTGTATTTTATTTGTCTAATGTTTGCATGAAAAATTCTCCAAAAGGCCCCAACATCACCATCACACAATTTAAGCAAGTGATTTATTTAAAAATTCACTCCTATCATGAACGGGGACATTAGCTGTACAAAGGTGTGTCTATGGCTGTGTAAATACACTCATATCATGCAACTAATTTTCTTAACTCTTAACTTTAGGTTTCCGAGTACAAGCAGTATTTTAGAAGTACATAATAAATGCACAGCTGAGATGATGAGGCTTATATCCAGACACACAGTGTTTACTCTTAGATATTTATATGTCCCTTTAGCTTGAAGCACAGCTGTGGACTCTTAGTCTTGTTTCTTGACTGAGAAGGAACCAGAAAATTTAGCAAACTGCCAGTTGCTTGTATTCTAATAACACTTGTATTATTCACAGCTGACGATATGAACCATATATGGCTGTATTAATGGCTGTTTTCCCATCAGAGACAATTAGCCAATCAGAATCTTTAAATTGGTTAAGTCCCGCCTGTAGCTGAACATGATTGACAGATAACGACTGCGTGACCGCCAAGACGAGAGGGCATATATTTGTTAGTTAGCAACAGGACAAAAGAAGTTGAGAAGCAGTATTGAACAGTTAAGTAATAAGAAATACGATATCTAAAAACTACGAAATCAATAGAGAAGGTGACCAACAGGTAGAAGCTACTGGATAATTGGAAAGTCCGTTTCCTTTCCATCTGTCTCGGTAAGCTAACGCTAACTAGCTTCATGATGCTAGCGTTGCTAATTGTGAGTGTGGCGCTACATTACCTGCATGTTTAATTTAGTTAATTTAGTTATTAATACGCAACTCACATGGGTATTATTACAGCTTACATATTTTATTCTGTTTGCAATGAGAAGCTAAGTGAAGTACACTTTCTAATTAGGAGAGTGATGATGAAATATAATATTGATTGAAGAGCGCTGATGCTGTTATAATAGTTTTGGTATTAATTGTTCACTTGTTAAGGTAGTATATAGTGATAGCTTGTATCATGGTAAATAATTCAGATATTGAAACTTAGTTATTGGAGGATAGATAGTTATTGGAGGTGGAGTGTAATGAACGGCCTGAACATGTTATCGCTGAGTTATGAGCTGTTGCATGTGATGCTTAGTGTTAAATTGTTATTGTGCTTTAGTAAACAACCGTTGTACAACAAGTAGACAAAACACAATTTTTAAATCCTGTTCGCAAAAGCAGGTCAGGTCCTATGGTCCTGCGGAAAGAGAGAACCATGATGAAGACCTCTTCCTATTGATGGCGAGCTGCTCTGAGTGATACTACCCAGAATTGACTCATCAGATCGAAACTCCACCAGGTGGTAGGATGGTGCAAGTCGCCAAGACTGCTACACACATTCACAAACAGTGTACAACACCACCAGGAACAGCTGTGAACATATGAAGAAACACAGACAGTGGATTGACAAGACAAACACACACAAAGCACACTGACTGAAAGAAACCGTTGACTAAAATGAAAGAGTCATTTGTTTTAAAGGGCCCGTTTGTTATTTTCTATATTTTATTTATTACTAAACATGTTACTACTCACCTTGTTGTCTGCGTACTTTCATTTATGGTTATTACAGCCTGTGCTCCTTAGCGCCTTATGAAGCTAGTAATAGATGTGTATTTACCTATGAGTGGGTTACACTCAGAAAAACGAACTTTACTTCAAATCCCACTGTGGCGGCGTGTTACTTCTTCCACTTTAATATTCACAGCACCTCGAGCAAATGCAATACATGTATGGAATTAAAATTAGCACCTATTAATTCACAATTCAGATGCAGAGGCCTCTCTCTCAGCTGAACAGGGTAAAATCTTTGATCAGCCACTTTCTTTGTACACATTTCTTTCCTGGCTTTATTGAGTAGATTTTAAGCAAAGAGTCAGAGCTGAGGCATGCAGCAGAGGTCCCAGGCCGGCCTTCAACCCATGATTTGTACACAGTTTGTTTGATGGAGCTGCTCTTTGATATTGCATGTGATGGCAGATTGATGATATTACCACCTTTAATTGGCTGCATTAAAGGACGGATTCAGAAGAGAAGCCAAAAGAAGCAAAGTGCCAAGAAAAGAAACGTCTTTGCAGCCAGATGAAATGATGACTGCAGGCCGCAGTGGCAGATGGTGAGTTTCGTGTCTGGATTGAAATGTTGGGAGGGTTTTGCCTGGCCTGACAGGGAATTCCACTGTGTTGTGCATTGTTGTGAATTATTCGAATGAGTCACTGCCATGAGCTCTGTTTTCTAAATATGGTTATCTAAGACTATATAGACGAGAACTGGTGTTATTCTTGGAGGATTTTCAAGCATGTGAATTTTTCTGATTATTTTTTTGAATGTGTGTTTGAGAACATTTTCGTGAAGTGAAGTCACTCCTGGACAACTCTCCCTTCTTTAACTGTCTCGTTTATGATAATGTTTAAGAACAGGCGTGGAGTGTGAAGGCTTCAGTTTCTGATTACAGGGTTAAGGAATGAAAACAGTTCTTCGCAGTCAAGTTAAACACCAACATGTGTGCGTCTCTCTGTTACTGCCGGTGATGTCACTCTCAGCTGACTCCACGCGGTTACTGAAAGTCTTTGTATGCACAGTCGTGTGTGTGGTTGTTTTGATTATGTGTCACCACGCTGTTGTACAGTCCAGCGGTTTAGTGAATGTCTGTCTCGTTGTAATGGAGGAGCAGGAGAGTGGAAATCAATACAACAAGGCCTTTTTCATGCATCCTGTAAGACACACTGACCTGTCAGTTTAGCTCGTAACTTCATTTTCCTTTTTCCCTCTCAGGGACCGGACAGCCTACTTAACTTTGCTTGCGTATTTCAGTCATGGATGGAGACAGTCGGGGTGTCACTACACACTGTCTGGACACATCAGCTGTTACTCCTTAAAAGCTGATACCAGTGTAATTTGATTTTCTTACTGATGCCATTTAAAGCCATTAAATCTGAAATCTGCTGATGCATTAGCTGTGGCAGGCTGCACAGTGTGACAGTACAGAGAGTAGAAAGTCTGGCCCCCCTTCTGAGCTTCGCCCCTGGCAAAGGCTCCAAAGGTTGTCCAAGGTCCAAGCCTGCCGAGGAGTGCCCTTCATCTCCCAGCATGGCTGTAATGTAACACAAACCACATAGCTTAGAGGCACAGCAGAAAATATATGAAAGAAAATGCAATGAAATGAAGGAAAAGTTGTCCTGATGTTTTACAGAAGAACTATTTGTAGTGCCGAGGAATGTAAGATGAGCACCTAGAATTTGAGGTGTGGACAAATCAACATTTTGATTTTAAACAACTTTAATCTGCTTTTTAAAATTGCTCTACATCTTGATCGCCTCTCCTTCCTTATCTGCTGTTTAATCAAGTTGATTTCTTTCATTATTTTTAAATTTGCATTGTTTGCCTCTGTGTTCTTCTGTGCCTCTTGCTGGTGCATTGCTGGTTTCTTGGTCTCATGAGTACTTCCAGTGTACAGTGAGCTTGATGATGAAGACAATGATGAGAGAATACGTATTCATAGTCATCAGATATTGTGTCTGTTATACAAATATTATTAATAGTTAAACCTAAACTTAGCTATAAAACTATTTTAAAGTTAGGTTTATCTTATTGTCTTTGTAATTGAGGTTTGTAAGAAAGACTTGTACTACCCGTGACTGATGTATCTTCACTACCTGAGGATATGGGGCTCTATCTCTCTGTCTCTATCCCCTCTTGCTCTTTTTCCATCCATTTGTCTGTCTATCCTTCATGCATCTGTCTTCTGTACACCATCAATTATTCATCTGGAGCAGATGAATATTTCAAAGGGTGCCGGACTCTCTTCCTCTATACCTCATCCCCTCGTCCCTGTCTCTCTTTTATCTCTCTGCTCTCTCTCTGTCTCTTCTTCTCCCTCCTCTCTCATCTTCTTCTGCCTGCGTGCCTCCTCTGCCTCTGCCACCATCAGCCTCTCACGCTTTTGTGTGTATATATATACTGTATGTACTGTTTATGTGTGTTTGTGTGTATTCTGATTCTAGTCCTGTGGAATCTGTGAAAGATGTGACTTTGGCCCCATGCTGTGAACTCTGAGACTGCCTGACGTCTCTGGTCACCATTTATAACTCAGCTGGCAGCAAGAAGTGTGTGTGTGTGTGTGTGTGTGTGTGTGTGTGTGTGTGTGTGTGTGTGTGTGTGTGTGTGTGTGTGAGTGTGTGTGTGTGTATATGTATGTATTGGTCTCATGTCTGCGAGTGTGCACATAAAGTATGAGTGTCTTCTTCTATGTCAGGCTTTTTTGGGAGGATTAATGGGAGAGGCGTTTGGAGTGACGGTTTGTTGGGGCTGTAGGACGCCTCTCCAGTCAGCTCCTCATTAACTATGAATGGGATCTACCTTTTGCATGTTTTCAGAGATGGGCTGAGCCTCTTTGCATACTCTCTCTGCTCTCACAGAGTTCTTCACTTAACCAAGAAATGCAGGAGGAGAGCCACACCAAGGCTTCGCCCCAATTTGAATCGCTGACCTTGTAGATGTCAAGTGGTGGCTGTAAGAGAATAAATTATAATAATCAATCAATTAACTAGTTATTGGATAAGAAAACATTCTTTAAACTTAGAATACTTTTCTTGAATACTTTTTGGACGTATTGTTATCTAGTTACAAAATCATGATTCATTGTTTACATTTGGAATAAACAGCACTAATAGAAATCAAAACATCACCCTAAAAACAGACTGAGCGGTTTTTCCTGTCGCGTCACAGCACAAAGATTTGAGTTATCTAGCAGGCCGGGGCCTCTCTGCAGCTTCTTTCCCATGTCTTTGTGGGTTTCCAGTTTCCTCCCACAGTCCAAAGACATGTTTGGTTCACAGGAGACTCTGAGTCGCCAATTTGAAAGAATTTGAGTGTGAAATGTTATCTGTCCATATCTGTCAGCTTTCTAATAGACTGATGCAGGGTGCATGTACCCTGTCTGTCACCAGATGTCAGAGGTGGCAGCGTCCATCCTCCTGTAGAGGAGAGGTGGGAATACAACATGCATGAATGGATCCAAACCATAACCCTGTATTTGTATAATTGGCTTTGATCACATCACACAAGTTTCCTGTCAACAGCTTTACAGCCATGTCATTTATAATGGTGGTGAATGGGAAGAATGCACTCTGGGAGGATCTTATTGTTGGAGACAACTGACTCTTCATGCCATATCAAGCTCTCATAATACATACATGACTAATACTCATTTACTGAAGGCAAATACCTTTGTGGTGGTTAAGTAACCCGAGGAGTCAGAGCCTGTTAACTCAGCCAGTTTACTTTCAACACCGGCCATTTCAGACTTATACATCCCAGCATCACATGCAGTAGTATAGAACTTCAAATGCTCCTGCAACCTTTTTCACTCCATCTCTTTATTTTTACTCATTCTCCTTTTTTTCATTTTTTTATGTCTTCAACTCAGAATGGCAAAACGGCTGTGTTGTAATATAGGAGCTGTACCAATGCAGTTACACAGTACAGAGGAAGCCCCTTCTCCAGAGTCATTTAACATTCAGTACATGCAGTACAGTTATTTATGTTTTAGGAAGTACTTTGACTTTTTTGTTTATTTCAGATAAGAACATTGCGCTCTATTAATTCCCCCTTCTCTCTCCTTCTCTTAACCATTTAATGCTCTTGGTGAAACCATTTTCACAATGACCTTGTGGGATGTGAAATGTGGTCCTGATTTTGAGAAATGTCAGCATTAATAACACCACTGCAGTAATAAGACACGACAAAAGACAATAAATCTTGTATCAGCAAGAGTCCATGAAAGCAAGTGCTCATCATTCGTCATCAATATCATCATCATTTCAGTCAGGCATTACAGCATCATGACATGAATATTTGTCTTCTAATCTGGGATTAAAGCCAGAGGATCACACTGTGATCATCAGGGCTGATAGGAGGGATGTATAGAGACATAGATGGATAGAGAGAAAGCTGGACAGAAAAAGGAGATGTGAGAGGGATGAGAGATGGCTCAAGACAAAAAGGCCCGAAGGTTATTTATCTCTCTCTTTTTTTTTTTTTTATCTCCTTTCAGTCTCACATGTCTGTGAGTATATGCATATATGTGATCTGTGTTCCTGTGTTTTATTGGCAGGATTTAAGCATTTACTGTGGCCTGCGTCCGGCTGTGCTGCAATCTGTTTGCCCTCCCTCTCTCTCTCTCTCATTACAGAGAAGCAGCACATTTGGCCTGACACACTCTTAATCTCACTCACTGACTGATGGTGATGATAACGGTTTGTGTTTCTGCGTCCAAACTCACAGGCTAGTTTGCTCCCCTTTTGGCTAAATTCTTGAAGAATGGTTCTATTATTTTCCTATCTGAGTCAGAGGCAGACAGGGCGGTCAAATGTCGGTTAGTCTCACTCACATAATCACTCATTGCCAAGAAAGTCTGAGTGTGCGCTCGGCTATGGTACCATTAGGGTTCTTTCAGACGGCAACCAGTTGCCTCCACCACCTCCATTGTTTACAGTGCAAACACAGTGGCGGGCATGCCACCAGGGTGGTTGGCAGCTGCGAGGACAGAGAGGGCAGCTGTCGCTCTTGTAAACATGAATGGTTTGGATTAGAGTAGGTGGATGGCATCAGCCTGTAGTGTATTGTGCAGGTTGTTCGCCGCAGATAGAGCCAATAGATGTGTTGACTGAGTCGTGTGTCAGGAGGCGGCGGAACCATTCACTGTCCAGAAGCAGTTTCACAGAAGGTTGTTGAACCAGAAAGTTTTTTTCATTTTAATGTTTGCCCTCGTTTTCTTTTCAAAATACTTAAGTGTGAGCTGAGTGACCACAGAAGTGAAGGTTTATGTTCAAAACCTTGTTGTATAGTTGCTGTTAAATATACAATATAGGTTTTCTGAAATAGCACCTAGGCTTCATTTTAGTACTATATAAAATTTGATCAAATTTGATATATTAATCTTAGACTTGATCATATTTTGTGTTTTATTATAGCTGGTTTCATCTTGCTTCAGCCCTGTAAAACACATTGTAGCTTGGCCTCGGAAAGTACGCCAAATAAAAAAATATTTTTATTTCTTGCACACAATACAAAAAATAGTTCCACTCTCTATTTTTCTCACTGCCTGTCTGGTCTGGCAGCGAGCCACCGTGACCACAGAGCCTACAGTGACACTGCTGGCTCAGATAATGAACACACACACACATACAGTAACATGCTGTTCGCCCCGCGGCAGGCTGCGACGTCTTCAGTGCAGAGTGCGTGTGCTCAATTGTGTGTGTGTGTGTGTCTCCATTTTCACCTTTTCCCTCTGTGCAGCAATGGAATGGGATTACTTTTATTGACAGGTGTGACCAGTATTTATCACACGTGCACGCGCACACACACACACCCCCCAGCATTGTTGTTATTACAGCTGCCACATGAATATGTCATGTCAGGATCTCTATGGCAACAGTAACATGCACTGTTTTACCTTGACATGAGTGGGATGTCATGTTTTATCTGCTCACAGAAATATTGTTATTCTGTCACCAGTGTTTCCATCATTCGAGGCTCAGTCTGAGACACTTCTCATCCCTGCTGGCTCCAAACTCACCAATTTGCATATTTTTTATACACTTTCTTTACAGTGTAGAGTGGATTTCAGAAATACTGGGTTCCAACAAGGAAAGACAACTGGAGTCCTTGCATGAGCTGTAACTGAACAGATTTATTTTTATCAAACTAAAAGATAAAGTAACCTACATTAACCCAAAGTTAAATAATGTAGGGGCGGCTGTGTGCTCCATCAGTGGTGTCTGTGATGCATGACTGAGACTGTTCTCCATTTGGCCATACTGGGGAGCCGTATGTTGCACAGCAGCAAGGGTAGAGAAACCTACTCAAATGGAGTGCAAGGCAGTTGTGATGTGGCCGGTCGGATCTCTGTCAGCTGATGATCCAGCTTTGGGAAAACCTCTTGTAAAGGAGGATTTTAATAAGGTGAAGCAAGAACTGGTAAATATCAAATAGGGCAACATAATCAAAATGTTAAGCTACTATGACCAGACGTCTTGGATTCAAGCTGGGTGTCTTGAGTCCTAACGAGAATCTGTTAAAGACTAAAATATGTTCAATGTTTTCACCATTTAGTGCCAAATTGCCCTGTTAACCACCACTAAAATAATAATAATAATATTAGAGTATAACAAAAAGTGAAAGCCAGACTTGAACAGAACTGAACAGAACTCTATGTTGATGTCAGGTAGAAGTCTTAATCAGCATCATCAATCATTTTTAAAGGAAATCTGGCAGTCGGTGTTTGATTCAACATTTGAGTTTTCAAAATTATTGAAGATGCCAAAGGGAACAGAAAATCATTTGGAAATGACCAATATGAACAACTAAGCTGTAGCACCTTTGTAGCAGCAATGGTGATTTAGTTTTTAAACAGGCTTGAGACACTCACTGCCACAAGATGTCGCACTAGAACACCAGCGTCTCTAATCGTATACAGCCGTGATAACGCTCTTCTCAAGTCACCAGACTCCATTGACAAAATCAGTAATTTTACCTTGCAGAGCATCATAAAACAAGGTAGCCTTAACAGAAACAAAATAAAAATCACCAAAACCGTCTTAGTCTTTCCACTGTTCCAACAAATAATGTGAAAATGTAATATGGCTCTACACACGCTGCATATTAGTAATGTAAGGAGCTTCAGCTATTTGGGGGGCAATGACTATTTATGTACAGGAACCTTTAATTCAAAGTAATTTTTCATAAAATAGTAATGATTTCAGTTGTTTTAGTCAACCAAAGTAATTCTGACTTTTTTTTAAATTGAAAAATCCAAAATTTAAATGGATTTTGATGGTGTTAGTCATGTTGGAAGAAAAGATTGAAGGAAGTCTGTTTGTGGAACAAACCTCTACTTTTTCTAGTTTCTTACAAATGAAATAGCCTGAAATAAGGCAGTAAGAGTTGGGTGCTCTCATTGCCTAATGCAAGAATGGATCTCTTTGTTTTAGGGGGTCACAGGATACAATATACAGAAGCACATTGTATGTGAACATATCGAGTTTTGTCATTTTCTCTGAATATCAGACTAAACCTCTGTCTCTCTGTCTGTCGTCCTGCAGGTTAACAGACCTGTCCGGCTCTCTCACAGATGGACCAGTGAACTATAAGTACAAGACCAAATGCACTTGGCTAATTGAAGGATAGTAAGTACCAGTGTTTTCTTCCTTTTCTTCATCTTACTTAGTTCCACTTGTTTTGGCTTGAGGGCTCCAGAAAAAGATCTTTATTGCTGTGTAAATAGAAAGAGTTTGCCTTTGAAAGCAGTTATTGTGCTCCAAAGTCGAGTTTGGCCCATTGACTGTTCAGAGATGCACACTGTGCCAACTGAATGCACGCAGTAATAGCTATGTAATTATATTTAAAGCCAATAACAGAATAACAACTTTAAAAAAACAAAACAATACGTTGCCTGTTTCGGGTTCTCTGTGTGTCCTCTGGGATTGGCTTTGGGTGAAGGCTGAATATGTTCTTTGTCTGCTTGGGAAATATTTAAAGAAGGTTTGAGCGAAATCTTTTGAAAAGACCATTGTGAATGTTTTTAGCTAAGTCATTTTTATTAAAGTAGCATCACAAATTTGCCTCAGAGGCCGTTAACAAATGGATGGATTGCCAAGAAAGTTATTGAAGCGTCATGATGAATGACTCTCTGACTTGCGCAACCAGCAGGGTCTGGTATTCAAAATACAATCAGATCATCTTTATTGCGGTTACACCGAAACATAGTAAAAAGACGTTATGCTGACAACTTTTGGATCATTTAGATTGTTCTTCCAGAATCACTTGCCACGTTGCTATTGGATTTGTATTGATATTCATGGTCCTCAGAGGATGATTTCTGAAAGCCAAGACTGATGCCTTGGCATTTCATATTCAGGTAAAAATTGACCTGTTGATTTAAACTTTGGTCCAAAATTGCTGATAAATTTTTTTTGAAATGCTTTTTTTAAATATTCATAGTCCCCAGTAGATGATAATGTAATTTTCTGGAGATCCACTGAGCTTTTCTCCAGCACCATTTTCAGATCAACATTTCCGCTTGTACACAAGAAATATCAACATTAAAATGGGTCTAAATTTATCGTGAAATTTACAAAGTGTGTGTCCAAAAGGATAAATCATCGCAGCATTTCATTTTGTGCCCCTATTTAAAGATATTTAAAAAGCAAAAGTGGCGTCTTTCGTCAAAAACTGTTGCATTTTATATTGTTGTGAACACTCATTATATTTACATGCACACTAGTGTTCCCCCAGTTTTCAAGAAGTTTCAAGAAGTTTTACGTCTTGTTCTGGTTTTGATCATATTTGGGTTATGACATTTACATGAAAAATAGATGAACCTGGTTATTCACTTTCATGTCAGCATTCAGAGTCTGATTACGTCAATTATTATCACCATTTTTACTTTGCTGACTTAATAAGTAAATTGATTTGAGAATGCACATGCAGTGATTAGAAACCTGGTGTTTACCTGTCACAGTATCAAGGTTTCATATACACATACACAAGTTTCTGCAAACAAGGAAAAGAGATTCAGATTTCAGACAGTCTAAAAAACCTAATCATAACTGGGATAATAGTGTGTACTGTATGTAAATACACACCAATTGCAGCGTCTATTAGACTTGTATTGAGAAAAGGAAACACTCAACAATCACTTCAGTTTAGCAAAAAGGTTTTCTGAGGCACTGCGTCGACCCCTGCAGTGTAAATGTGTGATCATAACCACAGGCTTCATAAATAGCGGAGACACATTCCAGAAGTACGAAACATATGGAGCACGTAGGTAATATATATTCATAACATGTATTTTGGTCACACCTGTATGTTCTGTGCTCCGTCTCCTCCCTCTCCCCGTCCCTCAGTCCTAATGCAGTTCTCAGGCTACGCTTCAATCACTTTGCCACCGAGTGCAGCTGGGACCACATGTACGTCTATGATGGAGACTCCATCTACGCCCCTTTGATTGCCGTCTTCAGGTGAGCGCCTGCTATTCTGAACAGGAGAGCTGCGAGGGGGGGATAAAAATGGAAATGACTCAGGTAGCCTTTGGCACAGCTTCCAAAACTCCAACGAATTTGCACTTACGCAGTCAAATGCCTCCATGTAGGCAAACAATGGGCCTCATAATTACCATCGAACCACAATACAGCATAACAGAAAGAAAATAATTGCAATTACTCATGTTAGCCCTGAATTGCACTTTTTTTCTGGAGCTTTGTTGCATATTTTAATTTTTTTTCTAAAGGACAATTTACAAGCATGTGGGTGGTACTCTTTGGTTTGACAGAAATTCATTAAAAAACAGTAATAATTTACCAACCTCCCACTTTCTACTCTGCTCCATTGAGGCTTATCTCCTGTTGAGAGTTCAGTCGCTCCCAGAATATGAAGGAGCTAATTTGGCTGATTCCAACCAAGGAAAAATTATCAGGCATTTGAATATACAAAGCCAAGACTTGTGTAGGATTATTACCTACAATAAATAAACTTACAGTGTTCATTATGAATGCTTGTGTT
This sequence comes from Holacanthus passer, assembly GCA_025331565.1. NCBI lineage: Eukaryota > Metazoa > Chordata > Actinopteri > Pomacanthidae > Holacanthus > Holacanthus passer. The sequence goes on along the minus strand of JAFREQ010000090.1, from coordinate 1,956,474 downwards.
GAAGTTGCAGCAGGGAGGAAGCTTTGACTCAGATTCATTACGGGCGAGGGTACATTTGCAGTACATTGCATTTATTAAAAGAGACAAGCCGACCAAATGAGAAACCACCAACCCCCAATGAAAGAGCTCATCAAACAAATAACAAAAACAAAATGCAGTTTTAGTTTGTGCTGCAATGTTGTTTTACTTTAAAGCTGATCATTGAGATTTCTAGTGGGGTCTGCATTTGCTCAAGTGAAGTTCTTTTTTATCTTACAGCTCTCCAGAATCCATAAAATACAGCAGCATTTTCAAAATGAATTTTATTTTTATTATGTTTTTACGAGAAGGATCGTCTGTTCTCTGTCTCATTCTCCCTCTGTCTCTTTCTCAGCGGTCTAGTCGTACCAGAGACCAGAGGTAACGAGACAGTCCCGGAGGTCGTGACGACGTCTGGCTACGCCCTGCTTCACTTCTTCAGCGATGCTGCATACAACCTCACCGGCTTCAACATTGCCTACTCGTATGTCCAGACGTCAAAACTCCCTCATTCTTTCCCTGGTCTCTTTCTCTCCTTGTCTGCCTTTCTGTCCCAGTGTAAGGATAATCTAAATACGCACAGACTTGGAGATACGTAAGGATCATTTCAAGGTCACTGAGACAAAACTTTCCAAGACGACATCAACTCCAACCAACTCTGCACCTTTGGCCTCTTCTAGCTTAAAGTTAACAACTAGCTGGTGATGAAAGTGGAGTGAATACCATGCAAAAAGCTTTCTTTTTTTCCCCCCTTTCCCATTGGTGGAGACCGAGCGTGTGAATGTTGAAATAACAGCTATTCATCAGGTAAAACACAAATCCAAATAAATGACCCTGTTTACCCTGTAACATTCATAACATAACATGTCATAACAGCCATAATAAATATTCAGCTTGCTGTGGAGTTATAGTGGCCAAATATATCATGTAGATTTAACGTGTACTTGTGCCTAAATAGCTCCTGAATGAGGAAGTAGGTTCAAGTTTTTGTTTCCCAACTTGTTTCCCAAAGTAACTTGGAAGTTGTATTCTATTGTGGACTCGGGGTCAGGGGGTCGGGTTCGCTCTTGGATGCCCCTATTATAGATAAAACATGATAGCGTGCCCTCTATGGTGCCCTCGCAGTGGAGAAAATAAGATGCAATGCAGATGCAAATGCAGTGCCATATAGTTAGCGAGCTAGCTATTTTAAGCTTTTTATTTTCTCCACCACCGTATACAGTACAGAACAAACACAACTTCACACTGTCCATTATAATGGCGTCTCCATCATGTCACCACCTCTTACTCACAGATGCAAACCTGACTGCTTTGTGCCAGCAGTGATCGCCATGATGGAAAACTGAATGATGTGTGTGTGGTTGGTTAGACACATGGGAGGAGTGAGGACAGTTAGTGTACAGTCACACAGCCTCAAGGCTCTCAGCACACACACACACACACACACACACAGAGGAGATAAAGGTTGTCATGGCGACCCTCTTGTCACAGCAGCAACAGCTTTTTGTAGTAACGAAAATATGATTTTCTGTCTCCTATTTTTCATCACTCTGTCTCTTTCAACATCTGTATTTATCTGATGTTGCAGAGAAACAGCATGTGATGTTTGAAGTATCAGGACATCAATGCTTTTTGTTCACGGTTTGTTTTTTCATTTCACTCATTTCGTTCCAATATTTCGTCTCCTTCTTCGTCTCCTTTGTGCCTTTTTCTTTGTGTCCTTCTAGCTGTAGCTCTAATTTCTCTCTTTTAAACCGTCTTGCTCTGTTTCTCTTATGTGTCCATGGCTCCTTGTTATATTTCATTGTTAGACGCTTTCGTCCAAAGCCTTTTACAATAAATACAAACTCAATAGGAATGAGAGGAAGATGTCATCAGAAATTGGAAGTGCATCCATCCTAAACAAAAGTTCAGTGCGACAGTACAACTGCTTTCTTGTGCTTTTCTTCTTCTGAGGTTCATATTATATCACGAGTCTAGTGGGTTCCAGTCATTCGTCACAACAATTCTGCTTTTGATGATAATAATCCACCACAGGCTGTTCAGTTAATTTAAAATGATGCATTGTGAAGGCTTTACAGAATGCATTATTTCTCCTACCTGCATGGATTTTAGAGCATTATCAAACTTTAAATATTGTTGATTTTGATTTTTATATCGGGGCCATGCAAAATATTTTCCTAATATAGCTTGTAGGTTTTGTATAACATATATAAGGAGACCTCAAACAGTTCTGGTCACTATTTTAACCACCACGTATGAAAGTACTTATGCTTTGTGTCATGAAGCTGATTCACTGTCACTGCTCAAACCAACCTAACTGCAGGTTCAACTGACTGCAAACACCTTTGAGTGATGTTTTAACCATAGGTGGCCACGGTATGAGTGCAATAATACACTTCAAGGCTGCCTGACGTAGGAAATCCCTCCACTGAGTTGATTACATTGGACTATCAAGACTGTTCCAGCAGACATGGAGCAATACTAGTGTTATGAATGACCTTTTTGCTCTGGTTTGGTCTCCTGAGAAAAATATCCGGCTCTTTAGCTGCTAGATTCACTTTCTTCAACAGCGAGTCTCTAATTGTGTCTGTCTGCCTCTTGGTGCTGGACAGGTGAGTACAGTGAGTTGCTGGTTCCTGCTGTGTTTGGGAATATGGTTGACAAAAGTGGCGAACCTGAACTGTGTCGTGAATGTTCTCTAAAACCAAAAGCTAAAAGAGGCTTTAAAGGGTTCAGTCCTACAGCCCCTTTCATATCACCTATAGTTATTAAATTCAGACTATTTATTGGGACTGGAGTTAAATCTCTTAACTTTTCTTTGTGGCAGCTTTATGTTTTCACCATCATGTTAAATATATAAATGTTATTACAAACAGTAGCAATCATAACATTGAAGTTGCCGAAACTGCTTGCCAGCTACTACCCCAGTTTTAGTTTCATGAGGCATCCACAGTATCTCAAACCTGAGCGGTTATCTAAATTAATGTCTAACTATATCAATATCACTGTGTAACCTTGAAGAACGTCCATGACATTGTCCCAAACTGTGTCCCCCTCAGGATAAACTCTTGCCCCAACAACTGTTCGGGCCACGGCAGATGCAGCACGGCAAACTCGGTCTCGGGCCGTGTGTACTGCGAGTGCGAAGAGTACTGGAAAGGAGAAGCCTGCAACATCCCGTACTGCAGAGACAACTGTGGCAGCCCGGATCACGGCTACTGCGACCTGACCGGAGAAAAGCTCTGCGTCTGCAACGACAGCTGGCAAGGTAAAAGAGACACCGGGAGTTTCATCAGAGAAAATAAGCCAGATACATGAAGAACTGATGGAGTTTGTTGAGAAACTTTCGGCATCAGAGTTCAGCTAAAAACACTACGTTTCCCACGATGCCTGTCCTGAAGAGAATCTTTTTGATGTTTCTGTTTTGTTCATTATTAACATGGAAGGGGAACGAACAGGAAACAAAAGCACAGCAGCAGCTGTTCTCCTGTTTTTGCTGCCTGATTCAATATTATTTTATATCATGAAACAATAGATGTGATGTCCTGGGAACGCTCGCCCAGTGGCACATAATGTATGTGGCTTCATTATTTTTGGTTTTTATGTTTCATTTGTGGACAATTTCCTCTTGCAGCAGAACAGCTTTATGATCGATGGGATGATGTTATTGGACTGAAAATGATTTTACACTGCTGTTCTCCTTTTTATAGGATTTTTAAGGATTATAGATAAATATGAAATACATACATTTATTGAAGGCAAATAAACTGATGTCCCAGTATTAATGCAGTAGTTAGGTATCAGATCGTTTTTAAACTCCTTTTTTAAAATTTGTCTAAAGTATCAATCTGAGACTTGCCTGATATAACAAACATAACAAACTGACTTTACCCTCAAAACAATTCAGAACCGTCTTATTCTTAACATTACTACTACCAATAATAATACTTGTAATCTAACCTCAGATATTCCAGGCCTGTGAAATAAGATTAGCTGGTGAAGCACTGCCCCCTCCTGGACTAATGGTGAAAGCACAACAGTTTGATAGGAGTGAAGCCACCCTCTCCTCTGGAAATGTTCATTTATAAACTGTATTTGATATTTTGTTTACAGACATACATGTGAATCTTTGTTAGCTTAGATGAGCTAAAAAATATACCACTGCCAAGAAATTGGTAGTTTACTGAATAGTTTCAACATTTTTGAAGAGATTTATTCTGAATTTACCTTTTAAAATTTTGCATTTACCCTGACGAATTGATTTCTGGCATGAAATTAAAACTCTGTTGACTCTTAATTAGGTATTTGAAGACATTTGGAACTCGTAAAACAGCAACTCACAATCATCCCAAATTATAAACAATGAAGCTCAAGTAATTCCAACACCACATCCATCCATCCATCCATCCTACATCCTGCATAGCACAAAAGAAAAGAAAATTTCTCCAAACCCCAGATACCGCATAACTTCTCATATGAGGGTGAGAAGAGAAAATGTAATTCTTTTCCTCTTCCTGCCACTCTGGTTTTTAACCATGTTTGTATTAAAGATCCGTAAAAGTTGTATAAAAAGTGTCTCTCCTGCCTCTGTTTGTCTCAGGTCCAGACTGCTCCCTGTCCGTTCCCTCCACCGAGGCCTTCTGGGTGCTGCCGAGTGTCAAACCATCCGCTCAGTCTCTTGGTCGAGCGTCCCATCAGGCTCTGGTGCACTCTGGCCTGATGTGGGTGGTGGGAGGCTACTCGTTCAACTACTCCAACTACCACATGGTCCTCAAGTAAGCAGCAGCTGTCTGACTCAGCAGCTCTCTGTCTTTCCTGTAAACTGATCTAAGCGGTAGAAATCAAAACTCAAAGCATCGCTAGGAGATTATTTTGCCAATGATAGAATGAAGACCCTTCTCACGACAGACATGTTGACAGGTGTAACTAATGATATTATGTATGGCTGCGTTCCACTGAGCTCCAGCTGCAGGTGTGTGCTGGCTCACTCTACTTAAACGGAGTTGAGGCAACATTAATGTTATTTTTTCCACTGATGCTTTTGTCGTTTCTTACACAGCTCAGTTTCACCTCTGCAGTGCTGCACTGTAGTACCACTTACAGACACTAAACTTTGTTTCACTCAGCAAATGTGAAGTTCTCTGTACCTTTATTCAAGTGCTGCACTTCAGTACAAATTCAAGGTACTTGTACTTTACTTCAGTATTTCAATTTTATGATACTTTATAAAATACTGACAGGAACCATTCTACTGCACAAAGAGTACTTTTACTTCCTATACTTTTAGCAAGTTTTACTTTTACTTAGGTAAAGTTTTAAATGCAGGACTTTTACTTGTAGTAGTATTTACTTAAGTAAAGGACCTGAATACAAGTTCCATGCAAAGTGAACTACAAATGTATTTTCACGTTTCTTACCATCGCTGTTGAAGTTTCCTGCTTCTTCTTCTTTGATTTTTTCTTTCTGTTTACAGCTACAACCTGGAGACCAGTACATGGGACGTGGTGCCCGTCAGCAGCGGCCCTCTCTACAGATACGGTCACTCGTTGGCTCTGTACCAGGTAACACAGCTGTGGCTGCTGAATTTCACTAAAGAGGAAAGTTGTCTGTAGTCATTAAGATATGATAATGCAGCTCTGTATTTGATGCTCACATATCAGATGATAACTGAATTAAAATAAGATGCAGTCAGTTTGCACTTTGCTGCTCCAGACTGCTGCCTTCCTCAGTATCTGTGGGTCAAACTGAAACACACAGAACACATCCTGTAGCCACAACCAACATCAGTCCACAGCTCTAAGAACTGATAGCTTGAGTTCACTGAAAATAAAGTTATGTTGTTATTGGTCAGGGCTCAGGTTTAACCAGCCTAACACCTGAAAGCAGTGTATTTCACTCCATGTAGAATTAGACTGTTAAGTTTTACTCTTAATTGTAGATAATTGATTCATCTTTTGACCAAATTAACAAAATAAAAACAACAAAGATTTTCTGGTTACATCTTCTCAGATGAATTATTTGCTATCCTTTTCTCTGTTTCATGTCACTGTAAACTGAATATCTTTGAGGTTTTGTCTAGAAAACAGTCAGCTATTTGAAGATTGAATTGTCTGCTTAATATAACGTGATCTTGGGCTTTTTTAGACTGGATTTACTTCAAAATATAATCCACAAATCACTCAATAAAGAAAGTAATCATTACCTGTTTGAATCATACAGTGACAAGAAGTAATTTCACTAGATTGAAAAGAAAATGTTGCACTTTTTAGAAGACCGGCTCATTATTCATCTCACCCGTGAAGAAATGAGAACATCAGAATCCTCCACGTGTCCCGTACAGATCACTCACTTCACAGTTCAGAGCATCAAATGATGTGTCACTGTCCAAATACTGGGACACGTGATTATTTTGTGTGGAAGCAGTCATTTAATGGTGAAAGATGGAAGGAGAATGAAGACAAAAGTCTCTGCTGCGATGAAGGTAAGATTTGATCTGGAGGAGGTCAGAGTGTCCGAGCCCTCCCTGCTACACTGAGGAGGGATGAAAGGAGTTTCTTCACTTCATTGCTGTAGTTTTGCATTTCTCATGAAACCTCTTAGACTTGAGCACAAGGCAGACATGCATGTTTTATTTTTATCTTAGGGTGTAACAGAGACGTCCATCCAGCCCTGCTGACTCTTCACCTCTCACCCTTCAGCTTTACACTGATATTTTAGGTCACTCCTCGTCCATGTTGCAGAGCTGCTGCATGACAAGCTGCACCGATGAGGACAGAAATGCATATTAGAGCCTGTTAGTTTATCATCAGAGACTTAAAGCTGCTGTGATCAATATTTTAAACATGTTAATAATTAAGAGGTGCTGGTGGGCAGATTTTGTTACTCGACACAGGCAGGCGGTCTGTTTCCTCTTGTTTCCCGTCTTTGTGCTAACCTGATAACCTGACTGTGAGCAGTATTGATCTTCTTATCTAACTCTTAGCAAGAAACTGAATAAATGTTTAAATGCATTTCCCAAAATGTCAAACTATTCCTTCAACAGACCCCTATCAGCAGATGGTAATGGGGATCCTCTTTACATTAAACACAATGTTTTCCATATCAGTATCAATGTTGTGTTTACAGCTTATTAATCTGCTGCCAAGTGTCCACAAATCAATAATGGGTTTAAAAAAGGGCTTTGTTTTAGCCATTAAGATGATGCAAGGAAAATATTTACAGCTGTGTTTGAGAGACACAAAATAAACTCACTGCTGAAGCCTCACATGAGCTTCAGGGGTCCTTCAGATTGAGTTTTTTGTTTTTACACAAAACAAGGACTCCTCTCCTCCACGAACTTACATTCTGCCTCAGAGCCCAAATTCTGCATTACCATACAAATGAAGAACAGGTCTGAGGAGGTTCTGCACACTGGAAGCAGCATCTAAGCTCAGACGAAACACGTATACAAACTTATATTCACGTCCCTCTATGTATATGAAGTCAAGTTCTTCAGGATGAAACTGACCACAAAAGTATCACACACTCATCTCTCTGTGTCTTTTCCCTCTTGTAGGATGACATCTACATGTTCGGTGGGAAGCTGGAGGCGAAATCGGCCAATGTGACGGATGAGATGTGGGTGTTCAACATCCCCAGACGCACCTGGTCGCCACGGAAACCAGCCCCGCCTCCTCCCTACGCCCTGGAGGGGCACACAGCCCACGTGGTGGAGCTGGCCGACGGCGAGCCGGTGATGCTGATCTTCTTCGGCTACTCGCCGGTCTACAGCTACGTCAACAAAGTTCAGGAGTACAACATTAGTAAGTGCGCCCGCTGACTCAGCTGTCATCGATTCTGTTTTATTGTGTGATTGTTTCATTGCTTTTTATTGATGGAAGTCCAACACAGGGACTCGTCAAGCCGACAAATTGACATTTTCCAGAGGCCATGTTCAATCTTCACAGGTCTCTGGATTTCAGTACGGACTCACTGTGTGTAACTGATATTTCTGAAATGGTTTGTATTTTTATTTGTGTTCATGTTCTTACTTAGATGATGGACTGGGCAGACATTGACATTCTTTGTCAATAATGCTGCTCAGATTCATTAAAGTCCTTGTTCTTTAGTCAGTATGTTCAGCAGTCAGTATAAAACACTTCACTGCTGAAAAGAATAAACAAGTTTTCAACTTCAGATTTGGGAGCAAGCCAACTAGCTGCAAAACACCACACAAGGACCAGTCATGTGAAATAAACCGACACTAACGTCATTCTTTATGTGTTGAACACACACGGCCTGAAGACACAAGGCAACAAGTTCGAATGTCTGAAGAATTGCATCCAATCAACTTGTTGAAAAACCAACAACCAGAGTTTGTCTCAGCTTCTTCTTTCTTATCTTAGATATCAGGCGAATCTCAGATCTCAGTTTATTTATAAACTTCACATGAAAGGAACTAAATCTGGTCTGTGAGTCATGTTTTCTTCTTAAAGTTTTCTATAAAAGAGGCCACTTTTACAGAACCTTCCTGAGAAGAGGATGCAGTTTTCTGGTTGAAATAAAAGAAAAATAAATATTTTTAATAATTATTTTTCTATGGAACTTTTCATCGTCAAAACCTTTTGTGTGGCTTTCTAAGGTTCTCAAACTGGACATCTTAATTTATGTTTTAGTATCTTTCCCACATCCTTGGACATCCCTCTCTACATACTTTTGGTCTGGGGCTATTTTTTGTGGTTCGGTCAAGGTCTCTAATTTCTAATGAGTGGAAATATTAATGCCACAGCATGCAATGATTTTTTAGTCAATTGTGTGTTGCCAACTTTGTGGTAACAGTTGTGTGTGTCCTTTCCCTGTTTCGATGCACAAAGTTGGGTCCATAAACAAATGGTTATTTCAGTTTGGTGTGGAATGGGAGCAAATTCCTTCAGCCATGTTTCAAAGTCTGCTAAAAAAGCTGTCAGAGCAGCAGATTAATGCTTATGATTTTATATTGACATGCTCAGCCCACAGATTGGTGTAATAGTCTGTCCAACAACGTCTGGCCGTTTAGAGTGCATTTGCATTTAATTTTTGATTCTCTGTTTTACCAGTAGATGTCGCTGTCACACAGTGTTGAACACTAGCAGCTGAAATTGGAGTTGGATCTGTGGAGAGGACATGCATGTGCATGTACACACCTTCCATTAGACACACACTGCACAGACGTAAATGCAAAGATATGCAGTTACACACATTACACACACACACACACACACACACACACACACAGAGTGGTCATTAAGAAGAGGTGGGGCCCAGGCCGGAGTGTCTGGGGGAAGACAATGATTAATGAATCCACTACATTCCCTCACTCTCCCACCTTCCTGTCATTCTCTGTTTCTCTCTCTCTTTCTCATCCCTCCTTCTCTCTCTTCTTCTTCACTCTCACATCCACGTCTTTGACTCCCTCCGTCTCTTTCCTTTCATCTGCCAGGCCTCCGTCTCTGACCCCCTCTGTCATCGCTCCTCCTCAGTCCCCGTCATCTCCTGCTCCTTTCCCCTCACCCTCTCTTTCCCTCTCTCCCCTTATCCGTCTATCACTTTCATCTTCAGCCACCTTTCTCTCTCTCTCTTCCCTCCCTCCTCTCTCTCTGACAGTGTCACAGCATAAAGTCTGCACTGAGCATCATTAGGCTTCAGAGGGAGCGACTGAGAGTCAGCGGAAACCTGTAGAAACCAAGTAACCGAGTAGAAGCGGGGTGTAAAATATGAGGTAAAAGGATTTAATGACCACTCAGAGAGGCAGGTTCACAGCAATTAGCTGCCAGAGATGAGATAAGAGTTGACCTTCTACTTTCTTGTCATCTCCTCACAGTTGCCTCTCTTTCTGTCGCTGGTTCTCTCGTTCTTTCTTGCTTCTCTTTTCAATTCTTTCTCTCTGAGCTTTTTACCTTCACTTCTCAGTTCAGTGCAGTTTACTCAGCGTGATGTTTCCTTAAAAAATATGTCACCAAAGCATCAGAGCAGCGGCTGACACTGATATTTGAGATTAAACCTTAAAAGATAATCATACTTATATTTTTGATAAGGATCTGTTAAATTTAGTTATCAAAGAATATCAACCAAGACATTTATTAAGTAGGACATTGTACAGTTGAAAAATAAGCTTCCTGTTAAACGACATAATGGAAGCATGGACACATTTTTAGGCATTTTTTGTTTCATATCTAAACATAAGTGGGATAAACTCAGTCAAGAGAAGAAAAAATATGGTCAGCTGTTGTATGTATATACCCAGTATGTAGTATTTTCTGTTTCAGAGGTCCAGTTATACTTTTTTCATGTTTTGGGAACTTTAAAGAAAATGGACGTCTGTCTTCTGTGTCACAGCGGGCATCAAATAGTTATTTAGTTATAGTATTTGGTTAAAATAGTCCGGATCAGTCATTGTACAGGGTTTTTAGATTCAATTTGAAGCAAATTAAAAGTTTCTGTCTCTCAGTTTTTCTCTTTTTCTGCCGTCCTTGTTTTTTTCTAAACTTATTTCTTTCATGATTTTTTGTCTTTCTTTCTTATTTTCACCAGGGAAATTTTCAGTGCTGTCAAATGATTAAAATTTTTAATCAGATTAATCACAGGGTTGCTGTGGTATCTCTACTTGGACAAACTGCCCGAAATGCGTTGCCAGAGACGTTTCAGGGACTTTGAGTCATTCTGCGCTGCAGATGGGTTAATTGCGTTAAAATTTTTAATCAGATTAATCATTATGATGGATTAATCCACGTTAACGCGTCAATTTTGACAGCCCTAGTTTTTTTGTCCTGTATATTTCTTTGTCTGTGGGTTAGTAGAATATCTCAAAACTATTCAGCAGCCAAGAGCCAAGGAAAGAAACGATCATGTGACATTTATAATAGCCTTTGCATTATTGCCAGTAAACAAAAATTCTTCTTTAAGTCCAAGAAGAATTATAGAAGAGGTTATAATAAATGATTGTTCATTTTTTGGGAACACGTTTTTGTTCTATATATTTCACCCAATCATCACCAGATTTGCTGTATAAAATATTGTTTATGTCATGAGATTTCCTGTAACTTTTAAATTTGTCATGTCATTTTGATGATGTGGCCAGGCATCAATTCTGAGCAATCCTATTAAATTTCATGAAAGTCAGTGAACTTGAGTCTGACTCATTTGAAAATTTTCACAATTGATTCTTCTACAGAGACCCACTGCTGAGTATTCAGAGTTATATAGTTATTCTTACAGGTGGAATCATAGCCGTCATCAGCCAGTGGGTGTATTTAGATGCTGAATCTTGATGCAGATTGTATTGAGATATTTCCTCTCTGAATGTTTTCTAGTTTATTTCATCATAGTTTCTTGTTTTTTTTCTCTCTCTGCTCTCATGGTCTCGGGGTTTTACTGTTCCAGATGATGGCACATTTTCTCAGGCTTTTGAAGTTCTTCCTCCTTTCCAGGCTTTGTTGTGTTGTGTTGTGTCTTTTCTTTATCGGGGGCTGCTCGAATGATGTAATCCTGCCTGTTTTTAATAAGATTTTCTCTGCACCTGAGTTAATCGCTATGCATCACGCCGGTCTAATAAAGGGGCGCTTTTAAATTCAATAAACTCTAATTTCCTCTGGCCTCTCTCACTGTTTGGCTCACTCCCTCTCCGTCTCCCTTTTTTTCTCTTCCCTCGTTCTGTCTCACCTCCGGAATTAAAAGTGCTTTGCCTTTTTGGCACGAAAGTGAAAAGCAAGACTCGCCAAAGCTTCAAAAACTTTTTAAGTGATCAACTTTGATCTTTCTGCATGAGCGTACTGCATTAATCAGACTGTCTCTCTCCTCTCTGTGTCTCAGGGTCTAACTCGTGGCAGGTGGTGTCTGCTGGAGGCGCGGTGGTCCAGGGAGGTTATGGCCACAGCAGCGTGTACGATGAGGCCAGCGGCTGCGTGTTCGTCCACGGTGGATACAAGGCGCTCAGCAACAACAAATACGGCCTGGTGGACCACATGTACCGATACCACGTCCACACGAAAACATGGTGAGGCACAGAATAATGTCAGCTATGAATATGCATCTGTATTCTCAGCAAATATTTACCTGTTGAATTGGTATTGATGTCCCGCAGCAACACTCAAACCTGCCAAAATGAAAATTTCATTAACATCTATTGTGAGCATATCAGCTGCCTGCATCATTGTGTAGAAATCCAGTCATTCATTCTCTGAAATGCTTACCTTGTCCAGGCTGCAGGGAGCTGGAGCCAAAACTATCATGCACTAGGTGATAATCAGGGTGCATTCTGGGCAGGTTACCAGTCATTCACACAGCTGGACAAACACATTCACACATATGACTGAAAAATGTACCTGGTGTCAGTTCAAAAAGTGTTTTAATATAAGTCCAAACACTGGACCAAATTACACTGTACTGTGACGTTTTGATTGGATTTGATTGGAAGTTGGTGCTGGTCAGCTGTTGCTCACTTGGTTTGTTTGTGAGAGAAGAAAGAGTGTTTATGTGTGTTTGTGCATTTACTCTGATAGTTTTGAGGTGATGAAGATAATTTTTACTCTTCTTCTTCAACATCCAGACGTCAGAAGACGTTTCAGATTTCAGATCAGATTTTCAGAAAAATTACTTCCACTCTTTTGCTTCTTGGACATTATCTAAATGTAGAGAGGCAGGTCATCTTTTAACTGAACTGGAAGAATTTCGCTTTTTACTATTTTACCAGAGCTTATATTGAATGTTGAATATTGACTTTTGACACTTGAGTTAATTTTGAAGCTTTTTACTTTTAAGTTTTTTTTTTCTTAAACTGATGACTTTATCTGTTTTCTCTTTTTTGCAATGATGCAATTCCAATAAACCTGTAATGATAATAATGATGACAATAATAGTTATTCTGTTATTATAGTGTTATGTAATACAACCTTACAGAGATAATTATTAACACATTATCTAACAGAAAATTACCAGTAATCTCACACAAGGGCAAAAAAGAAACCATGGTGTTATTTTCAGGTTTGTTATTTAACTTGAGAATTTCTCAAAAAAAGGAAAAAAAAAGACAAAACAGGTGCTCCAAACTTATAACATGTAGACATGATGGTGATTTTCACTTTCTAAATATATGCATAAAGGAAAAGTGAAAAAGAAGAGATGAGGGTGAGAATAGAAGGAGGTGACAGGAGGTCTGACCTGTGGCAGATGGATGGGTGAAAGAGGACGCTCGGCCCTGTCAGTCGCTCCTCTTCACTTAGCGTACGTTCACATGTGCACTCACACACACATGCATACGCTAACATATGCTCACGTGTACACACACACACACACACACGCACACACACACACGCAAGCTGCCGTCTCTCTGTGGCTCTCACTTTCCAGATGGAATTTGTTGTCGGAGTCAGGTGTCACTTGAGCCGGTGGACTTGTCAGACCAAAGCATTTCTGGGCGTTCCAGCTCTTCTGTGCAGCTCCAGCCCCAAAGTAAAGATCATCTCTTCTCTGTCAGCAGCTCCTGACAAGTCCACCAGAGCCGGATAGAGTCCTGAACACGACGTCTGGATGTTAGTGGTTCCCCACAAGTCTCAAGGCTTAGTTAACGACTATTTAATTTGTTGCTTCAAACCTCATGACAACTCATTCAGACTCATCCAGGCTTTTATAATAGAGTTTTTACAGAACATAACCTGCTAATAGGCCAAATAAAAAACAAGAACAAGGCACTACTGCAGTTAATAGTATAAAAAGAGGGAAAGTCGCCTTTGTTGTTGGTTCAAAGTCAGTAAAATCAAGTTTACTGTAACTTCTCAAATATCGATTAATAGCTTATTTTATCATATTTCAATAAGTTGTCTTCCTCTTTGCTGCCCTCCAAATATCTTTGTGAACGTCATAATTGTTAATTTTTGGAGGATGTAGTTTGTGCTTGAATTGTTTAGGCTGACAATATTTTTCACTGATAACATGTAGTCTGTCCTCATTGATATGAATATGAAGTGGGTGGACAGAGTTTGGAAACATCTCTTGTGACCTCAGATATCTGCAGTCTGGCCAGAACAATAAAGTTTGTATCAAGCAATTTATTGACGAGGTAATGATTTTTTTGGAAAGGATACTAAAATATTTTTTAGTTTCTGTGTGTTCAGTTTGAAGATTCCAGGATAACTTGAACATAAATATTTTTTGCATGCAGTGATGGCCAGTCGTTCTGTTTTTGTTAGTCTCACTCAACACAGAGGAAGCTAAAGCAAATTATTTTCTTATCTGGATCAGTTTTTCCCGCCTGTTCATCGGGGGGTCAGTGTTCTCCTTTAAGAACTGTTGGACATCATCGTCTCTGGAGGGAAGTCAGAGCTGCTGCAGTAATTGAAGAAGCCACAGATCCTCCGCAGTTGGTCTCCAATATGCGACCTTTGATCTCAAAGAGGTCACGCACAGCAGCCTGAGACCTCCTACATCGTCTGTGTGGAGAGTTTCTGCATGTTTGTGTGTGTGTGTGTGTGTGTGTGTGTGTGTGCGCTGTTCCCATGAAAGAACAGTTGGCATGAAGGGCAGTCACCACAGGCCAGGTCACACACGCAGACAGACGCCATCAATAACATGGCACCATGGACACACATGTCACGAACAGACACGCACACACATGACTGACAAATTAACACTTTCCTAATATGTCTCACCTTGCTGAGCTCACTCTTTTCTGTGTGTGTGTCTGTGTGTGTACAGGCTGATCCTCAGGGAGAGTGGTCTGGCGCGATACCTCCACTCCGCGGTGCTGCTGAGCGGCACAGTGCTGGTTTTCGGGGGAAACACTCACAATGACACGTCGCTCAGCAACGGAGCCAAGTGCTTTTCTGCTGACTTCATGGCGTACGATATAGGTAAGATCATGGCTGAAATAGTCACATGCACATACACTGACACTGGAACTATACTGTGCAGCAGATGTCACACGTATTAGACTGTAGCTCTGTCTGCTCATATTGACCTCTCGAGGTCTTGTTCCAGTCAACCTCAGGTTTGCAAACTGGGTCCTCAAACTGGCTCTGTGGTCAGGATGGCATCCATACAAACTCATTTCAAAAGATCATTACATTAGTTACAGAGTCATTGCTCTTTCCTATGTGAATTAGATAACAGCAATAATTCTGTCTTTTACCAATTTTTATTTTTCCATTTTCACCCTTTTTCTCTGAATTTGGATCAACCTCTATTGCACTGCAGTCGGCAATAATGGGAACCACGTGTCTCCTCTGATACACATTGAGTTGCCAACCACTTCCTTACTTTCCTCTTCTTCCTCTTCCTTGTCTTGGTGTCCCAGCTGATCTTGTGACACCAGCTCATCCTGTTAGTCTCCATTGTCAGTGACGTCTCGGTCAAATTTCTCAATGAATAAAGTCAAAGCTTTCCAAGAAAAACTGCACAGTAGCATCCTATGACTGAATTTCTTCACAGATGAACCATATTATATTTGGTGCATGATTAACAATTATTGCATTATCCGAATATATTCACCATAATTACGAGGCTTCCATCTGTATTTGGCTGTGACAGTAACAGGGGCCATCATATATACACACATCCTGCTAACCCAGTCTTCTGCTAATGACGGAAAAATAGGTTTTTTAATCATTCACGGTGCTTCATACATACTGAAACACACACAGAGATCATACGAATGCTGTGTTTTTGGTGCTGATTTTCTGGTGTGAATCAGAATTATGCAGCACCAACATTTGGTGAAATGCCCTTAATGGTGCAAACTGTATGAAGAGAGGGATGAAGAGAAAGTTACAGAAGTAGAGCCAAAAAACAACAACAAATAATCTTAAAACACAAGAGAGAGAGAAAGCAAGAGGATGCAGAGACTGCACTGTAGGTAGAGAATATGGATGATTAAGGATCCCATTACAGGCTTCCCAGTCGAACCATAGACCAGATGGCACGAGGATGCTTCCACTCCTCGACAGGGACGGAGAAATGGAGTGATGGCGGGAGGGTTGGGAGAGAAAAAGAGGGATTACACCAACTCTTCACAGGAGAGAAACAACAGGGAGCAGAGAGATTAACACAGAGAAAATGGGAAAAAATGAATGATGGATGTATGTGCATGAAGAAAGGTGCTTTATGGTGGAACGGGGAAAATGAAAAAAAAAAAGATGGCTGATTTCTTTACGAGAGGACAAGGAGGTGGCAGGAGCATGCTGGTGGCTCAGCAGGTGAAGCTGCTGCCATGTCCTTGTAACGTTGTGGTGCAGTTACACAATCAGTCCTATAACTGTATATTGAGGTGGCTCATGTTTAGACAGACAAAGCATTTTCAGTTGAATGTCTTCGGTTTTGGACTTTTGGTCGTAAGGTCCAGCAGGAAAGTTCTGGCTGGCTGAAAATAACATTTGGTCTAATTCACTCTGTGGGTTCCTCATATATTTGAATGGTGATTGACGATGAGAGTGCTTAAAATATCTGTAAAATATTTTCTTTTCCCATCAACCAGTTTGTCCTGGAATTTCGAACTTTGACCTTTTCTGTCAGTTTCTCCTCACACACATCAATAAACTATTATTTCCATCAGTCACAAGTATTGATAAAGTATCAGTACTATTACTTTGCAGAGTGCGGATAATATTTCCACAAGTAATCGTAGAGTTTGCTCTCATAGATTTTTGTGGGTTTTTATGTTATGTAGAATTTTACCAGTTTGATAAAAAAAAAATTCTTAACTCAAGGTCACAAGCTTGCTTTTTGCATACATGTGCTGAGGTCTTACGTTAAACTCCATCTGCTGAAGAAAAACTCCTGATGTGGTTAAAAACTACAGAAAAAAGCTGAACTTTGAGTTGTGTGCAAAAGTAGTTTATTTCAAACATAATGAAGATTTTCTTTTTCTTGCATTATCATGTTGTTCCAGTCCAAATCTGCCTCCTCTACTTCCTCGTCTTTTTTCATCTTCCTTGTCACTCTCTGCTGTAAATGATATAATAAAGGGGAGAAATACCAGGGAGGATATTGGTGAGATAAAGCGTCGAATGTGAGGAAGCAGATGAAATAAGAACACAGAGCGCTGAGGAAGGAGAGAGGGATACGCACAGAGCGGGAGAGAAATAAAGAGTAAATGAAGGAGGGATTTAGGGAGAGAAAAGGAAGCACTGACAGCGGTGGAGGACAATTACCTAAAGACAATAAAGGTGTGCCAGGATGGAGCAGATAATAAACTGGTGAATAAAAGGCAAAATCAAAGGTAATAAACAATAAAGCATTTGTTTACAGAGCGTCCCATCTTAGAGAAGTTGGAGGCAACCTAGTGTTGACTGCTCTGCTTTTTTCGCCTCATCAACACTTGCAATAAACGTGTGTATTTACATGTCCCTCATCTCTGCGCAAACACTCCCCTGTCTTTGTAAATATCATCATTTATTCATTAGCGCTCGTATCTGCACTGTTTTATTGTCCACCGGCCGCCTCTGTGACTCACTGCAGAGATGCAGGAGGCAGGGAGGGAGGGAGCGATGGTTGAAAGAGAGAAAACAAAGCATGAGTCGGAGAGAGGAAGAGGCCACAGTGAGACAGACAGTGGTACGTTAAAGACGTTTAAGATGAAACAAAGTCTGGAGTCAACGCCAGCAAGTACAAAATACACTGTTGGTAATGGCACAGAAGGACATGCTGGTCTCCACTGTCTCTGATGAAATGATAAAATATTGAACATGCTGTCGTCATGCAGTCATCCTAAAATCAAATGTTAGTACATTTGTAAATGTAACAGAAGATTATTTCCCTTTTTTAAAAATACATTTAAAAAAGACTTTTTTAAAAGTACTCGCCAGTACTTATACCAACTGTATACTTTATACTATTATACTATACTATACTTTAATCCCTTCGCCCTTTCCAGGAGATAATTTCTTTCTAGATAATTCTCCTCTTCTCTCCTCCTCCCCTCCTTTCCTCCTCTCCTCTCCTCCTCTCCTCCTCTCCTCTCCTCTCCCTCTCCTCCTGTCCTCTCCTCTCCCTTGTCTCTCCAGGAGATAATGAATTGTTCCACCTGTGGAAGTCTCTTCTCTCCATCCCTTGTTCCGTCTTCATTTGCTCCTCCGCTCCTCGCTGCCTCTGCGCTCGCTGTGAGTGGAGGGGTTTCGAGCACTAATTTGTTTTTGTTTTGCCGCTCTAACCTTGGAGGGGCGACACGCCGTTATTAGCTTCTCCTGCTCTTCTGCTGCCACACATTAGATTCAGGTCGACACGGAAGGCACTTTTCATTTGGATTTAATTCTCCCTCTCCCCCTCCAGCTCTCCCTCCCTCCTCTCCCATCCTCCCCTCAACTCTGCCACCCTCACACTTCTAATTAGATTTGGGGGGAAAATGAACTCTGATTAAAAACGCGGTCCTCTCCAAGTTGACACACCACAGGCTCACACCCACACGCTGTCTGCTGCAAACACACACCTGACACACACACACACACACACACACACACACACACACACACACACACACACACACACGGCATACCCATTGAGAAGCCCAGGGCTTTTTGGAGTTTGTTTGGGAGATCTTGGGAGCCGTGATATATTGGAGGAGCAACAGTGGCTGCCGTTCAAACCTCCTCCTCCTCTTCCACCCCTTTCTCCTCCTCCTCCTTCTCCTACTCGCCCATCTTCATCAAGTCCTCCATTAGTGCAGATCTGATCAAACTGTCAATCAGCTTGCCTGCTTCATTCTGGACTCACGATTTCTCTCTCTGTCCCACCATGCATTATTAACACAGACTTTCTCATATCCTGAGAGGAAATTAAAATCTGTGTTGATGTGTGTGTCTGTGTGTGTGTGTGTGTGTGTGTGTGTTGTGGCTGATAAGTATCTGTTGAGCCTGCAGTTTCTTTGGCAGCATCAGTCTCAGGGGGGTTGATTAAGGTGTGTGTGCCCAGTTTGGCCAGAAGATGAGATCAAAAGCCACCGGATTTGTAATTTTTTTAAAATTTGTTGGTCAGGTGTGTTCGGCTCTTGAAACTCCATCGTTGCAACAGGGATGAACAGGATGTGATGATTGATTCACATGTATGAATCAAAACTCCACAGCTGCAAGTTCTTTTTTACGTTTAACAAACGAGTTAATGTCAATTTCAACTCCCTTTTATAGCAGGTCACCATCCAGTTAACTACACGGTATTTAAACTTAAAGCCAGATAGAGTGTAATACTGGATGATCCTGTACAACCAATGCAACCACAGTTAAGATAACCGGCATCATTTTCAAGGAAAAGGTGACGGTTAAAGTGCCTGAAGAAACTTTGAGCACCACATGCTTGGGATGGATTTAAGTTGCCACACAGCTGGAGTCCCTGCTGACTGATTACTGAGGTGCCAGTTTCACCCTGGGCCTTACAGGTTATATTAAAATACAGTTGCCAAAACATCAGTGTTAGTGCAAGATCTGGAAATAGATTCCGCAGGGATGTGACAGATTCAAATCTCCAGACTGGTTCGAAGATGTCTGATGTTAATTGCAGCTGTGTAGCAGAGAGTTTACCCTCCTTCCTTTCTTCTTAATAACCTTATTATAGTATTCAACATGTGTTATTACTCTATTTCTTGTGCCCTGGCTCTGCTCAGTATACATTATTCCATCAGTCTTACAAAAAAAAAATTTATCATTATTTTTAGCTTTTAGAGAATGTTCTTCCCTGAGTTGTCTCTCAGGCTGCTGCTGCTCTGCCAACAAGCTTCACCTATCACATGCTTTAACTTATACATTTATGTTGTTAATATTAAGAGCATCGCCTGAAAAGCTGTACTGAGCACCTTTTCATACGGTTTCCACCAGACTTCAGTTAAGCTTGATCATATCAGTGTCACTGTGGTTTGGATGTTAATATGACCGACCTTTGACCTCTGCTAGCGGTGAACTCATTGGTCGTGGTGCTGATTAAATGACCGCCCTCCTTCTATCCTCTCGCCGCGTCCTCTGCCGCGTACCTCGCTCTTAAACAAGTGCTCCCAATTAGAACAGGGCTTAACGAGGTCATTAGCAACCTGGCGCCCCGAGTCCCCAACTCCACCAGCTCTCCGCTTACGTTCAGGGAAGGCTCATCTGGCTAAATGGCACATTTACACTAACCCACACACACACACACACACCGTCCATATTAATATAATGGGAGCACGTAGGGGTCATTAAAACATCAGAGAGTTGTAAAATCCAAATAGTAAAATACACAGAGCTGATAGCTCCAACGATAACTGGAGAAAGAGGCATAGAGAGAAATGCTTTATGATGATATTTGGTGGTATGAAGTGTTTTATGAAGTCATATCCCAGATTATCCTCCCTGTCTTCTCACCATAATTTGATGTGAAAAGGTTAAAACTGGAATGACTCCTTATCCCTCGTGATGAAAATAGGGATGGGGGTGAACTGTGGGTCAACCCTCCTCTGTTCTCTCTTCTCATAAGAAATAATTAATTATTCAAAAAATAGAAAAATGAAGAAGAGGAGAAATTTTGGATGATGTGTCTCATCTCATTATTCTGATTTACCAAAATAAGATGAAAATAATATCAAATAGAATATTTGTGTTTTTCATCTGGGGCTGTTTTTCATGGTTTAGGCTCAGGCTTCTTTTTACCCATTACGGGAAATCTTAATGCTACTCTGATGTTTTAGAAAATAGCGTGTTTTCAACTTTGTGGCAGCAGCTTATCTTTGGCCCTTTTCTGTTCAAACGTGATAATGATGCCCCTGGACACAAAACAAGATCCAAAAAGAACTGGTGTTTGTGGTTTGGTGTGAACTGGCCTGTCCTGACCCCCCATCCAGCACCTGTGAACAAAAATTCTGAAACCAGAAGAGTTGAGGCTGTTATAGCAGCACATTGATGCTCTTGGTTCTGACATGATCAAGAATCACATGTTGAATGGGTGAAGTGTTTGGACTGAATCACTTGTTTACATGATCTGTTATTTTCTTATATTTGAACATTTTGGGGTGCGTTATTACGTCGGTGTTGCTGTTGTCAGAGAAGCTGCGTACGGTTCTCTTCCTCACTGTTTTTTCTTGACTCGACCTTCAGCAGTGTCTCATTTCAGACACACTAACAAACGCACAAAGCTAAAATATTGCATTTATCATTCTGTGCATGTGCTTCTTTTCAGCTTGTGATGAGTGGACCGTTCTTCCCAGACCAGGTCTGCACCGGGACGTCAACCGCTTCGGACATTCTGCTGTGGTCAGCAATGGGTGAGTTCTGTAGTTCATCACTGCTAAACTCCATCTGGGAAACTTCCATACTTTCATACACTTCTTCCCTCCATTCTTCTTGCTTACGGACCCTTCAGCAGCGTACTTGTGAACATTGATGTTCAAATTTGGGTAAAATTTGTGAATTATCTACTAAACTACTCAATTACATTCATGTAAATACCCGTTTATTCATGATGCATTATTCCTTGGCACATTTTTCCATTTCCTTCTTCCAGGAGTGCCCTCTAAGTTTTGGAAGCATTGACAGTCTCGGTTGACTTCCTTCTCTCTCTCTCCTCTTTCCTCTTTCCCAGATTATAGTTTTGTTGTGTAGATTGTTTATGGATTGATCTCTTTATGTCGATGTTAAATTTAGTTTCAGTTTACACTGTCACTCCTCTCTCTGCTGACTTCTCAGAAGCCTCCTGTTTAGAAACTTGTCTCTGCCGTCTCACCTCTTTTCTATATGTGGATGTTTCTCCTGCTTCACTGTCTCTCTAACTTTCTTTACACCTTCTATATATAGATAAAGTGTATATATGCACCATGTATCTCTCTGTATTACCTTGAGAGCTTTATTTATACCTTTCCCATTTCTGAATCTGCATCTCTGCGTTTTGCAGTAGCTTCATTCACACAGAAAAGTTGGTCGATCCACTTTTTCCATCCTCCTGCTGTGGCCTCTGTAAGAATCTGAATGTGCGAACAATTGATGCACCTTGCATACCTCATTTTATCTTGTGGTTGTTTGGAACCTCATGAAAACCTGCCAAATGTAGATAATCTGATATCACAAGTCTGATAACAGATTTTCTCAAATGTCATCGGTGAACACCAGTCCCTTCAAATCAAAGAGTACAGGGCAATTAAAAAACACATCGATCAGAAATGTGATTGACAACACTCGCTCAAACTTAAAATGTTGCAGTAGTTACATCACGATGCAGAGCGACTTATTGCTGAACTCAAAAATAATGGTCTGACCCTTTAACACCATTTACGCACCAAAAAGTCAGCTCTGAGCACAAAAATGTCAGCTTTGAACTTCAAAAGGCCAGCTTCAAACTACTTTCTCTCCATTTTTTTTCTCTCTCCCCAAAACCAAAGTTCAGTTTTATTTTTGAAAGGTTCTCCTGCATTCTTAACATTTCTTCATCTGTCTTCATCTCTGCAGGCATTTCTTGTTTCATTAGACTGTCTCACTGTAACTTTTCCTCCACAGCTGAATGTACACGTTTCTGTTGCACTAATCCTCTCTCGATCTTTTTCAGCTCCATGTACATCTTTGGAGGTTTCTCAGGCCTCCTTCTGAACGACGTGCTGGCCTACACTCCTCCGTCCTGCCCGGCCTTTTATAACTCAGCTGTCTGTGCCGCTGCCGGGCCGGGCCTTCGCTGCCACTGGGTCAAAAGTCGATGCGTCCCCTGGGAGGCAGAACCACTTGAGCACATGTCTCCCGCTCCTTTCTGCCCTGTGCTACCTGGTACGTCACACGTCTGTCTGAATATTTTCACCGTCATGTCAACATGTTGCCTCTGAAACCTACAGCGGAATCACACACAAGTCCTGTTCCCAAAAGGCCTATTTTTTCATGAGAATAACAATTATACGAAAGGATTTGGCTTCTGAAGTTTGTTTGCATACCATAATTATAGGAACAGAAGGTCAGTGCTGCAACAGTTACCTCATTTTGAAGTAATTAGGTTCAGTCCTCTCCCTCCTCCTCCTCCCCCTCATCTGTCTCTGCCAGATGTAGATGCAGTGGCTTTTTTTTCCAGGTATTCTGCTTCAGGCAGCAGGTTTAAATAAAAAGCAATCATGGTAATGGTTGCACTGTCAATATTAAACAGAGCAATGTCACACATGGATCGACTGTCTCAAGGCCATGTAGTGGTTTTTCATGATAACATTTATACTTTTGTCATATGTCTCATTTTTTATGCACCATTCCAGGCATCCATTGGTTTAGATTTGTTTCTGTAAATGTTAAATTCAGTTAGCAGATATCTGAAATGTGCTTGAGTTATGTAACCCATCACAGTGAATATCATTGTTTGTTGCATTATCATTAAGACATAATGAGTTACAAACCTTTCAAATATATCTAAAATGTAACATTGATTTGAGATTGAATTGAGATTTGTTGTTAAGCTTTCAAAACTAAAATAAAACAAAACTAGCTATTTGAATATCAGAAGTCTGATGAACTAACATGTCCCAGATCAGTGTTGAGCCTCTGCTTTAATCTCACTTGCATGTTTGTTCTACAAACGACAGCACAGCATGTAGAAATAACCCGAGTGAAATGAATCTGCACAACATGACTCTCCTTTCCATGTGTAAATACCTTTTAATCACATCCAAACACAGTAATTGCATGTTAGTTTACACTTCATGAACGCATCACTTGCTTGCACATGGACGCCACATGAATCTGCAGAATGATTTCCTGACATCTTGCAGATATTTAGAAAAATTGCCAGATGGACATTCCAGTGCTGCTCGTGCTTTTCAGACTGATGCAAACTGACTTTTCACTCCTGTGCTCGTCTTGACACTGACACACTTGTTAGCCGATCATGATTAGTGGTGAATGATCACTGCACTTCTTATTAGAATTCCCAGCAGATGAATAAATCTTTTCTAATACAGCAAGAAGGAAGAACTAAAGATGTAGATGTAGATGTCAAAGAGTCTGACAGCTGCAAACTGAAGAGCATTAAGTGTGGACGAGCAAGATGGATCACACTTTATATGATTTTCTGATATGCAGTGCTGAATAATATTGTTCCTGCCTAGAACTACTCATGCACATGCTCAATGCACCCAGTTTGTTTTTTTTCCTTAATAATCTTGATTTCACTGTGTTTGCATTCCGCCTTCTTCCAGACAGTACAGACGAGCAGTGTTTCCGGTTCTCAGACTGTGCGAGCTGCACCGCCAACACACGGGGCTGCCAGTGGTGTGAGGACAGGAAGTGCATCTCTGCGTCCAGTAACTGCACCGTGGTGAGTTTCACTGAAGCGAGACCGCCCTGTTAGTGGCTCCTGAACCTGCCCTGATCATGAGACTTTACGATACGAGAATGTCCAATGCAACAAATGACTTACTGATGATTTTGTTCATCATAGAGCTTTAGTGGGAAAAAGTTTGTCCCTAGGGTTGTGCTAGAGGAAGGTCATGAGGCCAAAAGGGTTCTTTGTCTCTGGGGTAAATTTCATTGCAATCTGCCTATTACATTGTAAGAGGTGACATTTTGGCAGGAAAGTGGCCTGAAAAGAAAGCTTGAGAGTTTCTGAAAGAGTAGAGTAGAGAAAGAAAGAATCTCAGTGGAGAATGCATGAATGTAGTCACTGTCCTGTTATGATGTATTATATATTTCCTGTGTACAAGGTCAATGTGAGCTAATGTTGGCAGGAGAAAAGTTCAGATCAATGTTTTGACGATTCTTCTTTTAAGTGACACATACATTTTTGTCTGATGTCCTCCAGTACAAACAACCAGAACACAACTCACCTTATAGGTCTTTCAAGCATAAACATAAACATAAACTTTAGTGAGTGTTTGTACTTTTTCAAACGTTTGCTCATTTTGTTTTCTCTCTGTCTCTTTCTCTATTTTTACTCCCAACCCTGCTTTCTCTGTATTTCTTTGTGTGCGTGTCTGCATGTCGCTTTCGTCTGTTCACGTGTGCTCGGCTGGGTTCAAATCTGAATCTGTGAATGAACCTGTGTGTGTGTGCAGCTGACTCTGGAGCTGGCCCAGCAGCATGGTGGCGCTCTGTCTCTGTCTCCCCCACCGTCCATGTTGTCTGAACATCAGCTGAGCTTGTGGAAGCACGGAGCCAGAAGGAGGGGACATGTGTGTATTGTTTGACACTTGACACTTCCTGTTAGGCTGCAGGTCAGGTTGCGTCAGGTTGAGGTCAGAGGTCAGAGCAGTCCCTTAGGTTATGTGGAAATTGGGGTCAATTGAAATCCAAATTTACATTTAATTCAAGTCCTTTATCCTTTCATAACAACCTTAACTTGACCTCGATTATAAATTGTGCTGGATAAAGGAATATCAAGCTGTTCAGAGACTTCGGACCCGACAGAATGCAGCATTACACTGGTGAACTGGTATTTTCCTGAGAGGCTATTTCCTCAGAAGGAGCAGTGTGGTAGAGATTGAGTCTTACCAGCTCTGTAAATCCACAACACTTAGTCTCCTATTCTGAAGGTCATTCCATTACTCTGTTTGCTCTCTTCAGAGCCATCTGAAGGCAGCAGGTGTCCTTTTCATCAGATGTCTCTTAGCTAGAGTGATGTTATGCACCGTTAAGCCACAATTATCCAATTAGAAACTTATAGTGATGGTTAATTATTCTTCAAAGTTTCTACTGTAAATCAGTAGGCGTGTAGCAGACTCACACAAATAAAAGCAGTTCCATGAAAAACTGTAATTGTGTTACCAGGGCAAAGGCTGCACGGATCATCTTTTTTTAATTGCCTGGAGCTCTACATTGTTAATTACAGATTATATACAGGTACGCATGTGGTTTTGATAAACAACATGATGTGATCGAGATTGTTTGGGTTTCATTTATTAGTGGTCTACCCAGAAACAAAAGATATGAACATTATGGAAAAATGTTTCGTTCACAGATTGCCAACAACATGTAAACTTACCTTAAATTACATGTAAAACATTTAGAATTGAAAAAATATGATACTACATGCAGAAACTAGATTGCCTTTAAATTCTGCTTTCATTTTATTTATGGCACTGTGATGTGTTTGACTGCAGATGGTTACAGTTTGGACCATTATGATGAGACATAAACTCTTATGTGCATTATTGTACATGGAAAACACGGTGACTGTCGGATCTTCAACATGTCCAGAAAAATAAATTCGACTTCATCATCTGCTCTTGGCCACTGGGTTATGAATATTGTTTTGTTTTTTGAAGCATTCAGAGAGCACATACTTCCCTTTGTAATAGAGAACGTTTAGTGAATTCTAAATGCAGCGGCAAAGAAGCAGGACCAAAAAAAATGCCGTATGTCATAAAATCTACAAATATGCAGCGTCATCTAATGAAACGAACAAAACAAGATAAAATAAATGGCAGAGGTCACGTTCGTGATGTTTACACAGTCCGCTCAGCCTTTAGTAAAACCACAAAGGTCATAGGTTGTAGCATCCTTTATTCATCCTTTGGTAAAGAATGGGTCTGTGTTCTCTGTGGCTGACATATTTTTGACACACTGTCAATTCACTTCATCAGGAAACTTTCCAACAAAAAATGTCTGTCAGTAGCTTCTTACAATCTGTCATTCCTTCATTGGAGAAGATTTTTTTTTACATTTCCTCTGAGGTTTTATATGAGTAAACATCATGAACATCCTGCTCCCCCTGATGTCTTGGATAGACAGGTTGTAAAGCTGAACATTTGCTGTAGTGTAAGTGAGATGCACACAGCATATAGAAGACACACAACTTCAATAAAAAGCCCATCTCAGAATAATCTGTCCCTCATGTCGATTTCTCTTTTCACTCTGCATGTTCTGTTTGGCTGTTTGATCTCCTCAACCGTCACATTGCACTTTGTATTGATTCCTCCAAGTTTATTGCATTTACTGTAAAAGAGGACACTGATGACAAAGTTTAACTGGACTGATGTTGTTTCCTCTGTGTGTGTGTGTGTGTGTGTGTGTGTGTGCGCGCGTGCGTGAAGTCGGTGAGAGACTCGTCCAGGTGTAAGCGCCGGGAGGAGCAGGAGTGTTTCCGGCTGGCCAACTGCAGGAGCTGCTCCCTTAACGTCAACTGTCAGTGGGAGCTGCAGCAGCAGGAGTGTCAAGCGCTGCCTGGTGAGGAGACACACTTGTGCACGCAGAGAGGACATCATCAGTACACACACACACACACACACACACACACACACACACACACACACACACACACACCAGCTGCACAAAACATATGATTTCTCTGTCTGGATCAGATTGCACAATATCAGCCTGGTAATGGCCTGACTCAACAGACATAAGAAGGAAAATGAGCACTGGGTACGACGCTGGGTTTTATTTAGCGAGTCACTGCAGAAGAAAACTGATCCTGCATTTTTCTTATTTTCAGGATATTTCTTAAGGACATGGCTGAAATTAAATCCATGAAACTCATTTCATTCCGTGTAATTCTCAAGAGAAAAACTTTTTGCAGCTGTGAATTGGTTCCTCGGCTGCTTCCTGAGGCGGGTGGGGCAATATACAGCAGAAATTAACACACAGAGACATAAACAGTTTCACAAATGCACGGATGCTTAAAGTGTTTCATCAATGCATTGTAGATCTTTGTGGTCACATTTGGGATGTCGTATGGAAACTGTTTTAAGAGTCTGGTAGTCAAACCTTCACAGTCTGATGATCATCATCTCTGTATTTACTTATCAAAGCTGTTGAAGTAGTGCGGTGTTCAGTTAATCATACACACACACAGCTTCAGATCGTTTGCATGTTCTCACACTGACTGGCTGCTTATTCTCAGCTCTCTCATACATCCATGCAGGCGTGTTCACGGAGTTGATCAGCAGACATTCATGAACACATACTTCAGAATCATCCTTTCCACTCAGCTGCAAAGGGAAGTACGCCAATTAGATTTGTTTACTGGAGGTTCTGAATGTGGATCCTTGGCTGACTAATAAACTTGAGCCCACTATGTCCTTCTGCTCTGCTGTGGAGCCTTCAGCTAGAGCTGCTCTCGGTTTGACTTCGGCACTAGTATGACTAAGAGCAAAGGAAATACCCTTGCTATTTCAATCCACAAGTGATCCTGTTCCAGCCGTGTTGTGCATACCGTGCTAATGGCCCGCTAGTTTGCTCTGCTACACTATGAGCTGGAAGTTTGCAGTAGCTTTAAGCAGAGACTGGTATTGTGTTTGCTCCCTTGCTTCTGTCCACATCAAGACCCTGTAGCCTGATACAGATCCTCCCCTTTACTTTTGTTATGAACTATTATCTGTTGTTCAGTTGAGGTAAAATAGTAGAAATTTGGAGCACTGGATTAGAATCCCAGAAAGAATTTACTCAGGACCTGTGTTGAAATGAAGTACGTCGTATTTTAAAAGCTGTTTATTATGTCTTATAAACAGTAATGTCTTAAAACTTTGTAGAAATCCTATCATGGTGTAATCACTCTATTCTGTGGGCATCAAATGAGTTTTCTGAGTGAATTAAAACACGCTGTCTGCAGCTACCACACATCAGATGACAGCATGTGTATCGTGGTTCAGTTCAAAATGAGTGGGACACTGTCTCTTCTCCAGTCTTTGTATGTGTGAACGGTGCCATGTAGGACGGGACCTTTCAGAGGGTCACTGCCCACACTGATGAAATTAGTATGTCTTTGTGTGTGTGAGTCCATTAGTGCGACGTGACACACTGTGTTTTATGTGATTTTCTGTGGAGCTACGATGAACTGGGGGACGGGATGGAAACTAGCTCCACCACTGTGGCAGCTGTGGCCTTTTCTTTAGACACCATGTTATGACTAATTATTCTAAATGGCCTGACATGTTTATCTCTGCTTTTACACAAAAACCGTAACCCAATCTATCTATTTATTTCTGCACCCCCCATTCATCTGTCTTCCTCCTCTCGGTTTGGTCAATTATTGCCCGTTGCTATTGCTCGGGGGAAAAAAAGAAAGAAAGAAAGCAGGTATTTTCTTTTCTGTAGCATGAAAAGGTTGCTGATGGAAGCCATTATGGGCCTGTGAATGTAATCAGTCCTGGAGTCCAAAATAAGCAGCAGCGCTCAGTGGAGGCAGAATGACTTTTCCTTCCCTTTCATCCCAGCTAATTGAACGGCCTCTTTACCATTATAGTCTCAGGACGACACCAAGTGATCCTGATAAGAACAATAAGTATGTATATGCATTTTTATGGGTGAGTTTGTCTGCTGGTCTTACTCAGCCTTTGTTAATAGACTCTTCAATCACCTGAGATCCACTTTTCTTTATCCCGCTACGACATTCTTCAGGGAATCCTTTTTCTTACTGATGAATCAGGTCAGTACGAAGCCAGAATGTGGTGCTCAGATCTAAAATAACAGCATAAATCAACTGTCTGAAACCAGTTCAGTGAGATATATTACTCATTAACCTGAAGTATTTCTCTTGAAGCTGTGCGGCTGTAGATTCTGGCAACAGTTTGTTTTCCAGGCCAGCATGTCAACTTTACATTCCAGTGTCATTCCCCTTGTGTCCACCAGTTGCACTCAGTCAGTTTCCTGGTCACCTGACTGCTCACCTACCTGCACATCTGCTCTTCACCACCTGATCAGTCTCAGTGTGTGTTCAGTTTACCAGCCCACAACCAGAAACCGGCTAAACTTATTGTAAACATGGTTGCGTGATAAGATGCCAAACATGACAAGTCCAACATTAGTTAATGTGCTGATGGCAGTGTGTGTGTCTGTGTGCAGGTCAGCTGTGTGGGGAGGGCTGGCACCACGTGGGGGAGGCCTGCCTGAGGATCAACTCCAGCAGCGAGAGCTATGATAACGCTCAGCACTACTGCAAGAACCTGGGAGGAAATATCGCCTCCTTACTCACAGACAAACAGGTCAATTTTGTTCTGGAAGAGCTGCAAAAATACCAGCTGCAAGACAAGGTGAGCGGAGTACAAAACCGTTGATTAAATAAGAGAAATGTGTCAGGACTGTTTTGGTGAAAGCTATTTATTATTTTCCACTCGTGCTTCTCTGCCTTTATGAAATTTAAGTCATTTATAATATAAAAGCCAAACTTGGTAAGAACATCCAATTTAATATGAGCTTAAAGTATGAAAGCGTATTACAGGTGTGTCTGTGAATAAAATTCCTGACTGAGCAAAGCGGAGATTTTCAAATCAGACAGGTTCAAACTGTAAGTAAGGAAAGAAACAAATGCAAAGTGTGTTCGCTGCGTCTTCATATAGTCTAATTAAACGGCTCCATTTGAATATAATATTAGCTTTCAGCTGCCTTCATCTTTCCTGTAGAGACTGAAGTACTGTGACGTCCTGCTGATTAATGTGGACAATGGGAGTGATAGTCAGTTCCCCAGAGTTTATAATGTGACAAAGTAAATATTATAAACTGCTTCTGTGGCATTGTGATTTATTATAAGATGCCAAACAATGTGCTACCGTGACATCATAAATATAAATAATTTATTATTGGATGCCAAGAAATGTGTGTTCTCAAGATCATAAAAACTGAGTTATTGAACATGAGTGTATAACAACATCTAATCAATCAAAGAGCTCAGCGTTCAGAGTTGTTTGCTTTCTTTTTAATATTTAAATTAGCATTTGATACCAACACGGGCATGATGTGAAAAATCATAACAAAGATGTGAAATATGTGTGAAATTTTGTCTCGAATTTTTACAACACAACTCTTGTGGCTTTAGGTAGTTTGAGTTTTTGTATTAACATCTAGACTTATCAAAAATGGAACAGGAAGAGGAATGAATCTCTGACAGGATATTTCTGATGTGGCTTTTTTTTAAACTCTACCAAAGAGTCGAGACTTAAAAAAATAAATAGAAATAATTGTTCTTATGCCACCGTGAAGCACAAAAATCAGCCAGATGACTGACATGTGAGTGGATGTGAATGTTTTTTATCTTACTTTGAAATGCCGACTTGTATGTTTATGTTGGAAATGAAAATTTGAGACTCCGACACGTTTGACCACACACAGACTTTTTGATAAATGAGCAGCATCAGGAGAAATGTGAGCAAATATTTGAACACTGTTAACTGTGTATAAAATCGTGGTTCTCACTTCTAGAAAAGTGCCTCTTTTTGTAGATTTTGGTTTGTCACCATCTCTCTGCTGTCCTTGACCCTAAAGTGTAAAGTTTAAGCCTCTCGCATGTCTTTTTATTTGAACAAATCACGCTTGTTTTATCAGCAAATAATTCCAGTACTCACTGAACTGCACTTCAGTCAACTGCTATAATTAGAGCCCCTGCTCTTACAGACAATTACAGTAATTTGCAGAAGGTTTGATTTAGGATCCACTTTCATGTGAAAGACAACATCATGTTGCTTGTTCAGACTTGACTTGTTCAGACTGTTAATTTTCGTATTATTTTGCAGGTTCTTTGCTCTAATGTTGAGCTGTTGTTCCCGTTATGGTGTTTTTCCTGACGTTTCCAGCACACTGTCCTTCTCTACATGTGAACCGCATGCAATCAGTGCTCATTATTTTCCTTTTTGTGTTTAAATGAAACAAACACTGAACACAACACAAGACAGACAAGGCAACAACAAAAAAACACGAGTATCAGAAGGTTATCAAGATTCATTTTGTTTATTGTTTTAAATTTTCTTTTAGCGGCTCTGCAGCTTAAATCATTGCATTTTCTCTGCATTTGTCTGTTCTTTCTGTTACTGGAAGGATTTGTTTAGCCTAAAAATAGTTCTCAGGATGACTTCACCTCTAAAATGCTGCTGGAAATTGTAATTGAGCTTTTGTATTTTGTTCATTCTGAGGATGAAAAGGAGATATTCAATATATTCTCCTGTCCAAGATTTCCTGCCACAACTCATTAACACTAACACCTGTAGAGTACAAGATACTACAGGATACAAAAAACATCCTCGAGAACTAGGAACATATTCTTAAACCTGCAACCTTTATACCAGAGAAAATGTAACTCAGGTATAAAGTATGCAACCCAATCTCTCTCTCACCCCGGTGTCTCTGCAGAGGTTATCTCCCTGGGTCGGCTTGAGGAAGATCAACGTGTCGTACTGGGGCTGGGAGGACATGTCACCCTTCACCAACACCAGCCTGAGGTGGTTACCTGGAGAGCCCAGCGACTCAGGCTTTTGTGCCTATCTGGAGCGGACGGAGGTGGCCGGCCTCAAAGCCAACCCCTGCACGGCCACCACTGACGGCCTCATCTGCGAGAAGCCTGCTGGTGAGGAAAGAAAAGGAGAGCGAGTGGTGACAGAACCAGTTCAGAGTACAGGATAAAACTCAGATTGCAGTTTATTTTGGTGTATGATGCAGTGGATTAAATGAAAAGAAAAGTATATTACAGCATTTATATGAAGAACAAACTCACAAAGCTCATGTTACCAACTAAATGAATAAATAAAAAGCTAAAGAAAGTTTTACTTTGAGGAAAACTCTGAACCGTCTATTTCATGTAACTAGTGCTTAACTGAATTCTCCAGTAAATAGCTTCATCTCACTGCTGTTCCTTTTTTTCTGGCCTTTTTCTCCGTTCGTCCCATCGCTCAGGGAGTCCACAGAGTCAGAGCGCTCGTCCCTGTAAGACGCCCTGCTCTCTG
This sequence comes from Holacanthus passer, assembly GCA_025331565.1. Lineage (NCBI taxonomy): Eukaryota > Metazoa > Chordata > Actinopteri > Pomacanthidae > Holacanthus > Holacanthus passer. The sequence continues at coordinate 1,923,893 of JAFREQ010000090.1, read as the reverse complement.
CGCACCAGCTGTGCCAACTGCACCAGCCAGGCCATGGAGTGCATGTGGTGCAGCAGCACGCAGCGCTGCGTCGACTCCTCAGCCTACGTCATCTCCTTCCCCTACGGACAGTGTCTGGAGTGGCAGACCCAGGACTGTACAGGTGAGACGGGGAGACATCAAACATGGGGTGGTGGTGGTGTCAACGAGAAACATTAAGGTGGATGCTATCTGGACCAGCTGCAGGAGGCAGAATTGTTGTGATGGCTCCAGAAAAGCAAGATGGACAGACATGTGAGATAAATAAATACCATCTTTGTGTCATTTGAATATGGTGGAATGACTGGGTTGGACGAGAACGCATCTAATGTCCAAGGCTAAGAGACAGACACATAGATAGACTGACAGATGGACGGACAGATGAATGAGGTGCTGTAGGACTCTACACACACCTTTGATGATGCAACTAGAGTACGTTGTGTGAACATGGGGCCATTATAGACTCCTATCGATCCCTTTCTTATCAGCAGTCAGGTCTCTGACTCTCACACACACACTGACACAAACACACACTCCGACATCGAGGCGGTGCCAACGTTCCCGTAGCTACAGGGCAGAAAATCGATCATCTAAAATGACACAACTGACTCAATATGAAGTCCTTGCTGCTGTCGCTTAGCATTCCTCTCATACTAACACCTCCTTGTGGCTATCTATCTATCTATCTATCTATCTATCTGTCTATCTATCTATCTATCTATCTATCTATCTATCTATCCAGCCTAAATAACATTTCTGTAGTTGCTGCAGCTATTTTTATCTTCTAAGATGTTTCTGCATTCACCTGCTTGGGTTCACAAATTCTCCATCAGGAAAGAAACATGGGGAATATTTCTTAAACATGCAATTTTTTTAATTTGTGTTTTATGAATTAAAGCTGCATCACATTTTTGGAAAGAATTGATTTGCTGATTGTCCAGTTAACAGATGATATATATAGTTATAGATAGATGACCAATCCAGAAGAAGACATCTAGATGCAACATGACTGAACAAACATAAGGAAGTTTGTTTTTGATAATGTTCATATTATATTTATAAAAGTTAAGGACAAGCTTTATTCTTCAGTTCAACAAGTTTCTGTCAGAAAAGAAAATCAAACTGTCAAAGTTTTCCCCTGAGGCAAAATTTTTATTGGTGTTTTCACTCTTTTGTCAGACAAATAGTCAATTTATAGCAACATGTTTTGAGGAGTTAAGAAAACAGCTTCAAAAAGTTAGAGATTTTTTTTGTCTTGTGACTTGGTGATTATTATTCCTTGCTGGTGCCAGTTGTCTGACAGCTCTCCAGCCTACTGTTAGCAAGCCAAGATTGTTTTCCCTTCTTTCGTTTTACCTTCGCTGCTTACATAATGGCACTGTTTCCCATCTCTTTTTCTTTTATATTATTCATATCTGAGTTTGGTGGCAGAAGGTGTGTAGGATGCTTTTGTTCTGCTCAAAGTGCGGCAGAAAATGACTGATTTTTCAGACTTTTCAACTTCTCAGGTATTGTTCTTGCTCATTGCTCTTTTACAGTCCATCACGCTCTGTGTTGTGTTTCATACTTAACTTTCTGCTTCACTTCTCTTGTTTATGGATTAATCATGTCTTGTTTTTTGGGAACCAGGCCTGCAGGGTACAGCTGAAGGATTCACGGCCTCGGCTTTGTGAGCTGCTCTCACACAAACGATTGCTTGTCTGAGGATCCAATTTGAACGGGGCCATTTCTTTATCAGACAAATTTAGCCCAAGGCTTTGTGTATCATTCCCATTTTTCATGTTGGCTGGAGGCAAACTACACTCTCCTCTACACAACCTCTTGAAATAATTAACTCCAGTGTTGCCCCAGCAGTCAGATTTTGAAGGTTTGGGAGCTCCTTTGAAAAACAAGTAGAATTTTCTAGCTAATTGTGCAGAACTATGTTTCCTCTTATAAATTTGACTTTAAGCCAAATGGCTTATGTGACAATTTTGAGCTTCACTCTTCATTTCTTTTTCAGCCTCTCACCTCTCTGCCTGCAGCATCTGGTCCCTGAACGTCTTGCACCTGCAGCTGTTTGGCAGTGAAATATGGCAACTGTAAATTAGTCTGTAAACTAAGCTTTTCATTTTTAGACTTGAGCTCAACAACACTCCTCTCTGCATAGCCTGTAAGGTTCAGTGTTTGCTTCTGGTGTATTTCAGCCGTGGCCACTGTGGACGCCCACGTTCACGTGTTCGTGCTGATCTGTCCTGTTGGACCTGCTGGCAGTTGTTTTTCATTGTTGCTCAGTAGATGGAAAGATACAGAAAGACCGGACTCTCACAAGCATTCAGGGATGAAGAACAAGAGCAGTGATAAACCTGCAAACTGGGAAACTTCACACTCACCAGCAGCATGAATTTGTCATAATGCACATGTAGAAGAACAACCAATGAATCAAGAGCAATGCAATCACAAAGTAGATAGCAGCAGCATACGAGCAGTGTCCTGTAAATGCCATGACATCATTGGCTCACCTTTGGTAGCTTCATAGCTCAATGTTACTGAAATGGCTGAGGACATAATTATTTTCACCACATTACATGCATGTTGGCACAAGCAGCCGGAGCTGATGGACTGAAGCAGTGAAGAGTTCCCCTGCTATCACGGCTGAAGCAGGGAGCTCCGGTCCAGTGCACAAAGGAAAATGGAGTATCGGCTCTCTTCAAAGTAACTCAAGTAATTGTTGGGGGAGCAGCTCCAGAAACACTTCAGAAAACCAAAAAACAGTATCATATATTTTTTAAAAATGTTGCTGTCACTGTGTGAAATTTAATTTTGCAAAAACAATACATGACAGTTAGTATATTGTACATACAGTAGTGTATGTAGTATGGAATCGGGACTGTGTGTAGTCTACATTGGACTGTATATGAAAAGGACTCTGCTGCTCTTCCACCCAATTAACAACCCCCAAACCTGAACCTCACTCTTAGTGTTTCATTTCAAATCAGATTTGTCATATTACAGAAACAAAACAGTGAAACTATCCGCCAATATTAGAAACACCTTTCAATCTCAGTCCAGTGACAACAAAACCTCAAAAATGACCAGAGAGATGAATGAACACCTCTGAGCTCTACAACAATTTACAGACAGAAATGGGATTAAGGACAGGTGTATTGGATTACAGTGCTCAGGGGTTCCTCACTGTGTATTGTGTTGTTCAGACATATACTGTAGTTGTAGTTGAGCACACGATTCTCTCTCACACCCCGGCCAGATGACGGTTATGCTCTTGGTGCTGGTTTTGTTTGTTTTGTATCTACACAGAGAAATGACTTATTTTGTGTGTGTGTGTGTGTGTGTGTTTTTCTGTCCCACATGATGCTGTTTTGTAGCTTCACATGCAACATGCAGAGCGACGGAGAAGGCAGCTTATGGCCTCCTATGTTTGATGTATTATGTATAGAGGCTCACAGATCTGTACGCTACTTGCTTCGGTGATGCTAACTGTCAAGCACTGTAGGAGCAAATGGATTGCACAAGATGAAGCCAGACGATACGTGCTATCCAGGGACACCGAATGTCAAACCCGTTGTGATGAACAGAATGTGGCACTGAGACGATTGTGCAGAGAGAATTTTTGATAAGATGAAAATTCCCCCAGCAGGAACAAACAGTCCTTTTCTTTGCTGCAACAAGATGGCATCGGTTCCTCCGAACGTTTGTCATCTGTTGTGTTCAGGTATCCTCCCGGTTATTTCTGTCAATGAAGACGACTGATATCCTAATTTCAATAGAGCCATATATTTTGGGAAGCTTTTGGAAAGGAACACAGCAGACTAGAAATGTGTACTTGTTTCTGTTCACATCACATGAATCATATGGTGGATGTTATTCTATATAACAGCCGGCGTCTGAGAGATGTTGTGCTTAATGTTTCTTGTTGACAGAACTTTAAAGGCATTAAGGCTCCCAGTCTCAGAGTGACGACAGCAGCTGAAAGTTTTTACTGACTGATGTTTTGTGGCTGTGGCTGAGATGCAAACATGTGTCCTCTTGGATTTGACCTAGTTACTACATTTAAGTTTATTCTCATTCACATGAAATTGATAGAAACCGTACATGTGTTGTGAAAATTGAGTTGATGTTTGTATATCTTGACCGAACAAACCTTGAATTAACTTGATGTATATCTTACTCATTATATAATGTCGGGATGGCAGCTGCTCAATCCACCACTTTGGTCCAGAGTGAAATATTTTAGCAACTATTGGATGGATTTGCCATGAAATCTTGTGCAGACATTCATGGTTCCCAGAGGATGAATCATGAAAACTTTGATAGACTTTTGATTTGGCACCAACAGCAGATTGACATTTTTGGTTCAGAGTGAAATGGATTGTCACATAATATTATTTGCCAAAGAGTCTGTCTCTTTCCCAGCTGCTAAGGATAAAAACATGGCTTTATAGAAATAAATAAAGGTGTTATTCTATATTTCTGTTCAGCAAATCACATCAACAAACCCAAATAATTTTTAATCAGTCTCCAATTATGTCTGACTTCTGTATCTTGTCTATGACTCTCCTTTGGCTCCTTATAATTTTAATAGTTTTTGGACAACAATAGAACTCTGTAGGACTGAGGAATAAGAATTGTTATTAGATTAATTATTAATTATTAATGTTGTTAGATTGTTGGTTTTGGCCTTTTTAATGGGATTTGTTGACAATAGACAAAACCTTTAAATCTCAACTTGCATGGCTGTAAACTCCTAATCTTGTTTCAAACGTGTTTGTTGAATTTTCACTTCCCATCTTAACTTCATCTGTTCGTCAGTGCTCTCCTCGGTACACGTGTTAAATTTACCAGTCATAACTCACATAATTTAATTTTGGTAAAGTGCAATAAATGGAAATTAAATTACGGTGGTGCCTCTTTGCTCACCCCCTGTCGTCAGTACAGGAGAGTGTTTACTTCGCTGCAGTGTATGCAAACAGACTGAATAATCAGCCTTATTGCAAGAAATTAGAGGAACATTAACATTTAAGCAAGTTGAACTGCAAGAATCAGCGTCTTTATTTACCTCCAATATCCACAAAGGAAACAACAGTCAGCAGTTTGTCAACAGTTTCTTCCTTTGACCATGATGACGTTACATGTTTTTTTTAATCATGAAATGTGTTTTTCACCCTCATGGGAAATACAGGTGCCGTCCAAAGGGACAGTGGCTTCAGAAACAGCCTTGAGCTAATGTCATGTAATAGCACAAGGTACAGCTAAATCTCTGGTGCTGTTAACTAAAACCAAAGCCTTGTAAACCCTCCAGGCACACGCTTGAATGTTTCTCTCTAATCCTCATCTACCCCGAGTCCTCAGGACTACACGAGGCAATAACCTCTCTTAATTCTTCTCATGTGGAACACAGATGAAGCCAGATAGTAGGAAATGCTATTAAAAATAGACAAGGCTCAGGCAGAGAACACAGCAGGTAAATTATATTATCTACACACACCACAGTTATGTAAGTGAACATCTCAGGACTCAACATTTCCTGTCTATGTAGTAATTTGTTTTTTGCCCACAGTCTCTCAGTTCTGTATGAGCTGCTTTTACTCGTGTCATTTACTGTCCTTAGGGCCCATTTCATCATATTTGTGGCATCTGGGCTGATGCCTGAAATATTTGATCCATTCGCTGTCACTGATTTTGACACGTTTCACAAATGAATTGCAGTCCAGAGCTGCAGATGCACCTTGCAGTTTGTGTTCAGAGAGACAGTCTGAATGTAGAGATTAGAGAGATTAACTCTGCATCAGAATGTATTTTAAGGCTCAAGAGGAATCCTGTAGTTCTCATCTTTCTTACAGTCATTCCCACATTGCTGATCATTAGCAATATTGTTCATTAGCAATCTTTCTTTGACAAACTTCAGTGAATTTTGATTCTGTGAGCACTGTGTGTTTTTTGCAAAAATGTTCCTCGGTTGTTATGAATTAATTGCTTTGCATAGATGAACCACATCTTTAGACCTCAGCTTTTATGAGATTTAAGTTCACTGATTGAGCTTCTGTCTCTCAATGTGACGTTTAAACAGGTGGCTAAATACGTAAAACTGAAAAAATAAGTACCTCGCTCAGGTCCCAAAATTGCTAAAGATTGGATTAAGTTTTTAGGAGAAGAGGTAAGAAAGAAAATGTTTAGTCAAAAAACCCACTGTGAGTGAAGCAAAAAATGGTGCGAGAGCTCGACCTGGAGTGACACAAAAGAGCCGCCACAAAATGGGCACAAATTGGATCTATCAAATCAAAGAGAAGCAAAGAAATTTGTTTTATTGAAAAGTGAAGGATTGGTGCATGAAAAGTTTTGGTTTACAAAGAGCGATTACCAATTTCCTGCACTTTGAATCATATTCTTTAAAGAGGCCTGGTATATTTATTGGATATTAAAGTCCGCTCTTGGGTATGTAAATATGTGCTTTTCTAGCAGAGGAAACCCTACTGTGTGGTGGATTAGGGATATTCTGTTGAACTGCCTCTCTTTGAACTATTGACTATAGTGAGGATCCAGCGAGTTGTCAGAGGAGAAGTGGAAGGAGGGAGGAAATACTGGGAGGTGAAAGTGAAAACTGGAGGGAAGAGAAAAGACTGTTGGGGTGAGATGAAGATGAAAAATGTAGAAGTGCTCCATTCTTTGTGATTTCATTTGTGTCTAATTGTTTTAAAGTATTACATAAAAAATCAAATTAAATCCAAAAGACAGGAAATAAGAGAAGGGGAGGGTGAAGAAAGCGGCGCTGAATGAGCGCACGAGGATGGAAGATGGCTTAGTGAATAGAAATAGAAGAGATGCAAAAGAGGAGGATAAAATGTGGCAGAGAGGAGATAAAGAGTGAATCTGAGAAGGGGAGAGCTGAAGTTTGTAATTATAAAGAGGGAGAGAGAACAAATGAATCAGCATTGCAGCAGCTGAATAATGCAACGAGTGAAGCTCGCACACACACACACACACACACACACACACACACACACGGAGGATAAGGGGTGTATTTCAAGCAGAGCTAGCTAGCAGGGACACAGAGAGACAGAGACACAGGTTCAGCTAGAACATCTGTGGCTTATGGAAATGGCTCGTGTTCAAAAGAGAAACAACTTCTGGTGAAAATGCTAATTCTGCTTGACGCTGCATTTGAATCATCTCGCCGGGCTATAGGAAACAACACCTCGGATAACTTCTCTCAACCTTTTGGTTTTCTTGTGTACACGCCGAGATACCCACAGAGTCGTACCTCTCTCTCTTTCTCTGAGTGCGTATTCCCACCTTTGTAGTCTAAAATTTATTATGACAGGAAGATGGGTTGAGAACGAGAGCAAAACAAGACTGAAAGGTTCAAAACGAGCTGTAAAGTTAACTTTGGAAGGCCGGCTCCTCCACAATAAAACACTTGATTTCTTATTCGTGTCACCCGTCGCCTGTTCTCTGCCACATCCAGTGAACTGAGACAGGGCTTCAGCGTGGAGAGTTTTCTTTTCTTTTATGAGCATTGAATGCCATACCATCAAAAATGTGTCATTTTTAATTTGCACCAGCAAAGTGTTTTTGAATGTCACATCCACTTTATGAATGCAAATGCCTTTCTCAACGTGTGGAATGGCGTGCGAACAAAAGTCGATTCATTATAAATGTTGAGGGTCAAAGAAAAGGTGAACAAAAACGACGCAGAGTGTGTTAGAGGAGGTAGATTATATCACTAAAGGCTTTTATTGTGTTTGTGCTTTGTCTGAAGCTGTTTGGATTAACTGTACTACAGAGGACAGAATGTGCCTGAAAGATGCTTCAACCCAAATGTGTGTTGAGGACATCTGACATTAGAACATTGCAAAAATGCAGACATGGCTGCAGTTTAAATGTATGTGCATAAAAATAGCTGCTCTAAAAATAAGTCAGAGCAAAGCATTCAGTTTCAATGAATATTGAAAAAATTAAAGACACAGTAAAATTAAAATGGAAAACTGTTCCTTTCTGGATAATGGTACCTTTTTAATGGAAACCATGTCCATCTCATTAAAGAAGGATCACAAATACCTCCTATCACATCAAACATCCTTAACTAATAGTTTTACCTTTACAAATGATTGATTATTGGTTATCCCCCAAAAACCAATTTGTGGACCGTTTTGTGGTCTGACCAGGAAGTAAAGAGGCCAATTCATCAAGGCTAGACAAACAATTCTAGTATATTAGTACAAGTTTTACTTCCATTTGTGAATAAACCCTATCTTTTCCTCCCTCGTCTCTCATCCTTCTGCAGCCCAGAACTGTTCAGGTCTGAGGACGTGTGCAGACTGTTTGGAGCGGGCAGAGTGTGGTTGGTGTGGTGATCCCAGTAACACCGGCAAGGGCGTCTGCATGGAGGGCTCCTACCGAGGCCCCCTGAAGCCCGCTGTCGCCAGGGCCGGGCCCCGAGACAGAGACAGACTCCGAGACCGGGACATGGTGCTGGATCAGAGCCTCTGTTCGTCTGATAGAGGCTACAACTGGGCCTTCATCCAGTGTCCTGGTGAGAGAACGGCTACAATAGACCACATGCTCATCTACTGGTCACGTTCAAGAAGAAGGTTTTATTCTGTTTATAATGAAGACAGCAGCCAAAACCCTGATTCCAAAAAAAGTTAGGACTCTGTCAAAAGCATAAATAAAAGCAGAATGCACCATTCACAAACAAACTGTGTTTCCTGTCAACAGTTTTCTGAAGTTGTTCCTGAGTCCATGTATTAATCTCCTTCGTACAATCCTGTGTTCACAAAGTGTTGAACCTCTCTCCATCCTCGCTTGTGAACGACTGAGTCTTTCCAGGATGAACCTTTCATACCCAATCATGATCCTATCACCTGTTACCAATGAACCTGTTTACCTGTGGAATGATCCAAACAGGTGTTTTCAATCAGTCCACAACTTTCACAGTCTTTTGTTGCTCCTGTCCAACTGGTTTGAAACATGTTGCTGCATCAAATTCAGAAGAAGCAGTCAAACATTAAATATATTGACTTTGTACTGTTTTCAATTGAGTCTATGTCAAAAAGCAAGTGATCACATCCTGTTTATGTCTTTCATAGTCCCAACTTTTTTGGAATCAGGTTTTTATGAAAATCATTATAACTCTTCAAGTAATAGCAGTTTACTTCAGAGGAGAGAAGGGCTCACATCAAAGCTCACCCATAACCCCATTTAATATTGGAAAAACCTCTCACAAACTAATACTGAACTAAATTACCATGAACTTGAATCAACACCTCTTTCAACCAAAAACTCAATATGGAATATCAGTTTCATGACAGTAGGATTTGTTGCAGTAATAAACAAGCAGCTGTTCTTGTGTGTGTGATTCCGTCCCAGCGTGTCAGTGTAACGGTCACAGCAGGTGTGTGAACAGCAGCGTGTGCGAGCATTGTGGGAACCTGACTGCGGGGACGCACTGCCAGAGCTGCATGCCTGGTTATTACGGTGACCCCATCAACGGAGGGAAGTGCAACGGTGAGTGCGAAGTTCTCAGAGCTTTAACCTTCTGTTTTTAGCATCAGCAAAATAATACACAATGATTTTTGCACCACTTTCAATCAAACCAGTGAAGAGATTCTTCCAAAGTGTGTTTTGGAGGAATTACTTTCACTTCTTGCTTTGAACGACTTTCATTGAAATCCCGAGCCCTTCATCAAAAACATGTCAACACTGTAATAGACACAAACAACCTGAAGGGGGCAGTGTTTAAAAGCTGTGAGTGCAGGTTGTGGTGGCCATCAAAGCCCCGGAGCAGTGAAAAGGGAAACTACATGTGTAGTTTGGATGGGATTGTGGTCTGCAGACGTCGAGGGAAAAGCACCAGCAGCTTATTCGAATCTCTGCTTCCACTTCATGTTTCTAGTGATCAGCAGGCAACAACCTAAAAGGTGGCGCTAATGTCAAGAAACGCTCACAGAGATGCACACGTCCATATTTTCCTGCTCGGAATCCGTCTGTCAGCACTTTCTCCGCACTTTGTTTTGCTTCATATGGAAATAATCACAGCAGATCCCACAGTTGAAAATGTTAACAACAGATTATGTGTGTGAGACAGATGATCATGTGATCTGAAGGCTTGGGGGGTCTGGGGCCTAGATGGGGGGAAACATCAGAGATAGGAGAATGTAATGAATGAATGAGTGACTGCTGGAGTGTGAGTGAGTGAGTGAGGGGGGTGGGGGGGAAGTGGGAGGGAGGCGCAGTAACATCAGTCTCGCTGTGACAGATGTGCGTTTTGGCTTGGCGGCGGTGTGACATTAAATCGCTCTTAATCATTTTCTTATTTCCTGAGTTGACTGGTGTCTCCGTCCCTGGCGGCTTCTCACAGCGAGTGTGGTGCTGATAGATGCACGCCTCCCGTCGCCTCCCGTCGCCTCCGTGCAGGACAGCCTCTGATTCTCCTCTACGTTGGCTTTCCCTCCATCCTCGGTCTCTGTGTCTCTTTGGCTTTTTCACATGTTCACACTTTCCCTGTTGTTATTGTTCATGTCATATTTGTTCATTTTATCTATTGCTTTCCCTTTGTTCACCCATTCCCTTCTATAATTTTCTTTTCTTTTACTCTCATTTCCTCTCCTCATCATCTCTTCTCATCTCTTTTTCTTTCTTTTCCTTACGTCTTATCTTCTTCACTCATCTTTTCTGTTCTTCTCTCCCTTTCTTTCGTTATTCTCCTTCGTTTGCTGTTATCACCTCCTCTCCTATTCATTCCCTTCTTTTCCTTTCCTTTCCCTTTATTACCTTTCCTCTCATCTCCTCTCCTCTTGTTGCTCATTTACTCTCTTTTCTTCGTCTCTCCTCTCCTCTCCTGGTTAAACTGGACTCATCCACCCACCTCCATCCTTTTTGTGCAAATCATAGCATTTACATTTTAAACGGTGTCCCAACTTTTTTGGAATCATGCTTGTACTTCCTCCACACCTCTGTCCTTCTCTCTTACAGTCCACAATAACTCTCTGTCTTAAATTTCCATCACAGTTCATCTGTCCATCATTGCATTCATCCTTCTTTCAATCTCCATCTCTCTCTATCTCTCTTTATATTAAAGGGCCGCTAGATTTACCTTGGACTAAACTGTTGGGAGGCAATGATGTGTGGCCGATTAGAGGACTGAGTGATAGAGAGACAGGGGGAGGAGAAGGTCTCGGCTCGTGGGGTTATAAAGAGGATGAAAGTGTGAGAGAGACAGTGGAGGAAAGGGTGAGAGAGGAAGAAACAGACACAATAATGAGCAGAGAAAGAGAGATAAAAAAAAGCATGTGGTGAGATATACAAGGTTAATATCAGTGGAAAAGAACAGTTGCCCTTGGATGGAGAGACGATGAAGAAATAGAGGAGGAGATGGAGGGATGAATAGAGAGGAAGAGATGGAGGACAGACAGAGGAGAGGGGAGTCTGTCCGTTCCCCTTTCTCTGTGACAGATGATTAACTAACCTTGTCAAATCTGGATGAAGTGTGTGTGTGTGTGTGTGTGTGTGTGTGGGCATTAGTGTCCCTTTTCTCTGACTGTACCATTCACCTTGTCCCCCGAAATCAAGCGCACTCCCTCCAACCTTCAGCGCTGCAGCTGACGACACGCTGGATGGCTGCGTTCGTCCCTCCGAGTAGAACACGCATTTTAGCAGCTGACAAGAAAACCTGCATGTTTTTATGAACATTGTGGGAGTCTTTGTTTTTCTCTTTCCTTCTCTGGTATTCATTACAGCAGAGAGACAGACAGATGTTCTCTAAACATTTTTTTAATCATATTTATGATGGGATGGGTTGTGCTGCCGTGTGCTCACTGGCTTTACAGATAAAAACACGCACACCTGGAAGTAGTACAACCACAGTGTGTGTGTGTGTGTGTGGTGTATGGTTGTGTGGTTTGTGGTTTGCTTAATGGCACGTTAAGAGTAGTGCTTGAGAATAAGGAGAGAGTTAAGGTGGATTTATATCGTTGTCTGGGTTACAGAGACTTTGTGCTGATGCTCCTCAAAAATGTAAAGTCGAGTCATGGAACAAGATGGATGAACTGTTAGCGGTCGGCTTGTGCTGCTAGTTACTGCTGGAGCCATTAGTTAATTTGATATTTGAACAACATAAAGCTAATTTTGATATATTGATTAAATTTGATTATTTATCAAGCAAAAATTACAATTACTGTGACCGTTGCTGCTTTTCTCTGTTTTATATTATTGCAAATAAAATACTTTTGTACTTTATATTGATAATGAAGACAATTTGGGGCAACTTACAAAAAAGGATCATTCTGTTCTCAGATCAGTAATGTCAAATACCGTTCGAGTAGTGCTCAGGTTTGATGTATCACTGGCAGCAGCCAGACCACTGAGCTCCTGTGCTTCCCTCTGAATTGTCTTCCAGGCACGACTTCAGCTTGTATTATTTCTTATTGTGCTTGTTATCTTTTGCTATCCAGTGCTTCAGTGTATAACGCTCCTCTGCCATCGGCACCTCACGCTCAACAGTTTTATTGCTTCCATAAATTTTGCATGATTCACATCAGGAGCTCCCCTCTCTCCCTCTCACGCTGATACTCTGTCTCTCCCTGCACGACCTCGCTCGCTCTCTGTGGTCGTCTCTGTAGACTCAGTCATGGTGGTCGTGTGATGCGTGGAAACACGGCACAAGTCAAAGGTTGCTGTTGCACTGAGTCATTTCTTTCAGGTTCATCCCTCTTCAGTGCATGTTTATGGTGGGACTGCACGGGACTTTGTGTTCTTCAGTCTCAAATGAGAAAAGGAAAGAATAAAAATAAAAATATTAAAAGATTAAAAGAATAAGACGTTGTATCACTGGATGTGTCATAAATTCATTGAAACCCTGAGAGGAGAGCTTGATGTGAATTGTGGAGGATTTGTTTCTGTAGTACGTAATGAGGAGTCAACTCCAGACAGATATCTTCTTCCCAGGACAACATGTTTTTCCAGTGTAATCAAGACCAGCTGGATGGTTTTCTATGGTCTCGTACTTACAGTCTGGCAAATATTAGCTGACATTTGGGAGGTAACTTTGATTGTTGCAGATCATTTATACATTGACATGGATGCTTACAGCACTTGGTTAAGATTAGGGAATGATTATGGCGTTAAAAGGTCAACACTGACTTACTTAACCTGAACTGAACCTTAACTGTAGCAGTGACAGGTACAAACACTCATGACTGATATTTATATAGAACATTGCGTCATTTCCCTAGTTACTGACAAATTACTTTTTTGTTGTTGTAATGGTGTTGAGACGGGGAGTGGGGAAGGACTCAAGCGCCAAATGCCCGAATTGACGATGAATACGTCTTTTAATAGAGGCAAACAAAATCTCAACTCACTGCAAAGAATAGTGTCCAGAATAGTCCAAAATGTATCATAAAAGAAAAGCAGAAACAAATCCAAAAAATGACAAGAGTAATCACAGGCATGAGGGAACAACAGACCAGGAACAGAAAAGACAATCCGGCAAGGGCTAACAGAAATGAAGTGGCTTATATAAAGTCCTGATTAGTAGTTGGCTGCAGCTGGGATCACAGGTGACTAGATGAGGTGGGAGTGGCTGACAGGTAAGGTGAGGCAGAGGCGGGGTGAGTAGAGAAGTACCGGGACCTGAGGTGAGAATCTATGGCAGGTGAATAGTGGCAGACTGACAGAACTTGGACAGGTAAACAATGACAGGTAACTAAGACATGACTAAAACTGACAGAGCTTTGACAGAACACAGACAGAAAACCAAGACAGAACTAAGACAAAACTACAACACAGAACTGAGAAACAGAACTTGGACAAGACATGACAGCAGAGACAAGGAACTAAGACCAAGACAATGAACTAAGAACAGAATGGACTACGACATGACTATGAAAAGAACGACAGAACTGAAAGAACTATAACAGAGACTAAGGCTGAACAGAACTAAGATGGAACTATGACAGGACACTGACTGAAAACTATGACAAGAAAACTAAGGCAGGTAAACTAAGACAGAACTAAGGCAGGAGAAAATCTAAGGCTAAACAAAAACTAAACAGAGGCCTAGCAGGCAGAACTGTGACAGGTGTGAAGCTACATTTGATTGTTTTTCCTGTTAATTCAACCCAGGCAGTTGAAAAATATTCTCTATTGACTCAGAAAAAACCCCAAGAGGTCTCTTCTCCAGAAAACATAAAACTAGGTTGTTTTTAGCATTTGAGCAAACGACCAATCCTGTTGTTTCGGTGCAGGTGGTCTCAACAGATCATGCTTTGTCAACCCCCTCTCCTCCTGTTCCTCCCCTCTCTCTCTCTCTCTGTCTTGTGTCCCTAATTTTGAGGTTTTGATGTACTGTCTCTGAGCAGGGTGCAGCAGCAGGAGCTCTTTGTAAATGTGTGTTCAGTGCAGGAGCTATAGAGATGTTGAGTGCTGTCCTCGCAAGAAACTGGCAACCCAGCAGCATCAACCAGAGACCAGGACAGACAGGACAGCAGGGTGTATATGTGTGTGTGTGTGTGTGTGTGTGTGTGTGTGTGTGTGTGTGTGTGTGTGTGTGTGTGTGTGTGATGGATCAGACAGAACCAGCTGTTGTTGAGCTTTAGCAGCAGTAGAGTAGCAGACGAGCGATGCTGCCTGCAGAGTTGCTCCATTCAGTCTTTTCTGTGGAGACACTGCCAGATCCACTCTCACCTGCTGTCTTAAGTGTGTGTGTGTGTGTGTGTGTATTTTTTCCTTCAAACCTGCTTGTGTGTGTGTTCACGTACCTGTGGAGCCTTGTGGCGAAGTTGCAAACTACCCAGCATTCTTAGCGGTATCCAGTCATCTTCCCCCTGGCAGCTCTATTTCTGGCGTCTGACTGGTCAACATAGACAAACCAAAAGACACACATGTACCCACACACATAAAAAATGCCCTGTAAATATGATTTTGAACGGCTTTTGAATGGTTTTGATCTACGCTCAGCTGCGGCTGTGACTCACGTCTTGTCTAGAATAAGCTGCTTTGAGACCGTGTGGCTTCATTTGTGCTCGCAGCTCACACTGACATTAACCAGCATAAAATTAATATAGCTACCTCCTGCGCTATGTAGGACACGCAGCAGTGTTGAAGAACATAAAGTATCCTGTTCCATACACTCATGCTACCCCACCTCCTCACACACTGGAGCATATTAAAGGGCTAAAGGTGAATTTTACCACATAAAAATGGGGTCAGCGGCCAGAGAAGGTTGAGTAACGCTGCATTAGAGGCTTTTAAATCAAATGAGGACCAGAGGTGTCGACACTCAGCTTCTAAATGATTGATTGTCCCGTGATGACAGAACATATCACATATCTAAAAACATAAAATTTGTACAATATTAAAGGCTGTGAGTTTGTTCCAACGCACAGTTTTATGAGGGTTTCATATTTAAGCTTCAGTTGATCTGCTCACTATTTTGTGCTGCCAGGCCTGATGCACCTCTCACCTGAACACTCGGCTGCTGCTGTTCAAAGAGCATTTTACAAGCTCGACCTCTGAGTCCAAGTTCTCCTGAAGGGAAGTTTACTGTCGTCACTCCTCCAAAGTAATATTCAGACCGACTGAACTTTTGCAAGCCTGCATTCAGCAAGTCTGTATGTCTGCCAATAACAGTTTATTAATGTTGAAAATCCAAATGCAGATCAGATTTTTACATCAAATATTTCATTTTCATGACACTATGAAACATTATGGTGTTAATTCTGTGTGATAAAAAGGCCTAAAAAACTGACACGTTGAGTAAAATGACTGAAACTTTAAAGGTCTACAGTTCAATGATCAGATTCTGCTGAGGGAAGGAAACTATGTTCAAGGACTCTTTGATGTCACTAAGACATGAAAACCATTTTTTCCTCTTTGTAGGCTGGTGTGTGTGTGTTATCACAGCTTTACTTCATGTTTGCCCCCTCTGCCCTCAACCCTTCCCCAATATATCCCTTCATTAAACACAGTAGAAAGCCCTGTTCTCTCTCTCGCTTTCTCTCTCTGTCTCTCTCTCTCTCGCTCTCTCTCTCTCTCTCTGTCTCTCCTCTTTCTTATCGAACCAAACCGCCCCGTCTGTGGAGCTGGACAAAGGAAAAGCAGGAGTCAGCCGTAGGTGGAAGGTGACATTGATGATGATGATGATGAAAAAAATATCTATGGAGATGAGCATGTGATTAATCTGGGGAATACAGTCGAGTCCACTGGCACAGTGAAGAAAAGGCAGTTTTGAAAAATGTGATATTTTAGGAAAGAAATAACTCTGTGAACGTCATTTTGATTCGTAGCTGACAGGCAGCTGCACCAAATTACAATCCTTTAGCATCTTTGTTTGTGTGTTAAAGTCTCAATCACAGTTTAATTTGATTTAGTTTTATTTTATGTATTTTGTAATTTTAATTTTTATAAGAATACAAATATGAAAATGCTGCAACTTTTTTTTTTTTTTTTACCAATAAGGAATGAGTATTAAGTAAGTAAGAGTATTAGGTGATTAAGGACTGTTTTGCAGCAGTTAGTTTTAGTTGCCTAAACTGTTATTGCTGTGTTTCAGTAAAAAACACTTTTGCGCTTTTGGCTGTTGCATTTAAAGGGTGAAGCTGATAAATGTCTCCTTCATGTATAAAACAAGGCAAAGGATCAGTCAATTAACAGCTTACTTCTGCTTCGAGAGTCCTCTCCGTCTCTCTGCCAACACTTACAGGTGTCACACAAAACAAACGTGCACACATGACATCACTATTCAAAACGCATGGCAACACACACACAGTTTCTTTTTCTGTAATATTGTACTGTATGGATGATTTCCATATAGACCCAATCAACACTTCTGATAAGTGTGAACATGTTGCACAGTATCGTGTTTACAGGAAATCAGGCGCTGTTATATTATGAAGGGTCGCTGACCTCTAATCACATTGTCATGAACAATCAGTGGCCTGAACATGTGACCTGATTTTAGTTGAACACGTGAGGTTGTTTTGTTTAGAAATGAGGAAGCTTGGATGTTGAACTTTCATCAAAACCATCTGTTGCCATGTTGGCCGCTTTGAGTTATTTTAGTTTTTCAGTTTTTATTCTTCCCCTGGATCTTATGTCCAAACATGCACATTCAGAAGTTGTGTTTTCTGCTGCGAGAACACGCTAATTCCTGCAGTTTCTTGTAAACGAGGTCTTCTCGGTGCTCAGAATATGTGATACAAAATGAAAAGAAAAATGGGGATAAAATACAGAAGATGCTGGTTGCGGCCACTCGGTCATTCAGAGGAACTAAGAATTTTTTTTCAGATTAAAAATACAAACCAATAATAGAGGTCAGTGCCATTTCTGCAGTATATAACTGTACAATAAGTGGACATGTTAACAGTCATCAACTGATACACATGTGTGACATGCATTGATACAGAGGCTACACTGTGATCATGAGCAGACTGATTCAGTCATGGCTCATACATACTTATTCATTATGTGTCTTTATATATTCATATTTCCATAAACCTGCATGTATCAGAGCCAAAAGAGAGAGAATAAAAATAGCTATTGAAATATGACGTTTTTGTCATAATTCTCATGGTTAAGGAGTAAAAACAGCTGGTTCTAATTCATTGGTTGTATTCATGCTGTGAACTCGTTCCCTCAGCACACATTTTCATCTGTCACGTGTGTGTGCAGAGATTTATGCGTGGATAGATCAGGTACTTAATTCTAAATCTGGATTGTGTTTAGAAGTTTAATTCTGTAGCTGTTCCCTTTTTATTTGCACCTAAATTAGAATTAGCTGAAATATTCTTTTGGGATTCACATGTTGCGTGGGTGGTTCTGGGTTCACTGGTTCTGAAGTCCAACTGCACAAAAACACAAAAACCTTTGGAGTAATGTTCAGCACCGCAAGCTCTCTCGATTTTCCCCCATTAAGTTATCTTGAGTTTTATAACTGCACATCTCTTGGGAATAAGACGGAGCCGACTGTAGAAACAGATGAGAGGTTTGGTGAGGATTGTTCTCTCATTTCCTCGTCTCTACCTGTCTCTGTCTGACTCATACAGACACACAGAAAGCCAAACACACACACACACACACACACACAGATGGCCCAGCTCCCACCTACACACACACTCAAACACACCCTGACAACAAGCGTCTTTTGTATTGTGTGTATACATGCAGAAGCAGCGGGGTGAGAAATTATACTCTCTTCAGGGGGCTTGCACAAGTCATGGGAAATGTGATTTATATCAAATCAGCCTTTTTTCGCTAAGAGATCAGGTTTCTTTTTATTGCAGATTGTTTCTGTGTTGTCAGCAAGTGTGATGCGTGATGTGCTTTCTCCTCCGTCCATTTCATTCATTCGCGCTCTCCTTCTTTATGATTCCCCTGCTCCTTACACCCTTCACCTCCACATGCTCTCTCTCTCTCCCCCTCTCTCTGTCTCTCTCTCTCTGTCTCCCCCCCCTTTCTCTCTCTCTCTCTCTCTCTCTCCCTCTCCCTCTCTCTGTCTCTCTGTCTCTCCCTCTCTCTGTCTCTCTCTCCCCCTCACAGAGTTGAGTTCACTCCCTCTGGGCACTTGAATATTATGTGTCTGCAGACTGGTTGGATGAATCAAGTGTAAGCACTTACAATAAGGATCTTCATGTTTCGTGAGAGTCTGATTGGCTGAATGAATGGATTTACTGTATGAACTAACTTATGATGCAGGAGCAAGAGGCAAGATACA
Source organism: Holacanthus passer (assembly GCA_025331565.1). Taxonomy (NCBI): domain Eukaryota; kingdom Metazoa; phylum Chordata; class Actinopteri; family Pomacanthidae; genus Holacanthus; species Holacanthus passer. The sequence goes on along the minus strand of JAFREQ010000090.1, from coordinate 1,905,166 downwards.
AACCTTTCAGAGCCACATTTCAAGCCTGCAGGGTGTGGATGTGAAAAATCCCCTCTCCTATGTTGTCCTTTATTAGGTTTTTTTTTTGTTCCATAAACCTGTTTGTTTATTGTGCATCTATTCTGCACATGACTGCAGTCTGAGCCGTCACACACGCCTCCAGTCATGTTTCTGTCCTGTATCTATTGTGCATAAATGTCCCGGCAGCCTCAGCAGATTCAGCTCAACGTTGATTTACTTTGAATATTGTTCGCTTTGAAAAACGACGGCGCTCTAACAGCTCAGATGAAACTCCTCTCTGTGAACTGCACGGTGTAACATCCCAGAATCACCCGCAGGCCTCGTTTACAGTTTGATCGGCAGCTTTTGCACAGGATGTGAAAGGTGAAAGAGAGAGGGAGCGTGTCTGTGAGGTGAAGGGTTGAACCAGACCTCATGCAGATCAGGTGAAACAAGATGTCTATGAGGTTGCATTAGAAAAGAATCTAAAAAGACATAAATATGGACAGAAAACTCCAGTGTCATATTTCAGCTTTTCAGAAACTCTGATGCCAAAAACCCACTGAGTTAGTTAATAAGTCGAGGTGGGAGTTATAGAATTAGTCGTATTAGTTTAAGCTGTTATTAATTCCAGTGCCTAACTGAAGATGAAGCGTTAGAGCAGCTTCATATCTTCCAGCTCTGCTCAGTGTGAGGAGTCGGTCTGTACTGAGACTGCAGCTCGGCTGGAAGCTGGATGTTGTTTACTGCCCGGAGGATTACACTGGTTTCATGTTTGTTTGAAGAGAGGAGAGAGTTAATGCTGCGACAGAATTTACTCTGTTTTACTGTGAGATCTGGAATGATTTGAGGTTATTTTATGTCTCTGTTCAAGTAATTAAACTTATCATTTGGCCTTTGAGGTTACAGTTAGTGAAGCTGAGCCTCGTCTAATGTTGCTCGTTGTGTCCTGAAGCTCTCGGGCCGATCGTGCCATTCAGCGAACTCTCACAACCAAAACAAGGCACTGGAATCTTTTTAAGCCTTTAACACAAATTCTTCATCTCCGGCTCCGTCTTTTTCCATCTGTCTGTATTGGCAAAATCTGTGTGAGTGCATCAACACACTTCTCTCCCGGCTGTGTCCTTTGTGCGCCTTTGTCGACTGCCTCCTGAATCAATATTGTATGAACAGCAGGGTGACCCGAGCCTTCGCGAACACACCTGTGATTTGTCTATTATCTCAAGTCTAAAAGCCACTTTTTGTTAAGACTCTGTTATCTGCCAAACCCTTACAGTTCAGTGTGCATCTCTGAAAAGGTTTACTTTCTTTGTGACGGGTCAATGTGATTTCAAGTAATAGATTGAAATTGTATTTCGTTATTGTCGCCGCCTCTGCTGTTAGTGTTTCTGTTTTTCAAGTTGGAGAACGTCAATTCATCTTTCAGCCTGCTGACATTTAGATGCCCCACTGCGCAACCTTGTTTTTCTGCTACTCAGTGCCTGTATGTGTGTGTGTGTTCAAAAATCTAAATATTTAAAGCAGAGTTTATGTCTGCTACCTTGTTTTTGTTCTCTGTAAGCGATCTGATCGGGCCCTCTTCTCAGGCAGAGGAGGAGAAGGGATAGAAGAGGTTGTTTTCCTCTCATTATCTGCCGGTGCCTTGGCTTTACCTTGACCTGAGTGCACCACTGTTTTATTACAGGGCCTGTCTCTGTGCCAATTGGAAAAAATAAGAACAAAGCACAAAGTCAATTCAGCTGGAGAGGGACACAGGAAAGAGCGGCCTTGTGTTGGATGTGAACGCAAACGCACCGGAACACAAGGGTACAGGGAACGTTCTTGTTTGTCTCTGCCATTAGTCACTCCATGCAGAAGTGATTTAGTGTCTAAATTACAGGCTCGGCTCCATGTGAATCATCCGGCTGCATTATGCTCTGCTTTTACATAACAAAGTGATTAAAAAGATTCGACTCACCAAAAAAAAAAAAAAAGGCTCCCATCTCCGTTGCTCTAATTAGAAGCGGACAACCTACAATAAACAGCTTCCAACGTCAGATTTCAACATCCAGGATGTTACCTAGTTCACATCATTCCAGAAGTTTTCCAGATTTTTCCACTTTGGTCAAGTGAAATGCATCTTGTGTGATTATGTCTCAAATCCAATGATCACAAACAGCTTATTGCCGTATTAACTTACTGTTTTTCCCTGGTGCACTACCAATATCATATTTTGACATCTGGCCTTGAATACAGAGACAGTTTAGTTCCCTTGTCATAACATTGCTGCTGTGTATCTTATGCATGTTTGACTGTGGCTTTGCATTGGTATAAAAAACAAGACCAAATGTATAAAACAAAATCAAATGTACTGATTATTTTACATGGCAAAAAATATTCCCTTTGTCATCAGGGTTGCTCTTAAAACAGCTGTAATTGATGTTTTTATAAAAACCATGTATGAAATGACAATGTGAAAATAATTTGACAGCGTGAAAGTTACTTGTATTGATGAACCTGCAGAGAATTAGCAGCTGAATCAGCAGCTCCCCTCAGTTTTATGGAGCTTTATCGTGAGCTTATCGTTTCAGCTCATTGTTTATCTGTCTGACCACAAGTTGCTCTCACTGCTCTTATAGCATCATTTCCAACCGCAGCATGTTTTCCATTGTTCACTGCTCAACACCAAACAACAGACAGACAAAGTTAGTGAGTAGCTGGTGAACATTGTTGAACATTCAGCAGCTAAGGAGGCAGATATTTCCCACAGGAGTTGGTGGAGACCAAATCAGAGCTAACAGAGACTGAATTCACCTTGTCAATGTTGTTTTAAGACAGACTTAAAATAAATGAACCTCTCTCCAAAATGGCCACTTGAATTTCCTATAAGAGTTCTGGGAAATGGTTCCTCTTCAGTGGTGCCCAGAGTCAATTTCTGTCCAAACAGCTTTGAAAGAAGATGTTGCAGAAGTAATGATGCTTTTAAAGGCTGGATTAGGTAAATGTGCAAAGTCCAGTCTTTCCCAAGAACAGAGAAACGAGAATTTCAATCAGGATCTTAACACCTGTTAAGTAGAGTGGGAACGACCCAGAGCCACAAGACGCTTTGTGTTTCTCGGAAAATTAGTGGTTTGTCCTTTTCTGTCTTTTTACTCCGCCTCCCTTCGTCTCCTCATTACACTCCTCTCTCTCTCTCATCTCTGACTTGTCCACCTTTCTCAGTACCTTCCTTCTCTCCTCTCTCCTTCCCCACACTCTTTCTTCCCTTCATCTCCTCCCACTCTTTGCCTGCATACGGACCTCAGCTGGTTTATTGATAACCGTAATGTTAAAGGATGCTGAGACGCTGTAGTTTCACAAGTTGTCTTCCACTGATGATTTCTGAAATCTGTCATGACCTTCATGAGATTCTACGTTAAGATGTGTTGCATGCTAAAGCACATCTCTCATTTCTTCCCATTGTCCCTTTGTCAACCTTTGTCTTTTCTCTGCAGCATGCAAGTGTAACAGCCACGCCAACGTGTGCCACGTCAACACGGGGAAGTGCTTCTGCACCACGAAGGGCATCAAGGGAGACCAGTGTCAACTGTGAGTATATGATCATATAACTGCAGTGTGATGAAACACCTTCAACCATTACATGATCCCATCAAATAATACAAAACAGATGTAGAGATCAGAAAACCAAAGATCGACTGGAAGATAGAAAGAACCACGATGAACAAATGTTTGTGTAGATACAGAGTGTGTGTGTGTGTGTGTGTGTGTGTGTGTGTGTGTGATTTTTAGGTCAACAGTTAAGGTTATTGTTAGGTTAAGGTTATTGTTAGGTTAAGGTCAGGTAGTCCTTCAGGTTAGTCTCCAGGTAATGAATGTAAGTCTATATAAATTCCCCAAAAGTGACATAAGTAAAGACTCTGTGTGTGTGTGTGTGTGTGTGTGTGTGTTTTCCCCCGACTGTGCCAGACTTGACCGCTGCGGCACTACAATATCCTAAATGGCTTGGCCGACCAACACAGCATGGAGACAGACTGAAAATTGCTGCATCAATAAATCTAGCAGGCTAGAAACAGCAGAGAGTACACTGTGTGTGTGTGTGTGTGTGTGGTAGTGTACTGTAGATGTATACATACATTTGCTTTGTGCTTGGAATTGCTCCCATATATGATGGTACAGTTGTTACAGTATTTGTTCAGACTCAGTTTTGGTTTCTCAGTCGTCTTTAAGTTTTTACCTCACTGAAGAGTTCACTTTATTACAGCTAATTACAGCTAATTGTTTAATGTGTGTTAGTTTCTATCATTTATAGACAAACATTGGAAGAAATTTGCTGCAAAATCTGCTGTTATTGGTGATAAAAGTGAAACAGAGTTTGACATGTGGATTGATGGTTAAATAAACTGCTGGATCTGTAACTCTGATTTGTTTTTCCTAAGTTTAGACCTTCTATAGATTTACTGACACAGATGTCTTTCATTTTTACTGTTAGCCCTGTTGAAGCTGATAAAGCGTGTCACATCCTGTCAAACAATGAATCTGATTTGGTCAGGAGGGTTACAGGTAGCTTGTAGATTTAAAATCTTGCAGACAGTGTTTTAAAGCTGTGCACGTGTGTCTCACCAACATCTTGAATCTGCTACCAATTACAGTATGTAAATTTTCTAACCCTTAACCTAAACCTTGCCTTCCACTGCTCATGCTAACCTCAACATAACCTTTGAGTGATCCCAAACTTCAGCTCATCTCCTGACGTGAACATGACTCAAACTGAGGGTCGGCCGACCTGCCCTGAGCCCTCACACCGAACGACTCCGCCACATGTTCACTGTCAACGTTAATCAGTGTGTTACACAGAGACGCTGCTGAACACTGATTCACTGCAGAAATTTGACTTGTTTCGTGTTTTTATAGTAAACAGCAAAAAAACATGTCTCACAATTTTGTTTCTCAGTTTGATTTTTTTCCTTTTCCCTTAAATAATTGGCCACAAAGAAGAATAATTCAGTAAATTGAATAAAACTTCGGTTCAGTCGATGTTCCCACAGTGTTGCGTAAGAAGAGACCATTTTCCTCCAAATACATTTTGAATTTGCTTTCTCGTCCAGAAAAGCATCACCAAACTGAGGGATGGAAATTATATATCTGGTTTGTATCGATGCAGATATACATGTTGTTGTGAGTCGACTTACAGAACCAACTATTGAATATTTCTTAAGTGCTTCTAGCAATCGTTAACACAACTTCTGTGTTGACTCGAAAGGAAGGATTTGTGATCATTACTGATTAGTTAGGGCAAAATAATAACTCCTCCTGAACAGAAAACCACTAACATGAACATATTGTGTGTCGAGCTGAATAATGAAGTGAAACACAAGAGCAATTCAGTCTGATTATCAGGCCGGTAACATATTGGCAAATCTGGAACAACAGCCAGCTGCAGTTGAGAATGAGTCGATGTTGATTTGCCCGTACAGCCACAGTACTCCTCTTCACTTGGCGTCTGTGTCAGGTTTTTGAGTGTAATGCTTCCTTTCAGCGCACACCAGTAATTCATTGTTCTGCCGGAGACTCCTCCGAGGCTGAAGGCAGAAATGGTGTGTTTGTGTGTGATCACTTGTGCATCCCTAAGCCACTGTGCTGCAGCCGCTCTCACCTTTGCTCCGACTTTCTCTCTCTCTGTCTCTGTGTCTCAGCGCTGTTTGTTTTGCTTGAGTCACTCCAGAATGGTGTGCCAAGCAGAGGGCCATTTGTTTGTCATTTTGATTATGAACGAGCAATTTCCCCCGGGGGGGTGGGCGGTAAGAGCCCGCAGGTTACAGCAGGTGTGTGGATGCGTATTTGTGTGTGCGTGAGAAACACTGTATATTCTGTGCAAAGTCACAAAGAGTCCAAAATAATGGGACCATTAGGTAAATCAGGGTTTTATTTTTTTTGTGTGTGTGTGTGTGTGTGTGTGTGTGTCCTTATGCATCTTCGTCTTTCATCTTCTATTTCCTTCATATTAAACCGAGAAGGACTCACCTTATTTCTCTTCACGGTTTGTTTTTCCATAATTACATCAGGACCTGCACAGACAAATGTGCTCTTTGACAAGTGCACAAAGTATTATTAGTATTTAAGGCCGAATTTCAGTCCAATACTTTGAGAAATACAAACATGCTACAAAACCGTTTTCCCAATTTAACAATCGAAGCCAAAGTTCAGTAATGCTCATGTTTTCTAAACCAGTCTAACTGTTTTTCACTGCAGATGAGGCATCTCTTTTTTAATATATGTGATGAAATGTTATTACAAATGTACAGTTTTCAGTGCTGTCAGTTTGCTAATTTCTTCAAACTGCAGCCAATAGTTTTCAACTGTCAATATTTTGACCTGATGGCAAACTGAGGGTCAGACTTTAACCAAAATCATTAAAGATCATCCTCAGGGTTCAATGAACAGCTACATTTCTCATCGATAGCAGCAGTAGCTGCCCAGACATGTTTCTCTGGACCTGAGCGCTGGACGGCCTGTAAAAATGACTCCTCCAGTTTATCGTATCATAGCTGAAGTTGTGCGCGCTGCGTCTGAGTGCACCGTGTGAAAGTGTGAACAGGAGCAGCTGTTGCACAGACAGGAAGCTCAGAGCGTGAAGGTGGCAGGTCAAGATGCTGGAATCTGGTCTGTACCTGAGCTGCAGTTACTCTCTGAGATCAGTTTGCTCACCAGATGTTCTCCTGCTGCTTCACTCTTAATTTACAACATTCATGAACAGTCGAAATGAAATCCATCAAAACCTGTGGATATTATTTTATTTTTACTGTGCAACTGTGAGTCTTCAGCACTTTAACATTCACTCTCCACTTCATTTCCCCTTGTTTTCTTGTTGCATTGTCTGACTGATTGTTTGATTGTGTTGATTTAGCTTTAATTGGCCTCCTCTCCAAATGTAGAGAACTCCACTAATTGACTGCTAATTTGCATCTTTTACTGTACTCGACTGTGGAGAGAGTGTGTTTGTGCTCGTGTTTGTCATTTTGAATGTTGTATAACAGAGTTTAATACAGTATGTACTTTTCTCTTTTACTAACTGAAGATTAATTTTTATGCATTGAAAAAATCATAACACACTGTGCTAAAATAAATACACGAGCACAAAAACACATTCAAGCAGGGCCAATATCATTGTGACCTTTAATCTCCAATTTATCTTGGCAAGGGTTTACAGGAACAGCAAGCAGAGAAAAACATGTGTCACTTGTGTGTGTGTGTGTGTGTGTGTGTGTGTGCGTGCGTGCTTGTGTAGCTGAGTCACAGTGTGTTTTAAGTGATGAGGCCGTCTGCTCCAGCGTGGCCCTTATCTTGTCCCCATTAGGCTCTTATAAGCAGCTTAAGTGTCCGTCCCCTTTTTGTTGGAGCTCTGCATCCAGGACTTTAGTCTCCCCCAGGAGAGAAAATAGCTCATCCTTGCCCCCCCCTCTTCTTAGCCTCCTGCAATTCTGCTTATCCTTCTTATCTGTGCCTCTTCATGTTGGACTTAACACATGCATAAATGTGTAAACCTATATTTAGCCGGTATCAGCCTCAGGACAAGATCAGGCATTACCAGACGAGAGCGAGTCAGAGTTGGCTTTTTGCTTTGGTCATCATCGTTTCTGTATGTTGTTTTATCGATGGAATATAAGCTTCATTAGAATTTCTGCCAGATTGGTCCTCGTTTGACTTCTTACTTTCTAATTAATTCAGGCTTCTCTCCTTGAGGACATTGTTGTCTTATTTTATTTTTTTTTACCGACTGTTTCATTCTTAGGTTCAGTGTGAGCTCCCACATTGTGGCCTGTCAAATGATCCTCACAGTGTGAGAATAAAAGTCAGAATTAACGCAATGTACAAAATGAATGATAATGTAGGGTCTGAATTGGTTAAGGTGATGGACAGCTGCAGCACCTCAGAGGCTTAGATGGACATGAAACTCTCCTCAGACACTGAAGCTGCTTTTCAGTAAGAAACATCACTTCAAATCAGCTTATTATTGGATTTTGGATCAATTTTGGAAGAATTTACCAACTCTAACATCTTATTTTGTTCCCCATTGCTTTAACAAAGGGTCCTGAATTTTGACTGGAATAAGCTTAAAGGTTGGCTCCCTCCCATTTTCTCTCTTCTGTGTCTTGAGTGTTTGATAATTGTGAGTTGTGATGTAAGAAAGAAAAGTTCAGGCCTCTTGTATCAGCTCGTTTCCACCCTGATGAAATCTAACACTGAGTCCTCATCAGTATCAGTAACTGAACGTCCTCTGAGGGAGGGAGAGACGGATTCTGTATCATATTTGGAAATATCAAAGAAAACAAATGTTCAGTGATTAAAATGTGTGATAGAAGTATTTTTTCGGACCCTAGCCAATTTCTGACATTGCAGTTATCACAATAAATCTTGCTGTGGTGAAATAGGCTTTAGTCCTCAGTGCTCTCTCCTTTGTGTCAGTCGGCTGGTAGCGACTCCAAAGCTTTTAAAGTCGCGGAGTCCTCTTGAGACGACGCTGCTCTCTCTCCAAGTCTCTTCTCTGGATCCCAAACTGTTCGTTTACTGAGCCTCTTTCATCCTCTCTTAAGCTCCACTTCTGAAGACCAATCCACCTTTTTTCCTTTCTCTCTCTCCTTTTCTGCCATTTTCTTTCTTTCTTTTTTTTCCCCTTCTCTTTCCTTCCTTGACTCTCTTTGCTTTGCTCTTCTTTTTTTTTTGTTTTCTTTCCTCCATAAACTGCTGGACACTGGTCCTTTTTTTTGCAATAGATGACTCAGACAGGAGGAAATGCGTCGTAATAACAGAAATAAAAGTCTACACATTTAGTTCTCGTGTGTATTTGGGGCTGCAGGATGGTTTAGGTGGAACTGAGTCAAAATAAACCGCAGTCGGTGTCTTTGTGGTAATGAAATGCAACAGTTTGACTCGTGTGTCTTCAATCATGTTTGAAGAACAATGGAGCTCTATGACACAGAGGAAGAGTAGGATGAGTAAGATCATGTCGTACTTTTGGTCTTCTAATAGAATTTGTAGTTTAATTTATATCACCAGCCTTATCATTTGATCACTATTTCTAAACTCTAATAGACCTGCTTCCTTTTGACCAACTGTTTTTCCTATTGTTGAAGAAACTGTTCAAACAACATACATTCACTTTTCTCTATTTCTGAATACATATATTGCATGATTTGATTAAACTGTGGACTTTTTAAAATCAGTTTCTGTTTTTTATCTTTTATTTGCCATTGTTGTCATGCTCAGTAACTCAGTCTGTATCAGAACCATAAGACTGACTGAATGCTGCCAGATGAAATAAAATATGAAAATAATCAGCTTCTTGAAAGGAACCATTGTGTAGTTTTAGGCAGAACGTTTATTGGTATCATTCAGGCATCGAGTGGTCTCTTAAACTGATTCACACACGACTATTAGACCAAACGCTGCTTCTTTAGTTGTTTTATTGTTGGGTCTGAACTCCTGATTCAGGATGGAAGCTCCGTGAGGCGGCTGTGTTTTAAGGCTCCGTCCTTGGCCGGGGTTTATAGGAGGATGAAATATTCAGCATCCAGCGCTGCTCTGTGACCTGCTGCTGCACTAAGAGAGAATCCACAAACACTGGAGCTGTAAAACCTCACCTGCCCTCTGGTTCTCGCTCACTTGTTCCTCTCTTCTCCTCTTTTCTTGTATGTGTTTTTTTCACGCTGTCTTGCTTTGTAGTCCTGAATCCTCCTGCCCTTCCTCTGTGTGGACTGTGCTTTGGATGTTTTATTGTTCACATTTAGTAAAGCTTGTCAAATACCTACATATGGCTTTGATGAGCAGCTTCTTCTTTTTTCTATATGGCCGCCATGCAGAATTTCCTCAAGCTGTTGCAATGGCAGTAAACACCCTTTTTGTTTTCCTTTTTAAAGGCTTCCAGATGAATGTCATATAGAGCCACTCACATGCACAAAAAATTTATACCCCTCCATCACCATCCAAACGCTCTTTAAAAGCCTTGACATTATAATAACAATTACATTTGGTCCTCTTGTCCCATTTTTTTTAACATTTCTTTTCCATTCGGCTCACAGTGGAAGTTTAATAACTCTGGCTTTTGTTCTCTACTGCAAGGCAATAATTTTCCTATCTGTGGTCTGAACTATTTCAGGTACACGTCATCCATTTTGACACTTTAATGGCCTCAAAAGCATGAACATCATTTCTTGATGATAACTGAAAAAAAAAACCCTGATATTTTCCTTTAATTACGTTTGTGTTGAAGTTTACCTTAAGAGCACTAACGTTCAGACTACGGGACCGTTTGAAATCCACACACATCCCATTATGTATTTTGAAAAATTCACTAGTTTTCTTGTGGAAAAATCAATTTTTACTTAATTGTGTTGCAGCAGAGTTTACTGGTCATTTGGGAACTTTCCTTTAACCTAAAGGTCACAACTTTCAACCACAGTCAATTACTGTCCATCAGCAACTGTGCGTTTTTTTTAAAGACAGTCATCATCTATCTGGTCACAGCGAATAACAGACAAATGGCTGAAATGTCAAAAAGAAATGCAAATGGAAAGCTGAGTAGATTCACAACAGTGACTGGCAGGACCTGTTAAACATTTTTTTTTCCCACAATGCTTTTTTTGTTGGGCAAATACGTTCATAATGACGGTGGCTGTTGTGTTTAAACTGAAATGTCAGGATGTTTTGCTCGTGTCATGTCGAAGGTTTGTCAAGTATTGTGTTTTCCACTCACCAGCGCTGATTAATGTCAATCCAAAAAGAGAAATAAACATCTGAATGGGAGAGGAATACAAAACAAAGCTTTTGAGTTGGATTTAAAAAAAGCAACAACCCTAAAGGACAATTACACTAAAAATATCTCTCATTCAGGATCCACCCCTCTATAGTCTGGAAAGGTTTCTCTTCTACACAGCTAAATATACAAATCTGTGTCACACTGTGGCCTCCTCACACAGCGCTGAAGTTTTCCTCTGCAGACAATTCATGAACATTTTTCAGCCTGTCCAGAAATTTACACTGATGACCCTTTGATGCTCTCACAGATGCATGACATCTATTTTTGCACAGATAACTTCAGGAGGTTTGCACGACATATCAAGCATCTATAAGCTGTAGTGTTCTCTCTGTAACACTACAGCTCAAGGTGTTCTCTCCAATAACTCTGTGTGTGTGTTTCTGTGTGTGTGTGTGGGCCCCTGGGAAAAGAGAGCAGCTACGGGTAGATGGGACTGTCAAGGGAAATCACCTCGCAAAGAGGTGGGGGAAGACAATACCTGCAGGGAGGGCCCAGCTGACACACACAGCCACACCAGCCCCAACTCCTGGAAATGATCTTTATATACAACTGAGCTGCAGCAGCAAATACATCTCGACGGAAACGTAACGTTCTGTTAGCAGAATGAGGAAGTGTTGTTAATTAACTGTTGCAAAAATGGTGATACTGAACGCATCAGTAAAATGTTCACTGACCACATATTTCATTTGTTTTAGCCAATCCTGCAATACAGTACGTTCATGGTGACAACGGCGTTATTTAACTTGTTCATGGTTAAGGTGAGGGAAAGATCCTGGTAAGATTTTTTTAGCATCTTTCCCTAACTTTAACTGAAGTGTTGCCTAAACCTGATCACAGACAGGAGAACTGGACTTTGGTGTCACAGTGCTGCACTTTGCATTTTCACCATCCTGTCCGACAGCCTTCTGTTTGCGACCAGCGTGGTACATGAATGTGGTGTTTCATTCACTCAAGGAAACTTAGTCTCTCTGAACATAATCCAGGCAGCGGTTACCTTTGTCACCACAACTGAACTGAAAATGATTCAGGAATATACAAACATAATTTCTAGTAGACTCAGCTGAACACTCTCTCTAACAGGAAGATGTGTCTCTGTAAAAACTCAACCTTTGTTGAACGATAACGCCTTTATTTTTCTTCTCCTTTTTCTTGCTCCAGATGTGACTCAGAGAACCGTTACCTTGGTAACCCTCTCCGAGGAACATGTTACTGTAAGTATCCTTCCACTGCTGCACACCTGAGCCACACGCACGCACGCACGCACACACACACACACATCATCATCATCATCATCATCATCATACGTCAGTCTGTGTCCTGTGATTATCATTCATGTACCCAAGTAAGTCCATAAGCTCACTGTGTTCCAAACACTCACATTTGTGCCAAAATATTTCTAAAATAAAAAAAACAATTTCCAACACAGTTTAGTAGATTTGAGTGGGTGTGATGCCAAAACAGTGTATTAAGCCTGATTTTGGCAAAGCGCTGACTGTTTGCGACATGCTTTGAAGCACTCAGCGTACAGATGGACACAATCGAGTGTGCAAATATTGCACACACTAATGTTTGTGTTTGCTTTCTGATTACAAGGGATCTCAGATGCCTAGTATGTATTTAGAAAAGTTTATTGCTTCTTGATTCTGTGGCTTTTGTCTGTTACTTTGGGATGATGACTTACAGTAAATTGAGCATTTTCACTGTTCCTTGTGACCCAGAAGTGAACAGGAATCAGTCATCTGGACAGGCTTTACAGCCTGACAGATCAGACAGTGATGGAGCCACATGCTGCCTCTGACTCAGCTTCACTGTTTAGAGGCAGAACAAAGGTGGCAGGATACTTGACGGTATCTATGAAGAAACACAAGACACCACTGAGCAAACTCCTGGAATAGCTGGGGGACCTTTTAGGTCATTCTGCTTCTGCTTTTGAGACCGGACAGTCTTTGAGGTTGAAAGTTCATTCTCGACCTTGGAACCAAATTGCAGGAACATGAAAGGTCACTCGTCATTGTGTTAAGCTTGGTGTAATTTTTTTCTGATGAGGATGGGATTATTACTATCACTAATGCAGGTATAGTAAAATATGTAATTTTAATATTAGATATTAACTGAACTATGTGTCACAATTGCTTATAAAGATTTCCCCATTTTTGAGACAGAGGACATTGATAAAGGGGAGAGAAAGTGTTTCTGTCCAGAACTTTGTTTCCTGTTTCCAGATGCGAGCAGGGATCACATTGACTTAGCTCATTTGCAACAAATTGCTGGTTTTCCTTTCAAAGGGCAGACGAAGGAGGAATCCTGTAGTCAAAACAGATGTTTTGTGGCACACAAGCACAGGCTCGCTCACTCTGCATCTCTCTCTCTCTCTCTCTCGCTCTCTCTCACACACACACACTCATACACATTCAGTCTATGAATTGCCATCATCAGTTTTAATATTATAACACACTCGAATAAAGTTCAAGTCCTGTCAATGTCAATAGCCCTCCAGCTCGAGTGAGGCTATCATTGTTTCGATGAGGGAGGCTTGAAAGGATACAGCAATCAGAGGAGTCGTGCCACAGATCGCACTGGTCACCTCAAATATGCCTTTGATCACAAAACAACTTCTTTTCCAGAATATGACTGAAGATGGTAACATGGGTTCACCTTTATTGCCGCAGAGCTTTTATCTTCATCTTCATGTTCCTTTTTCAGACATAGAATCAAAGATTTAGTTGAAAGAAATCTGCCCATTCAGGAGGTGCAGCTGTCAGTTAAAGACATCAGATCTGCTTTTGTAATTGTCTGTAACAATCCAGCAAACATTTGGGAACATTAACAATATCAGAAACATCATTTTGAACCTGTGATATCATCCAAAGTGAGTCGTGTTTCTCTCTGGGATAGTGAGGCTTTTATTTGACAGTTTGCCCTGTGTGCTGGACTCAGGACTGAGGTCTGAACGCACTAGATGGCACCAATGCAGTGCCCTTGTCCAGTCCTGTGAAGGGCTTTCGGTAATGGAAATGCATAGAAACACACAAGCACAGGTTTTAATGGCTGCGTGTAGGTGCACGGCTCCTTGATATCTCCATGACTGCAGCTGAAGTGGTGTGTGTTTTTACAGATGTATTTAACATTATGTTCTGTCGTTAATGCGACATTATCTCTTCTGCTGTCTATGAAATGAGGTTAGCTTTGTTTGAATAAGAGCACACACACTCAGAAGTGCACACACGGATGCACACAGCACCCTTTTTTCCTCACACACATGCAGAGAGAGAGTGTGTATAAATTACAGATTTAAAAGCCATCCATTTCCTTGTACTCTGAGGAAAGCAGCCACAATAGCGGCTGAGGTCAATATTAGCCTTAAATGTCATTGGAAGGAAAGTGCTGATAAAAAAGCTTTATCTCCATCATATAAAACGACATGCAGAATATATGAGAGTCAGCACTGTCCTTGCTGGAGTTTCTGACAGATTTACAGCAGAAGTTTGAGAAATCTGCACCACCTGTGGACGTCTTTTGATGTGGAGAGATGGCGTTCAGGCAGCTGACAGCGAGAGATTAACTGGAATGTGAGGAGACAGTATTGTCAGCGTTGGCCTGTGGAGAGTCTGAGATGATCCATTTGAAACTTTCATGTAGTTGCTTACAAAGTGGTAAATGCAAAAAGAAGTTCAAAAAAACTTTGTTTCTCGCCATATTTATTGTTGTGTTTTTACAACCCAGTATCACGGTAGTTTGTAATATAGGACTGAAATTGAATCTATATGATTCATGTACATGGACATTTTGTCATGACACTCAGCTCGACTTTCAAATGGAAAATTCATGTCCTCATACATGAATAAAAATTTTGTGACTATTTCATAAACTGATTTTTTTATTTTTTAACATTTAACAGATATCACGATCTTTCCCTGACCTGGACTAAAGTGTGAACTTTAATTTCGTTTTCATGTGAAGTAAAATGTACAAAATTGTTGCAGATTCATGAAGATGTTTCTGAATTAGCTTGTCTTTTGTCTCTTTGCATGTGCTTTCTTAAGTTGCAGTGCATCGAGCTCTCAGGGCCACCGCAGTTGTGCCTTTGTACAGTGATGAAGGATGTGGCTACTTGTCTCTGTGAGTCTTGATGGGAACTGGTGATGATGGTGTGATGGATCCTCTGTAGACTCTCTTAATGGAGGATGAGGTGCAGGTTCAGCCTCCTCACCTTAAGTCCTATGAAGTTCACGCCTGTTCTAAGCTTCGACCTTTAAGGCAATGACGACAGCCTTCATCAATTTATGTGGTTTGTGTCTGTAAGTTCATATTTTCCTGCTGCCAGAGAGGCTGGATTTATTCCGTCCATGTAACCGGCTGCTCGTCTGCCTCAGAGAGCAGCAGCCCTGACACAAACACTCACAGGAAACCGACAGGTTAAGAAGTTGCCTCAAACTCCTTCAAGGTGAATAGAAAACCGTTATCTAAACCAAACAAGCACTCAGTCTGGCCTCCTTGACATCTGCTCTGAGTCAGACGCGTTCAGTCGTCCACTCCCTTCTCTCTCTGTCTGTCTGTTTCCTCTAACCCATTTGTAAGGTACGGTATATTTTAAAGCTGTAAGCAGATTCATTGAACATGAACTATCACAGACTGTATAATGTTGCTGTGCTCACTTGCACTGTGGCAGCAGTGTGTTTTGGATTCAAGCCTCAGTCTGACATTTCAGACTGAGGGGTTGTGTGCTACGGAGAAACACTGTTATTACAGATACATCTGATAAAACAGCATTTCAGCCTCAGTCTGGTGAGATGGCAGATATGGAATAAGCAAGCTGGTGTTATTTTATCTTTATTTTCATCAACAAATCCTGAAGGAGCAAAACTTTATTGTTGAATTTGTCTTACACTAAAAAGTACCTTATACCCAAACAATAAAATGGGTTGTTGGTCATTGCTTTTCAAAATCAACTAATATGGGTGTTTTCTCATCTTCCATCTCTATAAGGCCTTCTTTAGATTAAGCAACTTAAAATATTTGGTCATGTTTAGGAAAAAGTTGGTTTTATGCTTAAAAGAACAACGTCGGCTGTTAAGCTACGAGATGCAAACTTCAGTCTGCGGTGTCAAACCTGTCAAACCATCAACGCAGACTTGCAGAAAGTTTTAGATAAACGCCAAGAAGTTTAGTTTGGTCCAGTGAGAGACAACAGTCACACTGCATGTCGCTGCCTGTTATAACATTAAACAGTGAAAACAGTTTGAGCAAATGATCAACACAATGTTTTTTCTGGTAAAGACATTCTAGGAATTAAACCTTAACATTGTGACGGGGAGTGGGGAAGGACTCAAGGTCTTTATTAAAGGCAAAAGAAAATCTTAACAACAAAACTCACTGAAAAGATAGTGTCCAGAAATGTCCAACAGGTCTCATAAAGAAAATCAGAAAAACAGGGACAAATCCAAAAACTGACAAGAGTAATCACGGGCATGAGGGAACAACAGACAAGGAGCAGAAAAGACAATCCGGCAAGGGCTAACAGAAATGAAGTGGCTTATATAGAGTCCTGATTAGTAGTTGGCTGCAGCTGAGAACACAGGTGACTAGATGAGGTGGGAGTGGCTGACAGGTAAGGTGAGGCGGAGGCGGGGTGAGTAGAGAAGTACCGGGACCTGAGGTGAGAAGCTATGGCAGGTGAATAGTGACAGACTGACAGAACTTGGACAGGTAAACAATGACAGGTAACTAAGACATGACTAAAACTGACAGAGCTTTGACAGAGCACAGACAGAAAACCAAGACAGAACTAAGACAAAACTACAACACAGAACTGAGAAACAGAACTTGGACAAGACATGACAGCAGAGACAAGGAACTAAGACCAAGACAATGAACTAAGAACAGAATGGACTACGACATGACTATGAAAAGAACGACAGAACTGAAAGAACTATAACAGAGACTAAGGCTGAACAGAGCTAAGATGGAACTATGACAGGACACTGACTGAAAACTATGACAAGAAAACTAAGGCAGGTAAACTAAGACAGAACTAAGGCAGGAGAAAATCTAAGGCTGAACAAAAACTAAGGTAAACAGAGGCCTAGCAGGCAGAACTGTGACAAACATAGCGTCGGACTTGTTATAGATCTGTAATTTAAACTGGTTAAAACAAAAGTGTTATAATTTATTACAAATATTTGGTGACAAACTCCTTCATTAAATTGAACATGTTATTATTTAGATTTATATTTTTTGTGTGTGTCATTTTGCTCTTGGCTTTATTTTGGACAGATGTGATTGTGTGGTTTTATATTTGCACTGTTGAAAGAAATAGACCGTTTGACAACAATGGACTTCTGTGGCACAGAGGGACAAGCTATTAATTATCAGGCTCAACCCTACAGACAATACTTATTAGCAAGATGATTTCATTGTGGTTCTTATTGCAACACGCTGCGACTGAGCAGAAACACATACTGAAGTCATGTCACGTGCAGAAACTTGTTCATAAATTCATATTTGGTGAAATCTTTTCATCAGACTGATACACGAGCGTCCGGCTGTGGACGGCAGCGTTCCTCGTGTCACTCGGGGATGAAGTGCAGAGAGCGATGCTTTGGTTCAGTTAACACTGTCATATTGAACCAGCAGTCAATTGATGAAAAGCAACTTTGCTGTTTAATGAGTTTGCCCCCGGTCAGGTTTGCATTTTTGAGCAGGCATCGCCAGGACAATGCTTTAATGAACCACTGTCGTATTCCATCACGCTCAGCTACAAGGGACGGCTAATTAGGGACGGCCACCGAGCGTCCCACCAGTTCCACTGGAAAGACCAGCAGTCATTTGAATTACCAGCTAACACCAGTCAGTCCACAGTCAGCGCCGCTCGCTGCCCTCAGGCCTGCTGGGAAAGCTTAGTCAGGCCCAACATCAGTGGCTCCAATATTTACTGACAGACTCACAATTAAAACAGCAATTAGTGACGGGCAGCACGAAACAGGACTGAATAATGATGTCATGTCCAAAATCTCAATGGAGAGAAATAAAGAGGGTTGTTTTTTTTCATATCCCCAATTTCCACTAGACGTGATTAGATTTCTTCTTATAGTGGTAAAATGACATCAAAGACAAACAGAATATAAGCTTGTGAATGTTGGGGCCAATTCAGACCTCAAAGTAGCTGCACGGCAGTGATCAGCACTCAGCAGTGCTCCTGGCCCGAGGCCGTTCATTAGACCACGATCTGGCCTCAGTCCAGGATGCCTCTACATTTGATGACAGGCAGTCTGTCTGGACGCCTATCCAGCTCAGAATAATTGGTCCTATCAGGCCAAAAACCTTTTTGTGTGATCCACTAGTTACCCCCACAGACTATGAAATCTTCTGACTGATTCTAGATCAGTTTCGGTTCAAGTTTCAGGAAGAGTTTGATGCATGTTAATGCAGTTTATGCTGAGACACAGATTCAACATTACTAATGTACTAATACAGACCAGTGCTGCAGTACTTCAATAATTTCCTTTTGTGATATT
Organism: Holacanthus passer; assembly: GCA_025331565.1. Classification (NCBI taxonomy): domain Eukaryota; kingdom Metazoa; phylum Chordata; class Actinopteri; family Pomacanthidae; genus Holacanthus; species Holacanthus passer. The sequence goes on along the minus strand of JAFREQ010000090.1, from coordinate 1,886,860 downwards.
TAAGTTAACATTTTTGATCTTGTCAAATGTGTAGAACAATTTGATTTGATAAGGTAGTATCGTTCACACAAGATATTCCTTTAATCGCTTTTTATAGACTTGACAGTTATTTTAAGTTTAAAGAGCAGTTAAACTTTGCAAAATGTTTCCATTTTGTGTTGTAGATCTAATGACAGCACAGATTATATTACCAGAAAATATGATGTATACTTGTGGAGATATTTCAATATAAATTTTGGGGGGAATGTGTATGTTTCTGTTTTTTTGGATATCTGATGAAGCTGGTGAGGATCTGAAAAATATTCCCATTTAAATAAATTTGTAGATTGAAATGTTGAGTTCTCTGACGTTTCCATCGACGTGCACCGCTCATACACCTGATGTGTAGCTGAACTCCTACTGCACCAGTCACACCACCTTTAAATATGTGCCGTGTGTTTTCTGGCCTTTCGTGTGCTTCGCATTAGTAAATAGTCTCCAGCTGAGACCGTGCTGATTGTGAACTTTGTGAAAACCCATCTCTCAGATCATTGTACTGTTAAACAACAGTGCATTTCTAATAAATTGGGTTCAGCTGACCTCATGCGTAAATTACCTCCAGGTTACCTTGACCTCCGTTCAGGTCTGATAGTGAATCTGTGTCGTCCTTGTGTTTTCTCCGTTGGTTCCAACCTGGTTTCTGGGCGAGCTGATGCTGTACAGTCTGGCCTGCGTGTGCTCCGTCAGCCAGGTGTTGCAAATGGGAAATAATAAGTCGTTAACAAGCATTAAATGAAACCTCAGCGAGTGACTCTGACAAACTGACATTGTAGGTGAGTTCACGCTTGTTTTGGGTTTCTATTCGAAGCAGACTGAATATCAGGTTACGTTCCAGGTGAGGGCTCGTCTCTTCATTCCCCGTCGTCAGGGTTTTGTTTCATATCGGCTGAATCAGCTTACGTATTATGGTAATAAGATCGCCCATCTGTGAACCTGAGAAATTGACATGGACTATTTCTATTTCAGTTCTTCTGAGGATTGTTAATACCTTTAGTTGATACCTTGATACAATCCGTCCAGAGTGAGAATTTGCACCTGTGTGTGCGTGTAATTGAGATTTCCTAAGTGAAACTGCTGTCAGATTTCTCAGATGGGATTTGTAATTAGCTGAGATGAACTTTTAAACCTGGCTGATGCTCTTCTTCCCAACAGCCTTGAAATCAAACTTATTGGAAACACAGAGGGAATAGTGTACGGTTTTTTGTGCTGTGTTCTCATTTGTTTGGTTGACTGCGCGCACACACACACACACACAAACACACAAACCCGTAAACACTCTCACACACACACGAGGACAGATGCACAGCCAGGTAGATGGATGCAACCACCCAAACAAGCATGTGCAGTTGTAGATTTACTGGAGGCACTGAGAGGTAAAAACACAGACATGCTGTACATGCACACACACACACACACACACACACACACACACACACACACACACACACACACACACACACACACACACACACACACACACACACAAGTCCCTATCCCCTTTACAAAGTCTGAAAAACCCAAATACTCTGAAGTTGTCTGACGACCCTTATGGGATAAACAACTGAGCAGCAGCCGTGCACGTCTGCCTGGGAGGGAGGGAGGAAGAGAGAGATGTTAAGAAAAAATATTGTCTTTGATCTGATGATATCTGCCGTTCGGGCTAACTCGCCGTGAACGCTGAACAAAACAAGGGTGTTTGTCAAACATAATTTGCTTTCGTCTCGGTGACGCCCCAGGATTGTTCAGCTGAAAGGAAGGTGATGACTAAACATCGCTCTCTCTCTCTCTGCAGTGTGTGACACAAAGTTTTGCTGCTCCGTAAGTTGAAAAGCTTTTACAGAGTCTCTGCTGACTGCTGCCACTCAGTGTTAGACAGCAACAGATTACCTGTAACAGCACTGGATGTTCTTTTTCAGGAACGTTCGTACAGTTTCTGACATGTTCACCACAGCCACAGTCCTGCTGCTGACTGCTGAACTGCTCCTCTTGAAAGAGCTGGAATTCAGGCAGTGATGCAGCAGTTGGATAAAGTGGATTGTTCTTCATCACCTTATTAAACATACTGTGTATTGTCAGATGTACAAAATCCACATTCAATACTGTCTCCAGTGTTTGGGTACAGACTCATGTTGCCTGACACATTGAGAGATGATACCGTGACCAGTGACGGACCGAGTATTCAGATCTTGTATTTGAATAAAAGTAGCAAGTGTAAAGCATTGAAAATCTTAAGTAAAAGTACAAAGATTTTGTCAGTATCAAGTATCTAAAGTACGATGAAGGTTCATCCTGGAAAGACTTAGTCGTTCACAAGCGAGGATGGAGAGAGGTTCACCACTTTGTCAAACACAGGATTGTATAAATGAGATTAATACATGGACTATTTTTTTTATGTTTTACCCAGAGCCCCAAGCTTTTGGAAATCAGGGTTGTATCAATATCACAAAACTGTTCCTAAATACAGTTTTCAAGTAGATGTCCTTCGTTTCTACCACTGCCAATCACTTATGCGACACTTAAATGGAAATACAGAAAGAGTGGATCCCCTGATCGAGGTTTTTTGTCCAAGAGGTCATTAAAGCTGAAGTCCACATTGAATCATAACTGAAATATTACTGAAACTGTGACAGAGATGACAGAGAGCTGCATTTATGGTGTCGTCTCATTCTGTTTAGCAAACTCATATTATGGTTGGTGTTATTGTGGTTTCATGTCTTCTGTAAAAGACTTTCTGCACAAAGTCATTTCTATCATTATTAACACTGATTTAGCAACATGGGAATCACAATTTCTATAAACCTTCAGTTTTGAGATTGACGGTTATGGCACAAGGATAGTTTTGGTGTTTTCTTTCCCCCCCTTCATTTTCACTTTCACTGATCGTCTAACAGCTCGTGGAATCTGACCAACAATCATCTGTGGTAGTGAAATATGAAACTACAGTAACTGATGACATGAACTACGAAAACATGACCCAGCGTGTGAAAGCATCAACTTTTCTTTGAGCTGAACAAGTGTTGACTGCCCCAAGTTCACTTTAACCTGAGCTGCCCTGCGATGTCTGCATCCAAGGGCAGCTCACACACACACACACACACACACACACCTGGATCACCCTGAAGGGTTAGCACTCAGCAGTCACGCTGATTAACTTAAAAAATATCCTCTCACCCCATTATCCTCTCATGGCCACATAGCTGCTTTCTCTCCTTAATTCCCTCTTTTCTCTCCTCTCCTCCTCGGTGTTCCCCTCCTCCCCCCCCACCTCCCCTCCTCCCCCTTCATGCAGGCAGACAAGGTGACCCAACGTGGCTCCTGCTGTCTGTCCAGATGTTGAATCACTGTGATTCCCTCTATACGTCGGCCATTGTCTCGCTAACAAAGAGCCGCTTCCAGGAGCCGCTTTCAAAAATGATTAAACCTCTGAGAGAACATGAGTATTTAGACTCTCGCTCATGTTCTATTGATCGAACCGTTTGCTCGTCTGAGAAAATGGCGTCCTCATTGTGAGCTCGTGTTCATACTTTGTGATCACACACATATACCTTGTTTATTTTGTCACCGATTGAGATATTTGACCAAAACATCACCACTGTATTCTTATTCATCTAATTGAATATCGACTCACACTCGGCGTCTCCTGTGTTTTTACTTTCATAAATCTGTCTGCGCTTGATGGCGTCGTCAATAAAACGAGCCGGAATGGAGGTTTTATTTGGAAGGGTATTTTTAAAGGGAAGATGAATGAGAGCAGAGGTGGAACCAAACACACCAAAAATTAAAACACGCCCAAGACAGAACTGTATTATTAGTATTATTAGAACATTTAATGGCTGCTTTAAAGCTGTAATGCACCGATGTTAATAGATCAAATAACTTATTATTAACTAATTATTTCAATTTCTGATTATTTATGTTTGTCTGTTTCTGTATTTGTCTCTCTGTCCTTTGTCCAGACAACCTGTTGATCGATTACCAGTTCACCTTCAGCTTGCTGCAGGAAGATGATCGCTACTACACGGCCATCAACTTCATGGCCACACCTGAACAGGTAACACATGCACTCAGAGGCTGATACGCTGACTGTTGGTCCTTGCCCCCTTAATCTTAGGGTGTAAACAGGAAGTGCTTTCAAATAAATGTGATGGGTTGAAATGTGTTCTAAAGTATTTTTGCATTCATGAGACAGTGAACAGTAACGACAGAGGCGAAAGACTTGGCGATGGTCTGCGGCTGAAATTGAACAAATTTCAACAAATGCAACACAGGATGCCCCAAAGATAGTTTTTTAAAAAAAAGCTTGAGTTTTATCTGACCTATTTTTCCTCCTTCGTGCCTACGGTGTATTCAGTTACAGCTCAAAGTGGAATTTCGACAACAAAATCAATGGACAATGCACAAAGAAGCCAACAGATTCGAATTCGCCTGGGGTGACGAGAGCTGAGGCAAAGATGAGGCGGCTCGAGTTAAAAATGTTTTAGCAAAGAATTCTCCCGTTGAACTTCATGAATGTAGAGGAGAAAGTGTGAAAGGTCAGCAGACCTGAAGGAAAACAAGTAAAACAACTGTATAAACTCTGAGGGAGGTGTCCAACAGCCTGAACTGCAGACCACCCCAGCAGACAATAAATAAACCAAGAAGCAACAGCGAGAATTTGATTTGTATTCTGTCGGAATCAATCTCAATTCTTCATTATTTGTTTTTCCTACAGTGTCAACTTCGATCTGCAGCGTCGTTCGAGCCAAGTGTTGCTTTTCATCAGTAACAAAACCTCGCATGCTTCTTGTTTTTCTTTTCGGCAGGCCAACAAGAACCTCGACATGTCCATCAACGCCTCGAATAACTTCAACCTCAACATCACCTGGTCCTTAAGCTCAACAGGTAGAAGACATGTTCACGTGTTTCCTGTTTCTTAAAAATCACTCTTGTTTTGGCTGATTCTTCCTCTTCTCAGGATAATGTATGAATACAGACTGTGTTTGATTGGCATTAATTACTGTCTTCACCAATCAAGCTGCAGATTATTGTCTTCTAACAGATATCACAAAATATCCACAACATTTCTCCAGTGTGACGTCTTTAAGTCCAAACCTACTTTATTACAAATCAACTTTAAAGTCCCTTACTTCAGTATTTTCAGTGCTCAATTAGAAGAAACTTGCAATATTGAGACACATTTCATCTAAAATTATGTCAAAAGCAGGATAATAAGGAACAAATAATGTAGCTAAAACAATCTTCTCTTTCCAAAAAGTGATTCATAATTGGACATTTCTGTGCCGTCGGATGAAACTTAAAGTGAGCTGTAATATAAAATGTAATTTGAATTCGATACTGTGTTTGATTGTTTGATCCGTCATTTAGCTGCCTGCCTGTAAAGATATCTCACAGTCAGTATCTTTCACTGGTGGCCAAGTGTCCTTAAGTAAAATGGACATATCCACTTCCTGTCCGCCTCCTGGGGATTCCCCCTCTTGACAAAACACATCAGAAGCTATTTTGAATTTTTGGCAAAAGGCCTTTTGTACATTTTCCCTTCTGATTTCAATTAAGATAAAAGCACTCTGCTTTCACACTCGCGGCGTCTTGGGGCCCAGAGCCTCTTCAATTTGGGACTGTGTGTGTGTGTGTGTGTGTGTGTGTGTGCAGACTATTACAGAGTGTTTAATAGCCCTGATAAAGCAGGAGGTGGAAATATTTTATTCACAATGTCTGAAACACTCCGCCATTAACACAGAACTGCTGATAATGTGCTGAAGGATACTGAGATCGGACAACTTCAGCGCCGAGAGAAATTTACAAGCTCGCTCTGAATTACTGCGAAGTGTTGTGAAAATAATTTGCCTGCTTGAGATGAAAGGCACGCCTTCACTTCTTAAAATCTTGACTGTTTTCATTCCACCTGCTCACTTGCTGCTTTTACAAGGTTGTTCACACTGAAAGAGGCTGATGGGTGAGTTTTATGCTGCCTTCAACAAGCTGAGGGGGAGACTTTCATCATCCTGGTCCTGATCCCAGCTTATTCCTTCCTGGTCCCACCTGGACTGCACCTTTTGTTGTCCTCATCCCAATAATAATCCAGCAATAATTAATAAGACTTCACTGTTTAGTTTAGTAACGTGTCCTCAGCCAAACCATCATAAACCCTGATCACCAAATCGAACATGGAGAAATCTTTCATGGTGATGAAAACCCAGAGAGATAATACAGTGAATCAACTACCAAAAAAATCAGGATGTTTCCTCATATTGATGCAAAATTCCAATATTCCAATGTTATAACATTATAACATAATATATAACAGCGACAGGTAGTAAACACCATCATATGACAGATGACTATTCAATTGTCATATCAGCCAGTTCTGTAGCGGAGCTTCTTTTTATAGAATCTGTGTAGGTTGAAATAAACAAACACTATTTTCCTCGGCTGACGAGTGTCTCTATGTTTGTTTATTCTCACATCCTTCACCTCTGAGACGACCTCTGTCAGCTGACCTCTATCATCTGCTGTTGATATGTTGTTTGTTGGTTTTCTACAATAAATGAAGACGAGCAGAGCAGAAATACAATAAACACTGGTTTCACTGTTTGTCTTCATGAGACCACATACGCTACTGAGATACCAGTAAATTCTGTTGTGAATGACTGCAAACATAGTTCTGTGCTTGTTGTATATTATTATATAGTTAGAATTCACACTTTGTTGTGGTGTATTTTTCTGAAGCTGCTCTCTGTCGCTCACAGCTGGGACCATCTCCGGCGAAGAGATGCCCATCATAGCGAGGACCAACATCAAGGAGCACCGGGACAGTTTCTCAAGTGAGAAGTTCAACTTCAGGCTTCACCACAACATCACCTTCTACGTCTACGTGTCCAACTTCAGCTGGCCAATCAAGATCCAGGTTAGAGGCTCGGGGGAGGGATTGATGCTTGGTTTTTGGCTGTGAAGAGGGTGAAGGATAACAACAGCAGAACTGATGGTTATAATCAATTTAACTGAGATCAGTGATCTGGATATTAGGGCTGTAAGTAATGATTATTGGTAATTCCAATCATTGATTATCACTTTCACTAGTTCCCAGTGCCCAAGGTGACGTCTTCAAAACACACAAAGCGTTAATCTGAGTAATCAACTGATTGTTCCAATGCTACAGGAAACAAATCCCAGAAAAGGAAAGGATGCAGATACTAAATAAAGATAATAAAACTAAAGACACAAGTTCAGCCTAAATGACTTGTTATCACTGCTGATCACTCCAGGCGGGCGTTCTATTTTGTTCTGTCTTGTTCTGTTTAATGGCTACAGTTTGTGACCACAGAAAGAAAACTCTGCTGTTGATCTGAGTGATGATGATGACGCTGATGATGACGCTGATGATGATGATGATGACTTTTCACTTGAAGCAGATGTTTAATTTACAGGGAGGAAAACACCAGAGTGTCTAGTTTACCTCGATCTATGATTCAAATCTGAATCCAAGAAAGAAATAAGATAAAAGTCTCCTTGTGCTGTGATCACAAAATTAATGATAGGTTTTATTTTTGAAGTCTTCCACAACAATGCTTGTACATGCACTTGAGTTCACTCCATTGTGCAAGTGCCTTCTATTAAATTACTTGAGTTGTTAATTTGTTTTTAATTTGTATTTTCATTATTTCTGTGCCCAGAGTGTAAATCAATTTTCTTTTGGGAGTAATAAAGTTACAAGCAATCAATAGTCAGAATGACACAGTACAAGATGAACGTCTGTTCAGGATAAATCAGTCCTGTTTTAACTTAGTACCAAAGACATTCATGAAATTTAAACAATGCAGTTACTCAAACTTGATATTTGACAAGCATCAGTTTCCAATAAACTGCTTTTTGTCAAATTATTATTCTGAAATTCTTTCCCATTTTTTTTCTCCCATTTTTTTTCCAGTAACAGAGAATAGGACTAATACAGTTTATTGTTATCTTGACTCTGGTTTACTCCTATAATGTAATAATGTTTCCCTCCTTGTTCAGTCCTTTCATAGAAGTGAAAACTGCTTTTGATGAGACCATTATGGTTTTTAATGTCAATATTGGATTAAAAAAGATCAATAATCATAATCGCAAAAATGTTTTCAAGAACAGCTTGTGCCCTATGTACATTCCAATGTTTAAAAGCATTTCAATGTTAAAATGATTAAAGTTGAACCGTCTCACTGAAGGTCAGACAGGTTGTGATCTGCAGAAAGTAGCAAAGAAAAAATTCTGCATGAGACTTTCAGCCATTTTATTGAATCTCCTTCCTAAGTTAAGACGTTTGGATGAACAAGATAAAGCACAGAGTGTGTTTGCATCATGGTCATGGTCATCATCATCATCATCATCATCATCATCACCATCGTCTCCAGTTTTCAGGAGCTGTCTCTCTGCAAAACATATAGGCCTGACAGGACGTTGAGCATAAACTATTCTGAAAAGTGTTTGGCAAATCTGCTATCACATTTAATGATCTGTGAGTTTTCCAATGTCTCTCCATCAATTATGCAGCACCGGATTAAATCTCCAGGCGGCAGCCACACACACTAAATATTCACGCTCCAGCCTTATGATCCATTAAATTGAAGTAGACTTTTAGCGGTGATATTTTAAGATGACTGTCATGCTGGGTGCGGGGTGTGAGCTGATGGATGGAGTCAAGAAGTGACAGAACGGAAAAAATTAGGGGAGAGCGAAGACAGGCTGGCTGGTTAACTGATGTCGAGACTCCTGTACAGTCAAAATGTCCAGCGGTGAGAAAATGGAGACTGCCTAATTGACAGATTGAGGGAGAAGGACGGCAGGTCTGGAGACAGATAAAGACATAAAGCTGAGGATGGATGAACTGGATGGAGAGATGCATGGGAGGGTGATAAATGGGAAGGACTACAGCAGCAGCTCGCTTACATAAGCATGCATGTAAAAGTTAAAGGGAAAATACGGAATAAAAATAATCCTGGAAGTGATCCCTACATGTGAAGCTTATTTTATATGAATGATATTTGTAGTACAGGGCTCGCTTTAATTTATCTTTTTATTTTTGTCTATAAATCCTGTGACGATACTTGAGGCTGAAATGCATGCATCAAAGAAAAACCTTGAAAGTAGGGATTATTTAAAATTTAAAACCAACAACAAATACATCCTCAGGTATCGTCAGCCTCACGCCACCAGTATGAAAGTATTAACTATTAACACCCAACAAAGTCCGAACGTTTTAGAGCTAAAAACATTACAAGACCAGCAAAACCATGTCTGAACTATTTCTCTCTGTTAAACGCAAAACAAAGCACTAGCAGGTATCTTATGATGAGGAAGAAATGGATGATGAGAAATCACATACAGCTGTTATCTCATTACCGTTACTGACAAAGTCAAACTTGAGAGTGATAAGGTTTGAGATCTTAAATCCTCTGCCACTGATCGTGTGTTGAGGGCCGAGAGCCCAGTTCAGTCCTAAAGGATTACTTCATGATTGCTACATTTATTTTTTCCTCATTTTCTAATTATTTTTTTGAAACTCAAGATGATTTCAAGTGGAAACGTAATTTGGAAGCTTGATCCCACTCAGCTCGTATCATCACAGTCTGTCGTTGTGTGTAAATGTTGGCGTTTATTGTCCTGCACCTCGTTATGGGTCATTTGTCCATTGATTGTTTCCCTCATATGCATTTCCCATTAATGCTACATTATCAGAGCTCCATATATCTGCTGGTTGAAAGGTGATATGATAATTACCACGATGAGGCCGATCTCACGGCCGTGTCAGACGCGTCCGTGTGTAACATGAGAAGCACTCGGCGTCCGGTCCTTTGACCTTGGTGGCTTCCGACGCCAGAACAGGGCGAGGATGAGAAATTGTCCTGAGAATTGGTAATGACCCGGTCTGATACAGCTGATTTAATAGACCTGCACACACACACACACACACACAGGTGCACACAAACATACATGTACGAACACAGAGGACGAAGAAAGAGACAGAGCTTAAAGTCATGGCAGAAGGTCTGTTAAATCTACTATTCGAAAGAATTTTCATGGTCTCCAGAGGAAGAATCCTACTATTTTAGGTCTTTCTGTGACATTTTCCTTAAGTCTAAAATTCAATTCAACAGACCAATTGCCAAGAAAATAACCATCTGAGGATGAGGATGAACCATCTCTATTTTTGACAGCTGTCCTCACAAAACCTCAGCTTGTCAGCCACTGTTTTGTAATCTTAAAGGCAAGTAGTGACAAGGACTAGTAACTGTAATCGTACTGATCTGACACCTTAGCTGTGGATGTGTGAAAGTCTGGCAGCCTGTGTTAACACTGCCGTCGACTCAGGGAGCTGCCTCACTGAAATACAATGAAATACAGCCGTCCCAATTTGAAACCCTTAAAACCACCCATGTGTTCCTGAGAAGCGACCGCTTGTGGCCATGCTAATCTTCACTGTCCGCTGTTTGTAGCAAAGGAGAACGTAGCATGACATTCGTAAACCTCTCAACAAGGTTTGAAGAGGAGGAGGCCTCGGGTCTGTCTTCTGTTCAGAGTCAACATTGGTTCAACCATGAGCGTGACTTTTCTCTAACCATGTCGTTTTCTAACCATATGAGGACTAAACATGAACATAGATACCCAAATAGCAAGGGTTCTGTTGTCGACATTTTTCATGCATACTTAGTAACTGCTTCAAAGAGTTTTTAATTTTGTATGGTGAATGAGGCTGGAATTCTTTGATAACCTAAAAAATGCGCAACAAACAATTGTTGAAAAACCGTTCATGTAGAGCAGCTAATGTGACGTTAAGAAAACCTTCAGACCTGAAAAACAGAAAAGGTGAAAATGGAGTCCTCACTGGAAGACGTCCTCACCCAGCAGGTCTGAAACTAGAAACCATGAAAACACACTCATACAATATTTGCACACGCACTAATGTGACCTGTGAGTGTTTCCCTGGCGGCGTCCTGACGTCAGCCGGGAGTCGAGGGCTGGTTGCGAGGCAGGGGGAGGTGTCGGGATCGGTCGCTCTGCTGGAACAGATTTTGATTGGCTCTGTCACGCTGACCTTGCACCTTCGTCTCTGCCGTCCCGCGTTCACCATCGTGACACGGCGCTCACCAGAGTGTTCCTGGTTTCAATGTATGTCAGCATCAGCACGGACGTTATTCAGGATCCCTTTAGAGGTTTACTTCAAACACAGGAAATGATGTCTCAATTTCAGGAAAAATATCCATGCTAGTAAACAGGAAACAGAACAGATCTATTACACATAGATTATTAATTTGAAAGTTTATTTGTTGTTAATTTATTCTAGTTTTAGAGCTTTACTTTTATTGTATCCAACATATTTTAAGAGAAACTTCAATTATGAAAGTGTAGAATCAATAGAAATAATGTATAATATGAGCTGTATAATATCAAAATAACTACAGATGCAAATATGTCCCAGGCAAATATAGATCATCAGTGTAATTTGTTCATTTTGACACCATTTTTCCACAAACTAGCGCCGGCCTGGATTCGTTTCTAATCAAAAAGTCATGTTTTATTGATCAAGCCCACAAACATTATGGGAACACGACCCAGTTTCTCTCCTCATCCTTCTGTTTTGAAAGAACTAACTGTTAATTTAGCCAGAAGTTGTATAACTCGAGACCATAACTGTTTCTAATTTGAACGTCTCTGTTTGTAATTTGGCAGAAAATGTTATCTGAAGAAGAAAAGACTGTAATAACTCTGCGGTGAACAGCCCTTTGTTTCCACTCCTTATGATTCCGAGACACAGAATTAAAATTGACAGCAGGAAACTAAACACACTTTCTGCTCTTTAAAATCTTCATTTGTACTTTTTTCTTAATAACTGTGTCTCTCACACATGTAAAAGTCATTTAGCATCTGTATGAGATACACGGAGCTTTCAACTCCCCAACAACATGAGAAGGTCAGAGCAAGGTGACGTAGTATAAAGAGAAATAAAGTCAGCGATGGAGGAGGTTGAGGTGGATGGATGGATGGATGGATGAAAGAAACACGGGACTTTCACTCAGGAGACGAGGGTTCGTGTCCTGTTTGAAATCAGAAGTCAACATGGACTTATTTTAACGTATGTCCATCAGTGAACTTACATGATGTGCCTAACTGATGGTGCCTCCTGTGTCAGTGTCTGCCTCCATCTGTCTGCATCTTCTGCCTCCTTCTCCACATCCCTCCATGCATCACAGCCTATAGGCCGGCTGATTAAAAGCCTTCTGTCAGAGGTGAGCAGCCATTTTGTTGCAGACGAACTCTGGGCTGGAGTGATTGGTCGGTTGATTTGATTTGCCGCTCAGCGCTCAGTCACTTATTTATCCTCTACGCCTGCCATCATTAAATCGGATGCCTCTCCTAATCAGATATCTGAGACACACACACACACAGAAACACCCTCTCTGATCATGTCAGTGACAAAACATCCTTTATTGGATTAAAAAAAGTTAAAATGCTTAACTGTCTGACCAGCACACACACACACACACACACACACACACACACACACACACACACACACGGGAGGAACAGGGTCTATCTGATGCATCTCTTAGAGGCAGTATTAGGTTCCATAGGGTGGAAGAGAAGAGCGACGGCTGAGTGCAGCTCGTTTCACCGGACAGGAAGTCAGCAGCCGTCATCAGCAGCATCAGGAGACATTATGCTGGTCGTGTGGGAATACATGAATACAGGCTGTGTGTTGGGTCTGGTCACTCCAGCATTCACAAAACATCACTGTGTTTCAGTTGAACCTCTGAACCCTGACTCTCAACAGGTTCAGAGGGAAAGTAAATCTGTGCTGAGCTTTTGTATTGGGCTCAACTCAGGTGAACTTTAATATGTAAATTTACGCTGCTGATCAGTTGCATCTTGACATCGCTGATCTTTGAAGGAATGGAGCTTTTTTTTAATGTAACCCTTCTCTGCCCCACAAAATATAAAAAGAAACTGCTCCACAAAAGAGACACGGCATAATCTGCAGTAAAACACAAACTGATGGTACGAATACATCTTGGATAAACTTAAAGTCCACTCAGTGACTGTTTGTGACTGAGTAACACTGGCACATTCACAGTTCACTGAACAGGTGCTTATAAGGTGAATAGCAGGTCAAAAACTGCTTCAGTGCAAAATAAAGAGTTTGGAACTTGAGAAACTGGTGAAATGATGAATATTTACAATTATTCTGAATCTAAACATGATAACATTTTAACATCCAATAAAATATTAATTATATTCTGATAGAAACCTGAAGCTGGAAGGAAACAACTCATCAAAAATGTCAAAAATGCCTTTGTATGAGATGCATGAATTGTTGACTAATGTATTAACACCAGTTATTATCTGTAGTGATTGTTTGGCCAACAATTAAAAAAAAAAAATAGTTGTCTAATTTTATGTTGTCACATAAATCATAAATTGATTTATTACATAATTTAATATCTTTTACACCCTGTGAAGTAAAAACTAACACTGTGTGAACAATGATTCACACTTTGAGCTCATTTCTCATTGAGACATTCACAAGGCTTTTTGTTATTTGCAGTTGTAACACTGTCACTTGACTGTTTGATCAGACTTCAGTGAGTTTCTGATGGCGACTGATTAGTGAGTGGTATAATTGAACATGACAACATGGAAGATGACAGATTCCTCAGTGAAAATCAGGCTAATAAGAGTCAAGTGGAAAGGCTTTCTGCCTGTTCTGGGATTGAATCACGTTGTGTTTGTTCCTCGTGTTCGAGCTGCAGGTTGCAGATGCAGAAGTGGGTCTTAAGCACCTGTTAAAAGGAGCTACATCTGTGAGCTCTTCTAACAAGTGCACACATATGGCAGAGCCGGACTCATTTACATAGCATGTAGGTGGAGGCGGCACTTGGCAACTGCCTCACTTTGGTCATTAGGTCCTCATGAATATGCAGATGCTGGGGAAGAGTGTGTGGTAAACACATTTAGGTCCCTGGAAATTTCACATTTACATTTGTTAACATGCTGACGGTAACGTGTGTTCGGAACATGATTATTTATTGTTGGAATGAAACCTATAGATGTGAATGTAGGGCACATAGGTTCCAGTAACATCGCTGTGAAACAGTTTCCTTGGACCATAAACCCAGAATAACAAGGAAAGTACAAACAAACTAAAGTTTCAATAAGAAGACAATAATAAAGACGAAGAAGAAGAAGACGAAGAGAGAGAATCACATACATATATTAAGCATAGAAAAGTTGTAATTGATTTGATGGAACTGTGAAGTTTTCCTATCTTCCATCTGCAAGACTCTTTATTGTTAAACCATAAAAGAAGTGCATACAATTCAACGCTGTTGTTTCAGAAAACAGAGTGAACAATTTCTAAACATAAAAAGTAAAAAAAAAAGTCGGTTCACAAAATGTTTATTCATTATTAATTTTCTTTTAATTTAACTCCTATACTTCAGTTGTTTTAAAGGGTAACTGCACTGTGTCTAATAATCTGGCTTTGCACTGCCAACTAGTGGTGACGTTCATTGTTGCAGTGCATTGTTGCAGCACAGTACCATGCTGTATCACAGGTGGGTGTGTACCACAGACCTCACCCGACCACACTCAGCTGGGATGTCGGCTGTGGTCAGAGGTTCAAGAGCAAAAATCAGCCCACAGACTTTGGACAGCTGCAGCTGTGAGTGAGTGTCGGAGGGTGAAGAGCTGCTTTTCCAGGCTCGTCTCTCCGTCTTCTGCAGTGGGTCTGAGCAGCCTGCAGCCTGATGAGGATTAACTGGGAAGAGTAAATGAACTGATTGCTGCTGATTTATCTTTTCCCTCCATCGTCTTCTCTGCTGCTCCTCTCTCATCATCCTCCAGTCCTTCGTTCATCTCCTGCCTCAGCTCTTCTTCTCCTTTTCATCTCTTTTCACCTCCCCTGCTCTTTTTTTGTCTGTTTCTCTCCTTTCTCTCTTTTTTTCTCCCTTCCATTATTGATCAGCCAAACACTTTCTTTCGTTCCAGGTTTTAACAAGCAGCCCTGAGTTCAGGGTTAGGGAAATAAAAGGCAGCCCACTGCTGTCACAGCCCGGGGGCTCGTCCCCTGGGGGCCACCTCGGTCTTTCAGTAATGACTGGACTGTAGAGCCGGGGTCCTTGGAGTCCTCTTTACGTCATTCCTCTTCCTCTCATCTTCTCCCTCCATCTCCTCCCTCTGTCTCTCTCTCTTACTCTCACACTCTCTCCTGAGGTAATTGCACTTCTAGCTTCAAGATTAAAAAAAAATATTGCCCCTGACAGTCAGTTGACCCCTGATCTCAAAACAATTATATTCTATAGAGAAGGGATTCAGCTGCTGTTTGTGGTTATTTCAGTGTTTATTTGTGAGAGAATTCCCATCTGCACCATCCTGCAGCATTTCCTCCCGTTGCTTTTGGTATCAGAACCAACTCAACACTCAGTCGTCACGCTGTGTTGCTTTATGACATCAGTAACATGTATCTGTCAAACATTGGTTTCATTCAGATCTTAAAGATGAATATACTCAAGGAGTTCAGTCATTTCCAGTGAGCTCATGGTCCACATAGCACTTCATAGCACTTCTGTGCATTGATCTGGGATGGTTCCTGAAAACACCACCTTAACATAAGACGTGTTTCGAAAAAGCATCACAACTTAAATGTTTATTATAAATGACCATAAATTAAGAAAAAGACTGAGGCTGCATTCACAACCTTTTTCAGACTTTCTGAGCTCCTCATCATGACGTTCTGTGACACTAGAAATTTCTGGCTGCCTAACAGATGATTCCCATATAAATATTTTAAGATATTGTTTTGCCAAATTTAAAGACAGTGTCACTGTGATAACAAACTACCCAAACTGCAACTGTGCATCAGTCCTGCAGGTTTCTGATGTACATGTAAATGTTAACAGTTAAAACATGCGATCCTTTTTCTGCTGACACAGTCTCAGTAAAAGTTGACTTAAACATGTATGTAATATTTTTCAGAACTATTGCATTGGATTGCATTAAGTTTTATATATCTGTGGTAATTTATACATTCTTTGTTAGTGTCAGCTGGCATCATGAGTGTGTGTGTGTGTGTGTGTGTGTGTGTGTGTGTCAGGCTCGTGTGTTTGTGGCTCTGCAGTGGTTTGGATGAGGAGGAGAAGGGTGTGGTCTAAACAGCTTATTGATTATAGTTGTTTTTAATGACTGCAGTTGTTGTAAATTGAAATGATGGCTGTTGGCTGGAGTTGGTGTGGGACTGGAAAGTGTGTGTGTGTGTGTGTGTGTGTGTGTGTGCAGAGATAAATTAGGAGAAATGTCAGAGTCTGTATTCATTTACTTCACTAAGTATAGTGTTCACAATTTGTCCTTTGCATTTTTTTGTGTCTTACCTGTTCTGAATAGTTATTTGATGCATTTGTTTTTGAATGTCTGTTTTTCTATTTTCTCACAGTTTATTATTGTACACATGTATTTTTTTCCTTTCAGAGTTAGTGTGCACATCTATAATAAGTCTTTATATTGTCAGTGGGTAATGATGTAAATTGCTGCATCGGAGGCCTGAATGCAAAGCCAGGCTCTTTTCTCCCTGATGCCTGTATTAATGCTGCTTCCCTCCGGACCAGAATCAGCTTTTCTGCAGGTTTTTCTCCGTCAGGCCGTTTTACCTGCTGCACAAATGCCCGTAAACCACTTAAGCCCATTCTGCCCCATTTCTCTCCCTCTTCCCCTCCCAACTAGTCTCAGAGGATTCACCGAAGACAAAGACGCAGCCTTTCCGGCTATTAGGGCCATTTAAAGATATCCCCATGTTGAACACGCTTCAAATATATTTGTGTCAAATGTATTGTGATGCCTGTGATCAGTGTTTCTAGACTTTATAGTCCCAGGTAGCTTTAGTGCTTCTTGGGGCTTTTACTGATTTTCAAATGGATCTTTGGCTTCATGAGGATCAGATGATCGTGGCCTCAGCAGCACCTACCTTCACAGCTTAAAGTTTAATGCAGGAAAACTTTAAGGCCAATTAAAATGAATTATCCATGTGTCTGTTCACCTGTTAATGTAAAAATGAATCAAAGAGTGCACGTCTGCCAGACAGGCTCGATTTCTTATGCAACAGCTCACTGAGGAACATTTGAAGACGTCTGAAGTTAAATTTCAGCCTCATTATTAGGAACTCATTTGATCCTGAACTTAGTTTTAATGGTAAAGACAGAGACTTGCGGATTTGCGGACAAACAAACAAACAGACAAAATGTTACAGCTGATGTCCTCAACCACAATCATGAATGACTTCTTCTGTCTCAACACTCTGCAGATTACAAAGTATAAACGGGATAGTTTTCATAATAATTAATAAATCATAAATTAATTCCATAAATTATATCATCATAAAAATGGTAATCAGTTAGTATTACAGTTAATCACTGCGAAAGAGTCAGTGTTGCAAACTGATCATTAGTTTTCACTTTATTTTTTGCTCCTGAAAATGACTAACTGGAGCTCATTGGATGATTCAGCCACGCTCAGCTGTGTCCCAGAAGCACCTTGCTCTGCTGTGTGCGTCTGTCAGGATGCACGTCCTCCTCCAACTGTCTCAAAACAAGACATTAGGAGGCAGGAGGAGACAACTCCGCTCTGTTTTGTTCCTACAGGGCAGAAAAGTGAACGGAAAATCAATTATGTGTGTAATAAATAATCCCCTTAACAAGGAGTTTAAACACGGACAACAATGGCTGTTCGGGAGGTTTGTGTAGCTGAGGGCCAGAGCGTTGCTCTGAAGCAGCAGGGTGCAAGTTTCACACTGAGAGACACGTAGAAACAGGTGCACACGTACAGGAAACACGCGGCTGTTGATGGAGACAGATTGCAGAGTTTTGAGGGATGAGATAAGGTGAGAGGTGATGAATAGTGATCTGTGTGTGTGGGGGTGTGTGTGCTGATGAAACAAGTGGAAACACTTTTTTTTATTTTATTTTTTATTTATTTGATGCCACATGCAGTATTATGTGTATTCTTTGAACATGTATAGAAAAACATTTTGTTGTGCATTTTGTCTCTTTCATTAGCTGACATGGAAAACACATGTTCCATTTAAAGGTTCAGTCCACCCAAATCATAAAAAACATATTTTACCCTGATGGTATTTACTCATGCAGATAGTTTTGGTTTCATTTGTTCTGAGAGGATATCCAAGCCAAGAAATACATCAAACAAAATGTGTCACAAGGTCAGAATTAAACCAAAATATAATTTGCAAATCATACATTTGAATTGCTAATAAGAAAGCCATGAAAGATGACTGTAAACTACCCTGAGAAGCTGTTGATATGGATTAGCCCAAGTGATGAGATGTTTCTGGCGAGTCAAGTTTTACTTCATTTTTCAAATTTCATTTTTCACAAACACAATTTCATTCACCTCTGTTGTATTTTGGTGGAGGCAGATGATGGTGATGAAAATCTCAACACACCAAGAACTATCTGTATGACCAAATGCCACTTGGACTAAATGGCAAAAATGTGCTTCTTTTTAATAATTTGGCTGAATTGACCCTTTAAAATGGTCCTGCAGGATGTCTGAGTCAACATGTTTCAGATCTGTGGCTCAGGACGGCAGAGGGCCACACACTGCACCAACATCCCGGCACAGAGAGCTCGATGATGGATGGTGCAGTCAGTGGATTTACTGGTGCCGTAGCATCCAGCAGGTTTGTCGAAGCCCAGTGGAACAAAGTGCTGCAGAATACTGGAGAGCACAAAAGGCCGGAAGCCTGTTTCTCACAGGCTGATCGTGTATTGTGTTCTCAGTGTGTGTGTGTGTGTGTGTGTGAGACGAGGAGAGAGAGAACATGTGAGAACATATTTGGCAGAAATAAATTTGTTGGCCTTATGTAAGAGGCTGAACATTGGCCTCAGGTAAGAAAGATGTTCATCCACAGTTGCATCAGTTTCACATGATGCTCTGTAACACATGTTGGAGGGAAGCAAGGTTACGTAAGGGCTCGCTGAATTTTGTGGAATGTATAGTCGGAGTATTTTGGTTGCTTTGTGCAAAACAGTGTCTTCACTGCAGATAAATAAGAGTCATTCCTTCTCAGTTTAAGATCTGTAATTATTCATTTCTGAACTACTCATCGTGCACCTCTGGTCTGATGTCTTTTAGTCATCTTTTACAAATATCACCCTCTGCTTTTCTGTTTGTGTGGAAGTAGACAGAGTTACATAGTTGAGTATATAGATACATATAGATAAACTAAACGTCATTTATTCTGTGTATCAGGCATTTGCTTTGCTGCCTTTATGTAGGTGTCATTTTATGCACTAGTGATGCTGTGAATTGTGATTATGCACACACACAAAAAACATGGAGCAAAATGCATTTTAAATATGAGAATTTGCTGCTTTTGAAGACGTCATGTTCGGCTCTGGGACGGGTGTTTTTCATGTTTTATGTATATTCATATGGAGAAAAGAAAATAACTGAGTAGTAAATGGAGAATCTGCATTTTCACTGCTTCTCAACTGTGTTCGTAAACATGACTGATGTAAAGAAATCCTTTACAGCATAAGAAAATATTCACAACAACATAAACATCTTTACTTACAGTCTCTTCCTCTCTGCTCTTTTCCAGATTGCCTTCTCTCAGCACAACAGCATCATGGACCTGGTGCAGTTCTTTGTCACCTTCTTCAGGTGAGTCTTATTGACTGTACGTGCTGTGTTTGCTGCAGAGCATCCGGCTGCTCCTCACCGCGCTCTGCAGCACGGTGGCACCGATCCCAGAGGCTCTTTGCACAACTGGGCCACAAACTGAACTCATTGACTTACAGTAGGTGACAGCAGCCTCGGGCGAGACACTTAACCCCCAACAACTCTGGCGATCTCCTGCATCGGCTCAACAGCAACGAGCTAAGTGTGGGATGACGCTTAGATATGAGTTGGGTTGATTAATAGGAGCAAAGATCCTTGATTGATTGAAAAAATGCCTCATTTTGTGCTGTGGAAAAGCAGCAAACCACATTAACAATCTTGCAGGAAGTTATCATTTGGTGATTTGTCGGTCAAAAAGAGTCAAATCGTGTGTGTAGATGTTTTCCTGTTTGTCTCGAGGAGGGTGTTGTTGATGCAATACTTTGACTGCTTAATAAGGTTTAAGATATTATGAATATTTAAGTCCCAAAAATAATTCTCCGCCCAAATTTCCACACACATTGAGTCCATTGAAAACCAAACAGGAAGACAGAGCGCTGATGTTTCTGGACTGTGCGAGAGACGTTTCTGTTACAGCTCGTCATGCAGACAGACAGCGGATATAATGAGAGAGTGTTTTGGGGAAGAAGTCTGGAATGAAGTCTGCTGTCTTCAGGCAAGATTCTGCCACTCAGCTACGACAGCGGACAAGTGTGTGTTTGTCTGTGTGTGTGAGTGTGTATGTGCACGTTGTTCGTATGTGTGGTCCTCCCTGTGTGTTCGCACTTGTGTGTGTGTTTGTGTTGCAGCGCAGCCATGCGAGGAAGCGAGCCATTTTTGTGCCCACGGCCGGCTTCCGGACATCAGCGACCTTTAGGCCAGCATGGAGGGATGATGTCATCAGTAGGGGACAGCGTCAAGTTTTGCCGGGAGAGTTCGGTGTTGTCTGTGTGTGTGTGTGTGTGTGTGTGTGTGTGTGTGTGTGTGTGTGCGCGCGTTAGTCACTGCTCTGTTTATGAGTTGATCTCTTCTGCACTGCACCAGACTCTCGGTGAGAAAAGGTTATGTGCTACAACTGCAGGACGTTTTTTGCATTTGTTGTTGGTTTATTTACTGCCGTGTTATATAATGTAATGTGCATGTTGTTTTTTCTCTGCTAGAAAATGTATTCAGCTCCTTTACTTATATAATAGGAGCGTTATCACAACGGAAAAAGGCTCCGTTAAAACAGTTTTCTATTTTTGCTCAAACTTGCATTAATTAACATTTTTGAGCGTAGAAACATTTTAGCGTAGAGAATTTGTATGTGATGGGTAATGACACACAAACTTATCACAAACTGCCGCTTTTTAAGCTCAAAGTTCTGACTAAGATACACTTACTGTAAAGTTCAGTCTCAGCTTCCTGTATAACCCACTTTCCAGCAGCAGCAGGCAGAAAGACAAAGTTAGAAACTTGATGATGAGGAAAGTGAAACATTAAGCTGCTAAAGAGCCTCATATTTTTCTCAGGAGTTGGTGGAGGCCAAAACAGAGCTAAGTGGAGAGAAACGTTAGATCTACATGTATCAGGTGGATGCAAACATGACTGTATTGGAATAATTCCTGAGTATATTACTTTATATACTGATGTTTAGTTTAGAGTCTCATCACATCCACCAAATCACATCACGGCTTCATCATTACAGAGCAATAATTCAATTCCACAAACTAAACTAAAACTGCTCTGGTAAAGTAACTCAGGACTGTCCTATATGAAATACACTTTACTTCCTTCTTCTGTCTCTTCGTGATTTTTTGTCCATGTACATATAAACCATCAGTCGTGTGCACGTCAGAGATGAAGGCTTATGTGCATGTGTGCGTCTACATTATGTAGATATGTATGATTCTTTTGGCTCCATTGTGCTGATGTGTTCAGGAGCCCGAGTGCCAAAGAGCCTGAGTCATGACTCCTAGAGTGTGTGTGTGTGTGTGTGTGTGTGTGTGTGTGTGTGTGTGTGCGTGTGTGCAGTGATGAGATGCAGTCTGGCACTGGGAAGGAAGAGAAGAGCAAAGATATGCAAGAGTGGAGTGATTGAAAGAAGCGATTAGAAATATTGTGCATCGATCGATGTTTGTCTGTCGTCAAGCAAATATGTTTGAAGGAAAAATAACCAGGGCCGGATTACGTCGTGTTTTATTGACAGAACAAACATTTACACTGAATGTGTATCTGCAAACTGTTCACTGCTAAAGCTGGAAGAACAGAACACAATCAGAACAGAAACGACTGCTCCATAAGCAAGGAATTAATAAAAAGTTCTGAGAATCATTAAAAGAAAATGATAATAAAGCATTAACATCTCCACGGGGGCTGTGGTTTCTGGTTTTAGGGTTTGCTCTTCAGTCCATTTAAAAAGTGCATCGCACCTGAAAACAGTTCTTCCAACATTAGCGTGAACATGATAGATTTCAAACACATTAAGTCCTGACTGGATCGTGAACTGTAGCTGACTTGAGTCACATGTCAAATATGAATCTTGAAATTTAATCTGCTGTCGAGCCAAATTCCTAAGCAGCAAAAACGAGACTGTGTACGTTTAGTGAGTCAATGAAGGCACGGATTTCTTTTCCACTGCAACTAAAGCACGAAATTAAAATTAAATTAAATTAAAGCCCTGGGTTAAAGTTAGAGATGGAGTATGGTCTGGGTTCAATCTAGAAAAAGTCAACACTGACTTGAAGCATGAGAGGAAATGCAATAAACCTTTCTCTTAAATATATTTGACAAAGCTAATTAGTCACATGAAAACTTTCTGTAGCAGACGGGTTTGCTTCCATTGAAGCTGATGCCAAAAATGTGAAGTAGAGAGGAAGCTGACAAATGTAAGAGCGGGAGGAGAAAAGTAAAAGTCTCAGATGTTACAGAATCCAACAAAACGGCATAATTTCACTGCTGCCGTTGTCATTTCGTGTGTTGTTGTACGATGGTGTAATTGAAAGCTTTAATGCTGTAATGGCCTGGAGGACAGTCTGTATTAGATGTGTTTTATTAAATATTGACTTTCAGAAAATTAGGTCCAGCTGTTACTTCCTGTGTCTCCCCGATTAGCTGTGAAATCTGCTTCCACAAAGATTTTGAAAAGTTTAAACTCTCCTCTTCCTGCCTCCCTCTCCTCCGTCCATCCTCCTCATGTATTCTTTCTCATCTCTAAGACGGAGAGAAAAAAGGAAAATGGCCGTAATTAAACAGCATTTATGTCTCCGCTCTCCACAGTCTCAAATGCTAATTGGTGACACTGCAGTTCAGCTTTGTCCAATTACTCCCAGCTCTCGCTCGCCTGATTAGGAATCAGTTTCTCTCTCGCTCTTCCTCTCTCTCTTTCCCAAAACAGAGGAGAAGCTACTCAGCACTAAGTGGCTCATGAGACTCTACGAGTTCGCCCACTTCATTTCAAAGTGACCGTCCCTGTAAACGTTGGCTTCCTCCCGGAGCCTCAGTGGAGATTACAGTCTGCTTGTTCACATGTCTCTAATTTGTCTGCACCTATTCAGATTCCGGAGTTGATTTATTTGTTTAAACATATACAAAAGTCAAACCCACAGACACTCACACACGGAGGAGCAAGAGTGATGTGGAGTTTAGAGCTGAATTAAGTTAAACTCTTATATGCATTAAGTTTTCAACCCTTTTATTCTCTAAGAGCAGCCGATGTTTCTTAAGTGCATTAAGGTTTTGACCACTTGAGCACACCACTGTTTATTTACAGTGTATAACACACACACACACACACACACACACACAGTATATAGTTTGAGTCATCATATTTCCTCAAACCATAAACAGTGTTGTGTTGATGCCAGTTGAGGCCTCGGTGAGGGTGTGTTACTTCATGTAGCTGTAACACGATGAAAGTTTGAGACATACTAAGGATCCATGAGTTTGAAGCCTTTTCACACACAGCAGATTATTATATTATGAGATTTAACGACTGGAAAGTTTTCATGATGACAAACATTTTATCTTTCACAGCAACTACGTCCAGGTAAACAGTGGAAATATGGTCAAACTTCAAAGTAACCTGCCAGGAATGTGCACCTGCATGTATTTGATTGACAAGTTGAGCGAGGTTTCCCTTGTTTGCCACCGACCCTCTGTGCTTCTGCAACCCAGAGCTGAAGTCGCTCTGCAGCCTCAGGTTGACTCGTGTGCGTTGCCCTGCTGTGATGTTTTCCTGTGATGGTCTGTGGACAATGATTCTACAGGGGGGAAAAAAAGCTGGACGCTTTGACTGATGATGTGAATTTGATTCAGAGCTTCCAAACTGAAAATCTGAATAGCCCATTTTTGGGAAGCGGCCGTTTTTGGGTGGGTTTATTAGGATGTTCAGATATGTAAAGCAGCCATCTGGTTCACAGGCAAACTTCAGCTCACTTCGTTCGCATGCTTCTGGTTTGCCGAAATTAAAAATGCAAAAGTAAAAAAAAAAAAAGAAGTAGTTTGAAAAAGACACAGATCCTCACGGGGAACGACAGATAAAAGTTTAAATGTTGAAAACATTGCAGGAAGAGAAAGCCGCAGGACTGGAGGCCTGTCCTCTACACCGACGGCTGATTTGCTGCTTGTGCAGATGGAGAGCTGTTTCCGATTGTGTGCTATCTGTGGCTCATGTTCAACGAATAGCTTATTGATTTTTCACTCTGCCCGCTGGGGTTCAGATGTTTCCCTGTGTTCTGCATGTGTGTGTGAGTGTGTGTGTGTTATATGTGCTGTGCCTTTGGATTTTGTTCTTTTAAACCCAGCCGGCAGCAGAACACAGCATCACACGCAGTCTGACACGGACCTGGACTCGTTCTTACCCACAATCCCCTGTTGTTTAATGAGTTCGATTGCTATTACCTGTGGCTGAACAGTCTTAAACCTGAACCTATCAAGAGGCTCAGTGGAGTGTTAACAAACCCACAGGACACGCCCAGCCTCTCCTCCTCTCCCCCTCCTTCCTTCTCTCTAATGCCTTGGTAATAGCGACAATTAGCTGCTCCGCTCCATTGGTTAGATGGCTAAGCTCGGGCCCTGTGGCCCATTAATGGGGAGCTGAGGTAATACAGGCTGAATGAGGAATCTTGGGCCTGATTGGATTTGAATCCCGGCCAGTGGAGGGTTTTTAGAAGGTACGTTTGGAAGATGGAAAATCATTGCAGGGGAGTTACCGAGTGTATTTGTCTTTGCTGTAATTGCTCTGGGGAATATTCAACGTAATGTGGGTCCTCAAGTATCTGGTGTCTGACCTGAACATGAAAATGGGATAATGTCTCCAGCAAGAGGAAATATTTCTGACATTGATATTTTATATAAATAAAGTTTTATCAAAGCCAGACATTGCTTTGCAGAGTGATTCTCAACAGACAACATAAAACAATTTGAGAAACAAGCAACAGTGAAACTAAGATCAGGTAACAGGTAACAAGAATTTGATACATAAACAATGTTTATCTGCTCATTATAGAACAAGTCCTTCAAATTAAAAGCACAAAATATATAGATATATAGTTTGTCCTGCTGGAACGACAAAGAGAAACCTGTTCTGATCAGCTGGACGACATCATTTCAGTTTTGAACAGTTTTGAATCACAGTTAAGAAATGAATCAGTTTTATGACGTGACAACAATGTGGTTAATGTTTGGTTAAGTTCAGGAAGAAAAAGAACTTGGTTAGATTTAGAGAAAGGTCATGGTTTGAGTTTAAAGCAGCACTTTGTTAAGGGTAGAAAACATGATTTGGGTTGAAATAACGTTACGGTCAGTCGTGGCAAAGACCAATCATCTCTGTAAATTGCTCATATCCACCTTCCCTTGAAATCTTGAAAGAGTCAGCAGTTGGAGATTTTCATCCAGCAGAGCGATGAGCATCTTGTGCTCATCACCGGAGGGGATTTCCTGGCTGCGACGTGTCTGAATGCAGCTGAGAGGTCGGCCGTGGACCGAAGAGGCCGCGGCTGCAGCCTCTCCGGCAGACTGCGTTTGAAAATGTCACGCTCATTACGGCGCTAATACACTTTACAATGCTGCCATCCTCACATCGACACACACACCGCACACACACACAGACGGATGAAGAGGAGGATTGTTTGGGAGCTGCTGTCCTCAGCAGTTTCTCAGGGACTTCCTGTTGTTAAGTCTTAGGGTGCGCTTGTTTTGAGTTCTTGTCAGAAGTTCGGGTTGAGAGAAGAGCTTTGTGTTTGGCCAGATAACTTTGCCCCCCAGACATTGAACTTTGAGGCTGAATGTGTGTGTGTGTGTGTGTGTGTGTGTGTGTGTGTGTGTGTGTACATGAGACCTTGTTCTTTGTTAGAGAGCGTCGTGTCGCTCGTTGACCTCTCGCTGCTCTTTGCCGTCCTAAAATCCCCAGCTGCCTGTGGTCACCGCGGTTTTGTATCTCGCCACAAATTTCCCAAGAATTTCTCTCCTTTGTTGTGTTCGCCCTCTGAAAAGTGGAGCTTGAGGGCAGTGAATTAGTGTGAAGATACTGCTCTTTGGTGGTTGTGTGACTTTTTGTTTTTGCTTTTCCTTTTTGCACTTGGAGGTGTTTTTTTAAGGACAACTACAAAGATAAGCATGAAGCACATTGTTATTTAGAAGATCTTACCTGCAGATACTGGGCTCTGGGTAGAGTTATATAATGTGGAGAAATTGCACAGTAATTGCATAGTGGTTTCGAGATGTACAGAAACATATTTTCAACTACAAAGGAAACTGTAAGCATGAAAACATGTTATTAACATTTCATGTTTTTCTTGCATTTTCCTTGTAATTATTTCTTTTCGTTCCATTTATTCCTTGTCAACAGCAGCTTCCTCTGTCTGTTGTAATGCCTCGTTATTGGACTCTGGCTCGTAAAAGTGCACTTCCATGTTATTAAAGACAAAATCTTCACCAAAAATGAAGTGAGAAGTGGTGGCTCTAAACCTCTTTGCCCCCTTAAAAGGTTGAAAATATCTGCAAGTTGAGAGCTGTTCAACCAAACAGTTATTTTCTTGTCCACTTATTGTCCAGAATTTCACAAGAAAACAGAAAAGTCCAAAGTTCAGTTTGTGCAGCAGAAATATGGTTTTGATCTTTTCTTTCATATCTTGACCCCTTGAATTTATTGCATATCACATTGTGCGCTGATGAAACGAGCAAAGCTGTGAAGTTTTGCATGGAGATGTGTGTATTCACGCACCACTAAGTATCTCACACGCAGGCAGCTCCGTCCTGACACCACTGTGGAGCTGTATTTACTGTATTCAGAGTTAAGTACCTCCCCTGAGTCAAGACTCTGGGACAAGTTTCTTTGGATAGGATTTGACAACTTGTACCTCATTCTGCTCAGATTTGGACTCTGGCTTGCTGCACTTTGTCCACTGAGGCTAAAGGTGCAGGAGGAGAACACAGATTTGATGATCTCCTCTCTCACTTTCTTATTAGAACAACATTCGGCTCAGGAGCAGGTTGTCCATTCCCTGTCTCCCCTGTCCGTGTGTCCTTGAACCAGGAACCGAACCCTGACTTGCTCCCGGTGGGCGGGCCGAGTCTATCAGCGTGTCAGTGGTTGAATGAGAGGCAATATTGCAAAGCGCTTTGTCCGTCAAGGCAGAAAATGGTGACATAAATACAGTCCATTTGCCGAGTTAGGAGGCCGCTGCTGTTATTTCTGTGTGTCAGATACATTTTTAATCAACATTTAGGTGTTAAATATTTTAGCAGATAGCGCTTCATATCCCAGATTCCTAATATTAGAGGGCGGCTGTCGGGGCTGTGATGAAACCAGAAAGATGTGTGTGATCCCACATCAGATGAAGCAGAGCGGTGCATCATTAGATCCGGCGGTTGCACCATCTCATTCTGCTTGATCTGTCTGTGTTTTGCGTACTCCTGTTCGTGCACTACTGAGGAATCATTGATTTCTGATTGATTGATTGACTGATCCTGTGTCCCTCTTCCTCTCTCCAGCTGTTTCCTGTCTCTGTTACTGGTCGCTGCAGTGGTTTGGAAAATCAAACAGACCTGCTGGGCCTCACGACGTCGAGAGGTAGGACACACCGTCGTCTGGTGTTTGGTTGTGTGTGTGTGTCTGTCAGCGTGTTACAATATGTGTTTACATCAAATGCATACGTTTGTTTATGGTACATGTTGTCAGGCTGCGTGTTCGTTTCACTCTGTCAACTGCAGCCGCCACATCGAGGACTGAAACTAAACACGCCCTGACGCATCCCCCCACCCACAGTTGTGAAGGGTGGGTTAATGTCACCAGTCCTGAAAGAAAGAAAAAGATCTCTCCGCTTAATGAGCGTCGCAGTGACGATAAACAAGGCCATCCCCCTTAATTAGTGCTCCTCATGAACCAATTAACTCAGACGAAGTGATGCTAAACGACGTGGAATGGGGTGATATATCACTTAAAGCCTCAGCAGATGCCGCCTCGTTTCATATTTCCTCCTGACCCCTCCCATACAAACACACACACAAACACACAAATCAATCCAGCAGCTCCACACTTTGACTTGTTTTGGATCTTTTCTCTTTTCACTAATAACCCGGTGTCTCGCTCTCACTTGTTTAATGCTTTTGTGTATTTTTTCACTGTTTTGTGTTTGAGTCATCAGGGAGGAATCAAAGTTGCTTATGAGCAGCGATGATAATGGTCTGTTTTTATTGGTGTAATCCGCACACGTTCCACAGGGAACTATTGTGCTTAAATACACTTGTTGGTTTCTGGTCCCGCTCGTGCCGCCGCTGCTGTTCTGACATTATGCAGAAAACGCTGCTGCTTTCATCATTGAAATGATGGTGACATGTTACTTTTATGGTCTCTCTTAAAACATCGGCTTCAGTTAGGGGGATATTTCATCTGCTGATGTTGTGCAAAAGTAAATAAATGACATAATCAAGTATAATCAGTAGTCCACAGAAGTACTTATACTGTGAAGGTAAAGCTCAGTGATTTTGTTTGTACATATTTTTGATTTAGACTGACTTTTATCTGGACTGTATGTTTCCACACATCCAGTTTGTGTTTATGTTGTAAAACTACAGACTTTACTTTTTCATATGTTTTTCAGTCAAAGTAAATAAACGTGCTCGATTTAAATTGTGAGGTTATGTCCTGATAGAATTGACTACAACATTGTAAGCTGCATTAATCAATATTTTGATATTGACAATGGATCACATGACTATATGTAAAGTGAAAAGGGTCACTCATACTGTTCGACCCACAGGGAATTATCTCAACTCTACACTGTGGAGCGTTTTGGCATCTTTCGGCTTAATGTTTTTGGTTTTAACAACTTTTCTGGTGTTTCAGTCTCGCTGCTCTCATCAGGGTCAGGAAGCTGTGTTCAGTGATTATCCACTGTTCACTACCAGCTCAGCATGAAACAGCAATTTAGTGATAGTTTCTTTGTGTGTTTAGCTCGATGTCTTAATAGACAACTGTTTGCTTGCACATTTCTTCTTATCAACCTGGTGATACTGTGGTAATGTGGGTTTGTTGTCGTGCAGATGACAGAAAAAATAATTTAATGCATAATAAAGTTGTCAGGTGTTCATGTTGTTGGTTGCGTGTTTCCTGTGCAGTGACTGATACCTGCTCTGTGGTGTGTGATCAGCCACCTGTGACCTGACGAGCAGGAGCTTTGCTCTGCCTTGTTTTCCCCGGTGTGAGCAGGGGCGTGCCGGCTGCTGCCGGGCCGGCCGACGCTACATTATTTATGAGAGCCGGTCTCATATCACAGCAGAACCGCAATGCTGCATTCACTGCACTGTTGGTTTATTTACCCAGACGTCCTGCTATTCCTCCAGCTCTCTGTCTTTCTCTGTCAGTCTGTCGCGCTTTCGTTCTGAGGCTGTTTTATTTTTTCTCTCCCTTCAGATAACAGAGGATCTAATAAATGGAAACCTCTGCCTTCGAGGGAGAAATCATCATTGTAGGAACTCTGCCGATTAAACTTCACTTTCTTCCCACCGTCATCTACACTTAATACCCTATTTGAAATGAAATCACTTACTTTTTCATCACATAATTAATTCATCTAGGATGGCACAAAGGAAGCAAATGGAATGCCCTCAAAGTGTGATCTTTCACTGTGAGGCAGCTCAAGCAGCAGCTGAATGTAGAAAGAGAGAAAACATTTAATAGATTTTACTGAGTAATGGTAGTCAACCAACCTTAGAGGGAAACCGTGACATTTCAGAAATGTACTTTGTTCATTTTCTTTCTCACCAGTCAGTTGTTGCATTACAGGAAACTCTTTCTGGATTTGTCCTTTTAGCTTCTGTAAAAATGTCATCGCTGAATCCAGCTGCTGTAAGCAAGTGAGCCGCTACGTTAACGAGCTGCGTGTCGGCAGAGACGCAGGAACAAGCAGACAAATGTTCAAAATGTCAGACTTCAGGTGTCATTGTTTCTTATATCCATGTTTATATTCACACCATCTTTGCTCCCGGCTGCATCGGAGTGAAAACCAGTTTTAGCTTCTGTTTGTGGAACGTGATAGAAATGTAGGAATCGCAAAGGAGGGATAAGGAGGCCTTGTGTTCTAGCACTTAACCTGTGTTCATGTTTTTTTTCTGACACGTTGACCTTCTGAGCGATGCAGTGTCTGTTCTCTGTGACCAGCAGAGGTGGAAATGTTGTGGTGTAGTTGTACTGCTGCAGAAACATCTTGGTGGGTCACAGTACTCAGAGATCGTCACATGTTGTTTCTCTGTGAAGACTGCACCTGCTGCTCTTTTCCAGTCGTCCTCAGCTCTTGGGCTGTTCTTCTGTCTAACTTTCTGAGCTCCTGCTTGGTTGAATGATGATGCAGTCGTGTTCCTCTCACTTACAATGGCCCTAAAGGTTCTTGTAGGAACATTTAGGAGTTGCGACATCTGCCGGTCACCGGCATCATCGCTACGTTGCTCTGTTGTTGCCGAAGTGTCGGGAAAGCTCTTCTACCCATCGTGAGATGTTTCTTGCAAGACAGCTTGGTTTGTTTACTTGCATTCAGAGGTGGTTAACCTTTTATCAAAGAGTGGAAGTACGAACCTACCAACACGCACTAACCCAGCAGATTCTCATTAACACAGATAGGAGAGCTAATTAGTGGAATTTAGTGTTTTTTCTACTGTGTTCAATACTTTTAGTTAGTTAACATCAACATTGCCACATTACCACCAGTAAATTTTAAGAATGAAAGTTTGTTTCCTAAACGTAATCAGACTTTAACCACAGAGGTGACAGATGAGAAAACACTTCAATAATTTTAAAATGGTTTCTGTTGGTGGTTGTTTGCCTCTAGAAGATAAAGGTTTATAGTTTGTACAGACCTCTGTTTTTCCTCTGTATCATTTATGATAGAAAATAGTAAAGTGAGTGAGAGAGAGAGAGAGATGAAGAGTCTTTCATTTTCTGCCTCCATCGCTTCCTTGTGACTGTGTCAGCGGTCCCTGTGCAGACTCCCGCCTCTTCAGCCGGCCGCAGCCTCGCCTGCCCTGCACCACCGAGCGAGAAATTAACAATGCTAATCAATGGAGCTGAATGCTGTGTTTTTATCATCTCCTTGTGCTGATGTATTTAGTGCCGGGCTGATTATTATGGAGATAAACTGCAGTTGTCAGGTGCCTTGGGCTCCGGGGGAGAGACGGTCAATGCAGCCAGATTTACCTAATATATAGATATTGTTATTGTAATATACAGGAGCAGTTAATACTGATCAGCCTGAGTGTGAGACGACTTCAAATAGAAATTGTGCTGCACGGCTGCACGATGAATTTTATTTTTACCTCTGTTATGAAAATATTTCCTATATTAAACAAACTTCAAAATGCTGTGATATCTGATCTTCATGTAGTCAAATATGTTAAAGCCCTTGCTGCGTTCATGGTCATTTCAGTAAAATAGGAAAACACATTTGCTGACGTTGGAGCGTACATGTATTATTCCAGTGATGAGCCACATTGTTGGCCTTGTAGTCACTTTATAAAACGACATTAAGCCTGAATTTGCTGTTGGCTAATTTAGTTTGTAGTAGTTTGTGAGCAGGTGAAACCAGATATAAAGGCCAGATCACTTCCTCTTTACTCGCATTGTGTTCACAACAGAGACGTCTTCCATTTACTTTGTAGAAGTCAGTAACTCTGAATAAGATCGATACCTGTATCTGTATTTATAGAAATAAAACTTGTCTCACATGTACCATCTCGTTTTCAAGGCAGTCCCACTTAACAGCAGAGGAGTGACGTAATAAATAAAAATAGAGGCGTCCATCTCAAAGTGAGACGACAGCTTAAACACACCAAGTGATGAAACGGATCTGATATCAACAGGTAAATTGCTCCAATCTGCTGCTGCTTTAAACCTAAAAGCTCTTCAATTGTTTTCTTAGCTTGAAGGACACAGACATCATGATCAGTAGAAGTAAAAGGTACAAGATACTGTTGTAAATGAGGAAGATTGAAATAAATACATTTAAATAGAAGCTGAAGCCAGTGGATGTGGTGATTTAAAGACATTGTACAGTCATGAGTGAGAAAATGACAAATCCCAAGAACAAATCAGCAGAGTCTTTTATATGTTTTTTTTTAAAAAATCTAAACTGTGGTCTGGTTGGAGGTGGGATCATTTTGCAAAACTTTGCCTTAGTTGTTTGTCCATTTTTACAACCCGGGAACAAACCATTACTGTTCAGCCAGGCGTCATAGGATTCAGCTCGTATTGCAAAAAACCCAGCTTCGTGCCGACACTTCGTAATTCTTAAATAATCATCATTGTCCGTTCTGTCAGGTTGTGATGTTCTAAAAAGAAGCAGCTCTTTCTAGTTTTGCAGCAGTGAATCATCAGTTGGCAGCTCTCGCTCCTCTCTGCTCTCCAGAGAGCCGGTCTAGTGGGGAACCGCGGCAGAAGGTGAAAATGGGATCTCTTCACTGTTAATTATGGATCACAACCAGCCACAAGACTACAGAGAAAACCGGGTATTAATAGAACCACAGCTTTATGTTAATTGCTTTTTCCCTCACACTCCTTTTTATAACCAACAATCATTTTTGGATATGAGATCAAACAATCAAAAGCTACTTTGAAATTCTAATGCTGATGCGCAAAGACAGGCTTCGCGAGATGTCTCTGGTTTTCCCTAATAGGGTTGCCCCTCTGAAGACTGACTGTGTGTGTGCGTGTGTGTGTGTGTGTGTGTGTGTGTGTGTGTGTGTGTGTGTGTGTACGCGCGCATATTGAAATCCACCACAGCTAATATTGCCTCTCGGCCGGATAAATAAGTCAGAAGACAAATGAAAAGCGAGAAAGACAGACAGCCAGAAGGACAAGACTGAGGTCCTCTCCTCCCCATCGGCTTTTTTCTAGATGCATTTTTCATCATTCTCTTCTTGCCTACCTTGAACATGTCTTTTCAAAAAACTAATTAAAACGTAACATTGGCCTTGTCAGCAAAGCAGAGTCCTGATTTATAAATCTGAATGAATATTTGTGTGGTCGACCTTCAGCACTGACATATTAAACACATGTTTGCGAGTGCTGCTAGAATGGCTACTCTTCTGTGTTTGGATCATATATATGTCCTTGATGTTTGTGCCTTGGTTATTCTATATGTTTGACCTTATTTGTAACTGTACACTGAATTAAATATGCAGGCTAAGTTATGCTGCTGTTTTCTGTTAAATATTTAAGCTGTCTGTTTTTTTGCACTGAGACAATCTCTTAAAATAACAAATGTCGATTTAGCTCAAATCAATATGGTCTAAAAAACAAGTCAGACCTTGAACACAGCAAAACATGAATATAAAGTGCAGAAAATCTTTTTACAGAGAAGTTACAAATACAATCAGATAAAAAAAAAAAAACGAGAAACACCCATAGAAAAACAGGAATGTTGCACAGAAAACTCTTGAATTCTAAAGACAATATGTTATTTAATAATGATTTGAATCCATGAGCAACACTAAATAAGTCAGTGGCTCCCGTGTTCTTCTTCTTCACTGCCTCACTGACGATAAACACAGTAAAACCTCTCTGTGCTTCTCATCCATCTGTCTCTCTATAAAAATTTGTCTCTCTCAGTTTGTTCATTCATCTGCTTACTGGAGTTTTTACAACTCACATCACAGACAGATGTTGCTTCCTCGTTGATAAGTTGTCTTAAAGACTTCGTCTTTGCAGCTCAAACTTCAGCCTGACGACTCCGAGCGGCTTCACTCTCAGCACATCGCACTGACTGAGCTGACACTGCCTCCTGACCTCGGCCGTCTTCCCCTCACATTCATTTCCTTAAATTAGATGTTTGCGCTCCTCTTGCGTGAGGCAATTAACATATTGTGTCATTTTCCCCTCCGCTCATTAAGGAATTATACTCTGAGACACTCCACTCTGAATTACAGGAGGGCGAGAATTTGCAGCGTAATGAAGAGAGCTTGATTAAAATTTAAGTTTTAAGGCTGTTTTGTTTGTTTAGGACTTGTCA
Source organism: Holacanthus passer (assembly GCA_025331565.1). NCBI lineage: Eukaryota > Metazoa > Chordata > Actinopteri > Pomacanthidae > Holacanthus > Holacanthus passer. The sequence continues at coordinate 1,852,646 of JAFREQ010000090.1, read as the reverse complement.
AGCGCAGCGCTGCATCCAATAAGCTGACTTGTGGAGCTAATTATGCTGCTGTAAATGGTTTCCCGAGGTCTCTTACAGTCTAATTTTCAACTTCCAGCTGATGAGTAAAGGTGCTTAAGTTAATTTTAATGAAAGATTGTGTTAAAATTACGGAGTTATTGAACCTAAAGCCATTTATTAAGACGGCAGGCAGGCGGTATTGGACATAGATACAGAAAGCAAAACAAAAGTTTAAATAATGAAGCTTACAATGTGATTACACTACTTGGGTAGCTTTTTACTTTCAAAATAAAGGTTTTTCTTTTCTTTGAACAAAACAGTTCTGTATTTGTTGTGCAGAGGTGATGTTGTGCTGCGATTGCTCAGTCCTTGGCCACCACACACTCCAATCTGCAGTCGGAGAGATTAGCATGTCTGGACCAGTGAATGCCAAAGCACTCGTGTATGTGTGTGTTTTTGTGTTTCTGTGTGTGTGTGTGTGTGTGTGTGTTGATGCTGTACAGTATGCATGTGTGTGTGTGTGTCTCCCTTATTTAGCTGGCATTAATCGAGGTGCCAGATTAGTAGGAGAGGTTTAATGTGGCCAAGCATGGCTGGGTGTCTGTGGACGGCCGCTGTGCAAACAAATCAATGGCTCGAGACGGGAACATACACACACACACACACACACACACACACACACACACACATGCACGCCACCACTGCCTGTGCTTTAACCTCTGACCACGGAGACTGGTCTTCTCTACAGTCACATTAACAAGCTGGCCAACATGTAGTATTTACCAGGAGTACTCAAGTTTTCCATTAAGCAACAACAGCAACTAAAATATTTCTCTTCACATTCCTCCTTGAATTCTCTTGATCAGCTTTTTTTTTACTTTAGAATCTTTGAAATCGACATTTTGCTGAAATAAATAAATTTAAACAGTAATAGTAAATTTGCATGTTGCTGACTAAAGGAAATGCTCTTATTTAAGATGTATTCTGTCCACACACGTGCAACAGGACAGACGTCAAACAGGTAGCAACCTGCTCGCTTGCTTTGGCCAAAACTTTTGTACATTACATGTTTATGCATGAGTGAAATATTTAAGGTCATTCATACGTGTTGGATAAAGTATGTGGCAGAAGAGTGGATTCAAACTTCGTAGCTCAGGATCCAGTTTGGACTGAAAGCTTTGGTCGGACTGAGGCTGGAATCAGGCTGTAACATTGGCCAGTTTTTTCTGTCTCCATCTCAAGTGGGCAGTTTTGGAGGCTGCTCCATCAGTATTCTGCAAAACAGAATAACATCCTGACATTTTCAATTTTGAGACGTTGGAGAAACGTTTGACCTTTTTAAATGCATTTTTATAAACAGCTCACTGATCACGAGGTTCTGCATAAAAAACAGACTGTGTACGTTCTGTGGCCTTTTTTTGAGCCATAAAAATGAAAGTGTGCTTGTGATGAGTCAAGTGGAGTTAAGCTGAGATAACACTGCAAAGCTTGACGCATGTACTTTGTGTCTGTATAGGTTCACTGCACAGATGAGATGAACTGGAAAGTTTGAAATGCCCATAGGTCTGAATTCACAACCTGTCCAGGATGCACCTGCTGAGCATGAGCATGTAAAACACTCAGACCTTAGCTTTTAGCTCAGACCACAGACTGACAGAGCCGACTACATGGCTGCACATTCAGATGATCTATTGCTTTATTTATTTATATCTATCTGATTATTAATCTTTTCCTGTGTGTGATCCTGCACATCGGATGCTTCCACCATGTCGGACGAGCAAAGAGGAAAAACATGATCATCCAGAAATTAGAGAGCAAAACATTTTTCTAACGTCTGAAACAGGATAAGCCATTTTCATTGATATGTAGGGAGGAATTTTTGGTGATACTGTTATTTCAAATAAGGCGACGAATGATAAGCAGGCTGCTAATTTTGATCAAAGTTTGCTTCAGGCTTGTAGCTGCTCCCCAAAGACCTGCTGAGAAAGTCTGACTGAAAATGAAAACAAGATTCTACTTTAAATTTAATACAATAAAAGAACTTGTTCCATAAACTGAGCTGAAAATTCTTGGACTAATTGTGATCAGAGAACTGTATATACTTGTATGTGTGACTTCATGTTTACAGTATCTTACGTGACCAACATGATGAACCGTCTCCTCAGTGGACTTTACCCTCTCGTTGAGGATCCACGAGAAACGTTTAAATGTTAATGATGCTTCGCTGCTATCGGCCTGGCCCAGGTGACCGCTGTCGCCATCACAGATCCAGATTAGCTTGAAGGTGCCGGCGTTCAGAGAAGAACTTAGCGGCACCGCGCTGCCACCAGCAAACTTCAAAAGCAGCGAAATGAGAGAGGCGGGAGGGGGTCTGGTTGTGGAGGGGGAGAGACGGGGGGAGTTTTTGTGAGGGACACAGCAAGGACATCTCCCCGGAGCCATATGGTGGTTGAGAAGGTTTTATACGGTTGTGTTTGTCTGTCTGTTCCGTTTAGGATTTTTACCGGGAAGCGCCGCAGGCCGGCCGTCTGTAATAATATATCTCCCTCCCTCCCTCGCTCCTGTTTGCTCCCCTCAAACATCTCCCTCTCTGTTTTTCTGTCTCTTTGTTTCTGCTGCTATCCCACAAATCTGCTGGCGCTTGTCACTGTGACTGATGGCCAGTGTGGACTCAAGGTGGGAGTGGGTAGTCCGGCTTTTATTAATAACTCCTCACCTGAAGCAGGGATTTGCCTCCTGGACCTTTACTCCACCGGCTCTGTGTTTGTCCTTGTGTGTGCTTGCAGCTCCATGGACACACGATTGGTATTAGAATCAGTGTTTGTGTGTGTGTTCTTGGAGTTGATATATTAATTTTACACCAAAGCCACAACAAAACCCGTCTGATTTGGATTATTACCATATGAGCCCAAACATGAACTGACCCTGATTTTAAACAGTCCTTTCTTCCAGAATATGTTTATTTTGAGCTAATTTTCCTGCCAGATACAAAAATACATAAATAAACATAATTGCTGCCTGGATGATTTTCAGAGGTTGTTACAAAGCTCAGGACCTGGGAGACCCGGGTTCACGTGCTGCGTCTCACATGTTAGGAGGTTTAGGCTGATGAATGGATGCTTGGTCAGAGGGAGGGAACAATAGTGGTTTGGGTTTTGATGCACTTCTGGTCTGCTGAGTTTATCAAGGCTTGTTCCAGTTGCCAGTCTGTGGATCGGTGGTACCTGTCTGCTGTGGAGCATCTCTTAGCTTCGTATCATGATATCATGATTCTTTACATGAAGAAAATCTCACAAGGATCAAAGCTAAACCACTGAAGGATGTTTTGAATTTAAAGTGCGTCGCTGCAGTCGAGCCCAGATTCTTTAAGCTCCATCGCTGCATACAGGCCGGTGTGGGTGTGCGAGTTCCGGGATGTGTTGCTAAACATATCTTTGTGCTAACGTAATCCTTGTCCTATCATAAGCCAGTGGACAATGATGATCCTAATCCTGCTCTAAGAAGCTTTTCATAAACTGGAGGCACACACACACACACACACACACACACACACACACACACACACACACACACACACTTTGAATATAGACTGTGGATGAGAGCGATGAAATGCAGCTTCTGAAATGTTGGATCTGGATTTTAAACTGATTGTAGACTTACTGCAGGTGGTTCCCTGCATTTCTATTTAATTGAAAAGATTAATTCCAAATTCAAAGCGTAAACTTCAGCATTACTTTGATTTTAGCTTAGTTGGTAAGTCAGATATTTACAACGCCAGAGACTCAAGATTCGTATTCTTAGTGACTCATTTTTGTGCAAAATCAGTCAGAATTCCTAAATGTGTCTATTTTTTATTCATTTTATATTTATCTACATTAAAATCAGAAAAAACTTTCAAACACATCAGCAAATGTCATAAGATGCATCTTATTGGATACATTCACTTCCAAATTAAATTGTTTTAGGTGTTTTAAAGCATCCAAATATACATTATAACACCAAGCTGTATTTGACTGTGTGTAAAAGATCCATCATCAGATGAAGGTCAGTGCTTTCAGCAGCTTTCAGCAGCTTTCAGCAGCTTTCAGCAGCTTTCAGCAGCTTTCAGCCGCTCTGTGAGTGAACTTTTCAGTCAGTTGACACCTGAAGATGAACGTCTTTAAAATCGGCACTTACTGGAAAAAAAACAGGTTCAGCATCACTTTGTGAAGATGATGTTATCGTTGTGGATGATGGGAAGAGAGGAAAAGCCATGGAATCATATTTATCTTCTGTGGTTTGATGAACTGCTCAATAAAACATGATGTTGGAAGTTGGGCGTCTTTAAATATCTGGAACTTAATCGTGGCGACTTCTGATGTTAAAATTCAGCCAAATTCATCCACCGTCATCTTTCTGCCGCTGCTGGTTCTGATCTGCTTCAGTCTGGAAGCTGCTTGTTTTTCATGTTGAGAGTTTTTAGGCCAACAATATCTGCAGTGACGTTCGTTTATGGAAATGCATTTTACAGAAAGAGAAGATGTTGTTTGGTTGATCTGAATATATGTGAAAATTTTTTGACATTTATTTGCCTGAAGACTGATGCATTTTTCATTTCATTGGACTTTTAACCCTGACTTTGTTACATATTCTCGTTTTTTTCCTTTAACGTTGTCGTCTAAAATTTTGTGAATCGCACAGTCTGAAGTTCAAATGCTAATGTTACCTCCCTTCACTACAAAATCGCTGAGCAAGAGAGAGTGCAAGCAAAACTGCAATAAACAAAAATGTAGAAGTTTTCCTTCACTATTTCAGTGTGTAACTACTTTTTTATCATGTTTTTTTTTCTCCTCTCGGCTGCTCCTCTCACAGGTCACCACAGTTTATCATGTTTTCTTATAAGTAAATATTCTTCACTTTTCACGCAGAAAAGAAAACTTCCTCTAATCTGTGTGTTACTCTGTCATTTTGGTTTAAACATCTCATGCAACAAACCAAACATGCAGCTGCTTCTTTGAGTGCAGAACAACAATCAGTCCAATTAGCTGCTGGAACAAGAAATCCATCCAGAGGTGGAACCGGCGCTGCAGCCGCGTTGATTTGTTTAGGAAGCAGATTAAACCGAATCTCAGCTGAGGCAAACTTCATTTCAGATACCTGAACAAATATCAGGCTGAATATTAGAGAACCCGGTGGTTTTAGAACGCGCCGAGGCCAAATTGCTTGTGGGGATTAAATGAGAGACTGTTCCCACACAAAACAATAATGAGGCTCGTCCGTGGAGAGAGAGCGGTTTGCATAACACACACAGCCAAGTCTGTGAGTGGATTCTTGTCCTGGTGAGTTTAAACTGTTTGTTATATTAAGGATGTGAATACAGACCGACTCAATATCACATCCCAGCTGTAATCATTTAAAACTGTGACTTTGCAGAAGGAAGGATAAAAGAACATAATAGAAAACAAAATAAAGCTTTAGTTGACAGTATTTTGTAAATCCATTTGCATTTTCCTTCACCTTTTAAAGTCAGGAAATTGAAACGTAATCTTTAAGTGGCATTTTTTTGAATGAAATAGTATTTGGACAAAAAAATAATTTATTTTTCTTGAGCTTTCAACCACATCTCATTTTATCTTTATCAAATATGACCTCAGATTCGTGTGTGCACAACACAAACATCATCCGCTGATAAAAACATGTGAGAGGACCTTGGGTTTTTGTGTCTATAGTGACGAGTCCAGAGCAACAACCAGTCCAACATACTGTTCCACCCGAACCAACAACCAACCAGCAGAAAAATACAAACAACAAAAACAGATTCAGAAATACAATAAAAGCATCATAAAAATGTATGAAAGGCACCTGATCAACCATGAGTCCGTGACAATCCTTCTGTCTCAACAACTGTTTCAATATGAATTCCAAATGACTTCACAACACAAACCCAAAATCCTGAGAGGTTTCATTGCATAATAATGATCATTTTGTTTTTTCCTTATTAACCAATTTGAACAAAAACATGATTATTAATAATCAGTCTCTGGAAAGTGTAGAATAATGTAGAGCTTGATTTTGAGTTGCACTCTGCAATGAAGTTGTTTATTAGTATTAGTAGTATTACTATTAGTATTCACCTCCACTCTGGGGTTAACCACTGTCTTCAGTGCTGTGGGACTCGGTCACACACTTGTTGTAAGAGGTATAATTTCTTCCTGTTGTTACACTCGGGCCAGTGTCTGTGTTCACGATGCTTCCTCCCGAGGCCGTCTGCAAGAACTAAAGACACATTTGCATTTTTCTACTCGACTGAGGCTCCTTTTGACTAGAAGCACTTTGTAGTCGGAAGCAGACGCAGACTCGCTTCCTCAAACAGACGCTCAGCAGTGAGAAGCACAGGTGACGAGACTCAAAGACATCGGAGGCAAAGCTTTGTCCCCGGGGCCCCGTCTTCTGTGTGTGTGTGTTTATATTGTGTGTGCATGTGTGTGTGTGTCTGTTACGGTTCTGTCAGTTGGGAATCACAGACAAAGGAAAGATTTGATCCTCAGTCTGTTCACCCTCTATGTCCTTTCACAAAGCTCATGTCCTCATCTTTCTGTGTGTGTGTGTGTGTGTTTTATTGAGGAAACACAAGGAAATCAGAATAAATCTTTTTATCGTCTGTCTACTTCATGTGTGGGCAGTCACACGGTGGAAAGCCAACTGTGATGATTCCGTCTGAAGAGCGAGGACTGGATTTCACTGATTCACACACTCACCGTCCGTCAACATTCAAAAACGTGGCTCAGACTGAAACTAAACTGGTCCCTGCAGGACTGGAGCTGCCACCTGGATCTGGACTGTCCGACATCTGAACACACCTCCGTCACATAGTGGATTCAAATGCAGTCACCTTGCAACACACAATGACACAAACCAGACGTGTTTCAAACAGGTTTGTCAGTGTCCATCAGTTTTTAGTGTTTGTTCAATTTTAGTCCAATAAACCGCTGCTGCAGCTCTCAGCTGTTTAATCCATTGTTAAATTCCAACTATAAATTTACTGCACGTCCAGACTTGATTTGTGTTTTCATATTTTTTTTGATGAGCACGGTGCTTCCAGATCAGACTGAACATGATTTTCTCTGCTATCGCAATTTACATTATAGGCTGGAACCTGAATGAATTAATAATATAATAAAACTTTGATTCCAAAAAGTTGGGACGCTGCAAAAAACATAATTCAAACAGAATGTGCTCATTTGCTTTTTGACGTAGACTCAATTGAAAACAGCACAAAGTCAATATATTTAATGTTTGATCATCAGCTTCATTGCTTTTAGTAAATATCTGCTTCTTCTGAATTTGATGCAGCAACATGTTTCAAACAAAAGACTGTGAAAGTTGTGGCCTGATCCAAAAACACCTGTTTGGATCCTTCCACAGGTAAACAGGTTCATTGGTAACAGGTGATAGGATCATGATTGGGTCTGAAAGGTTCATCCTGGAAAGACTCAGTCGTTCACAAGCGAGGATGGAGAGAGGTTCAACACTTTGTGAACACATTGTTTGCAGTCTTTTATTTACATTTTACACAGCGTCCCAACTTTTCTGGGAATTGGAGTTGTATAATAAAATGAATGCATGTAATGTTCTCACTCAGTAAAGTGGGTTGAGTTTGTCTTTAAACACACGATAAACCTGATTCACTCTGAACTCCCTCCCATGATGTTGGTCATAAAGGAGACAGAGGACTTTAGAGTTAATGGACAAGAGATGACTGTGGTTGAAGAATCATCACACTCTCTCCTATAAAACACAAACAGCATCTATGCACACACACACACACACACACACACTCCTCACACACTCCATGTAAGCTGCCCTGAGAGACTCCACTGCCAGGAAGACAATTATTGTCTCTAATTGGAGAATCTCTCCGTCCTCTCCGTCTCTCTGCCTCCTCCTCTTCTGCTCCCGTTCACACTCTGCTCTCCAGTTGCTCTGTAATCTCTCAGTTCAGTTAGACGCAGGTAGAAAACAACAAACTGTAGGAACATGCCAAAGCACAGAGCAGCTGCATTCACACTCATAATTAAAATGCCACAACTGTTTACATGAAGCAGATCATAAATGAAAAGTTATTTTTTCATTACTGTTTGTAACTGGGCACCGTCCAACACAAACCCTGATGCTCCTTTTGATTTGCATTTAATGACATTGTAGCTCATGAATTTGTCTGTACTGTACATTTTCAGACAAGTATGTGACGATCAGTAAATTTTCCTTCGACGAAGGACTTGATGAGTTAGACTGAGACAGAAACCTGAAGCTGCTGTTGACTCATCTTCAGGACAGATGTCCAACTTAAAACATTGTTAATCAATAATAAGGTTCCCTTTCCTTCAGTAACATTTATCAGACATTGATAATGACAACATTTTTCACAGTGAAAATAACATAGGTTCATCCTGATTGGTTGTCAATGCACTTTTGACTTTGCTCAGATGAGGTGTTGAGTGGAAACCCTGGTATAAACTTATAGAAACCTTAAAGTAATAAATTAGTTCAGCTTAAATTCAATTAATGGATAAAGAATACAACCTGTGAAGCCATGATGTTAATCATCGCCTGATTCAAATTGTACCTGAAATAAGGTTTTCTTCTCTTCTGTCCGGCTTGTTGAACTCTCCCATCAGAGAACAGTGTTCGCTGCTTCGCCTGCTCGGCTGTAATGGGACGCGGCCTCTCTCCGTCTGAGTGATCGGTTCAGTAATGTCGGCGGAGTGCTGTGGTGGCAGGGTAATTGGCCGTGATTTAAAAACCCTCTGATGGCTTAAGTGGGAATGCAGTTTGGCAAATTAATGGTTCTTAATCGAACATGTGTGAATGGTTTAATATGGCGGAAAAAGACTCCACTGAGGGCTTTAATAGAGAGCAGAGACACGCTGGACTCTTATTTAAACCAAACGACTAATAGTTGTGATGTAGATGAGTTCAGACCTAAAACTTCAAAACTCTGATTATATTTTTCTTTTTTCTTTTTTAACTTCAAATCCTGATTTGTCATCCTCTGTGAAGTTGAACTTCCATAAACCTCTCAACCATGAAAACCTTAAATCCATGTGGAACTTTGTTATTGAGGCAAATCGAGGAAGTTTACACCAACATTTTTCTAATCTTTCTCCTTTTTCAACTCTTGTCTTCCTCTGTGTGTTTGCCTGCATTATTCAGATCTTTTTTCCTGCCGCCCCAGGAGTCCTCAGTTCGTCATGGTTCATGTTAGTGTGGTGTGAAAATCAACTTAGAGAATTAAAAGCAGGTACAGACTGATGAACAGGATGTGCGTTCTCATCGCAGGCTCGTGGAGATGAGAGCAGGGACTCTGACGAAACTGCTTCTTTCCTGATATGTTCAAGTCCTGGCAGAAAAAAAATCGATATAAAAATCTACGTATCAGTTTTGAAAACCCGTGTTAGTTTTTGCTCGCAGGCTCGTGCAGCCTTGGCTGGAACAGAAGGTCTCTTCAGGCCGTGAGAGAGTAGATGTTTCTCTTTGATTACCTGAGAAGGTAATTACAGTTGTGCAGTGGAGAGAAACAGGTGAGCGACAGAAGCTCCTTGACTTTGGACCTCTCTGTTTTCCATCTCTGTGTTCTGCTCGAGGGAAGACGTTGGGAAATTAGAATAACCGAGACGGGAGCAGCGGATGGACTTCATGATCAGTAGATTTAATACACACACACACACACGCACACACACACACCTACCTAACTGTGATGTTTTCATTGTACACGGTGGAACTGGAGACCCTCAGACCGCTTCATTAGCCCTGTCTTTCTCTACAGCGCAGCCTTGAACAAGACATTTTATCCACCCATGGTGCTTTCTCTTTCTTTTCATTTTTCTTTCTTTATTTAGTCCTCTGTTTTCTTTCTGACTTTACTCTCTCTCTCTGTTCCTTTCTAGCTTTCTTATTCCCTCCTTTCCTTCTCTGGGCCTCTGAGTGGGGTTCAGAGATCATGTCATCAGTAACATCTTGAGGTGAAGGCGAAACATTTTCGTCTTTGTATTTTAGTTTTGTTCATTTGATTCAAGCAGTATCACACTGTGGCTTTACAGTGTGAACAGTGCTGTCAGTGTGGCTGTATCACAAAGAGCAGAGTTTACTTTGGAGCGAGCATCAACTCGTGTCAATTGAATATTCTTTATTTGTAAGAGCGTCACTTGCAGGTTGTGTCACTCAGTCAATTAAAGTTGCTGATGAGGGTTTTGTCTGGAACGTGAGCAACTTTTCTCTCATTCTCTCGCCAATGAAACCAACATATTTTTCAAATTTCTTTCTTTCTTTTGAACTTTTCAAAGTTCAAAAGAAGTAGAGGAAGACAGAGAGATCAATCAGACTTCAGCCCAAATATACATCATTTTTGAGCAAACTTGTACCTGAAAGCAAAGAGCATCTAGTAACAGTGTGAACTTGTGATGTGAATTATGCTCCGACGTAATTTCATGAAATATCCACAACTGTGCTCTTTTGTTTTTTCAGCCATGTGCCTTGAAGGGCATTTGAGAATCAGAGATGCTTACTGTGTCTTACTGTGTTTGTGTGTGTGTCTTACTGTGTGTGTGTGTGTGTGTGTGTGTGTGTGTGTGTGTGTGTGTGTGTGTGTTTCTGCCTGCATGTGGAGATGAAGAGCAGATAAAGAGTGCAAGTGTGCAGACTAGTGGAAAAGTCTCCAGGGGCGAAAAGCCACTACAATCAACCAAACGGAGATGACATTAACCCCCCATCGGGACACGGGCCTGTGTGTGTGTGTGTGTGTGTGTGTGTGTGTGTGTGTGTGTGTGTGTGTGAGTGTATGTTCTGATCAAGTTAAACAGCTCTCATCCATTGCTTTTTGCATCATTATCTCAAAAAGGAGCGGGCCGTGTTTTTCTGTGTCCTGTGTGCGTTTTCATTTGTATGTTTGTGTATCTGTTTGTTTGTGTCCATAAGGGTGTGTTGATGCATTTGATGGTGTTTTCAGACAAACGCTCTTTTAATCAAACACTTGAGTTTCTTCTTTCTTTAATTATGTGAGACTTAATGATGCGTAGAGCTTTGTTGTCTTCATTAAAACAAACGCTCTTCCCGCTCCATCCCTCTCTCTCTGTCTGTCTCGCTCTCTCCGAAGTTCAACTACTCAAACTTTTTAACAGACGTTTAATAAAGAGGTGTTAAAGAGAAAGAGGAGGGAAAGAAACAAAACTGAGAGGAGGGCAGAAGAACTGAGAGAGATGATTAGTGCTGTTGAAAGCCTGTTTAAACTTTCTGAACTTTTTTGAAGTTTTTCAACCTTTTGCAGTTGTGGAAGAAGAACTCAAACTGCAGTTCAAATTTTACCTTTGAAAAAGTAATCTAGTATTTGGATTACAATGCTTTCTGTTATTCACAATATGTAAACGCGCAGAGGAGTTTAACATTGATTTTAAATGTCATATTCCCAGTTTTGAGGATTTTCTTGTTTGCAGATCAGTTGAAGAAAAGATGGGAGGAAAGCGGGAAAAGATGAGTAAGGGTAAAAGTCAGTAAAGGCAAAGACAGTAACGAAAGGAGAAAGAAAAAACAGAAATAAAGCAAAGACAGAAAGAATGAAAAAAATAAAAAAGACAAAAGAAAAGAAAGGGAAGGAAGAAACATACATGATAATGGTGGTATAACTCCATATAATAATCACTATCAATAACCATCATTAAATTATGATGGTGAAGTGAAAAAGTAAATTTCCCTTTAAGTGTGTAATAGTGTGAGAGACAACTTAACTTTCATGGACTTTGAGATAATGACGTTCACTGAGTCATATAAACATCCAAAGAAGACACATGACAGTATAAAGGCTGATGGCAGTTTCAGAGAGATGAAGCGGACAGAAGAATACCAGAGGGGGGAGAGTGGAGAGGTAACATGGGAGGAAAGTTGTCTGAGAAAAGAGAGAGAGGGGAGTAATTGTGTGATAGTGAGGATAAAGAGAGGTGGAGACGAGACGACCTGCCTGCGTGATTAATGAGATAGTGAAACAGCTTGAGCCTTTTACATGAGAGAACCTCCGGCGGAAAGTTTTTATTAAGTGTCAACAGCGTACAGGTGCTTTCTAAATGCCTCGAAACGAACTGTATCTGCCGTGAAAAAAGCTTCCCGGCGCTCTAATGGCTGCTTGTTTTTTTAAGCCTGTTTGAATTGTTAAAAGTGATTCATCACGCTGTAAAAATGGGCCATAAAAGAAGCAAATATCCACAGGGTTCACATGGATCCTCACCCTGCTGTAATATTCAGGCTGTGCAATTAAATGTGCACATTCATCACCCAGCAAGGTGCACGTTTCCCAAGAAATGCTCATTCTGAATCAAACACAAGTGTTTCATTGTGTTGATAAAGAGAAATAAAACTCACCTAAACATGTTAAAATAAAGTTATCCCTCATTTCAAAGCAGCCATTTGAGATAAAGTACTGACACAATACTTTGTACTTGCTTCTATGTTTGAATCTTAATCTGATCTAATCTACACATGGTCTGAGTGATAGTGCCTTATTTTCATTTAAAACAATCTAAATGAAAGGGTTAACACTGGTTGTGTAAGAGGGGAAATATAAATGTCTATTTTATTGTAATATTGCTTAAAATGACACAAAAGAAAAACATGAAAAATGAAGAAGACAAAATATACAAAAGCAAGTCTTTAGACATGATGAGGAGATTTTATTGATCCAGCAGGATGTTTGTGAGATCAATCAACGAGTCTGTTTTAGGTTTATTTAAGTAAACTAAGGGAAATAATTTACTTGAGTACTTTCATCAAGTTGCGGGATGGAGAAAAGATTTTGAAATGGATGATAAAAATCGTGCAGCAGGGTCTGACACATCCTGACTTTAGTTCCAGTTTGGATCAAGCTCCAAAACCACTGGATCCTACATTTCCCATCATGCAGCTCAGTAGTGTCTTATGTTAGACTCTCATGGTCTTAAAACTCCACGTCCACCACGACGTGTTGACATCATTGGATTCTCTCGGACCAGTCAACTAACTCTGACATGTAAAATTAGTGGGCTGTCCCTTTAAAATAAATACACACCTCATCAACAAACTAAATGAAAGCACGCTCCTGATTTATCTTCACCTCTTCCAATGAGGACATTTCCTGTCTTTCTTCCTCTCCCCGTCCTTCTCTCTCTCTCCCTCTGTTTCTCTTTCTCTGGTGTGACCTGTTTGTTAACAAGCGGCTGCCGCTCATTAAACAGCACTAATCTAACTTTTAATGAAGCTGTCGGCGGGAATTACCGGTCAGTAACGCACATTCGCACGCACGTCCACAGAAACACTGCGAGACAAACTCCGAGATGGAAAACAGTCTCATTAGTCTCATAGTTATTGTTGTGGTTATGCTCATCGGCGTTGCTGTGGACACGATCTGACATCGTTAAGAGCTGAGGTTGCTCCAGGCCGACCTTTAAGTTACGAAGCCAGAAAAGTTTTCGGTGCGGCCCCTGCAGGGCCCGACGCTCCGGCTGGGCGCCACGACGATACACTAACCACAGTGCAGATGTGGAATATCTTTTTTTTTTGTTTGTTTTATTATTTATGCTTTGTGTTTGAGTTCTTTCCTCCTTCCTTGAGGGTCCTGGTTTCTTTTGGCACAACATGGCTGCATTAAAACACAGTCTCCCACTGGGATTAACTATCTAGCTCTGTAGCTGTCGTCCCATCAGACTGATCACTGTGAGTTACCTGCTGTATTTTAATGAAGCTTCAAGCCTCTGCATGTTGAAATGAACGAAAAGAATGGACATGAGAAGCTGCCTCAGAGGTACGAGAGCCATCTAAAGATTAGTAGTTATACCAGTACATCACAGTGAATATACACATCTGTACAGAACATGCAGGCTGGCCCACAGTGTCTGCTCAGTGTCTCTACAGGCGTGAACAGTGGACTGTTTGTGTTGTGTGTGTGTTGTAAGTCAGTGGGTGAGTGTGTGTCTACACCTCGACGTCAGCTTGTCAGTGAAACTGCTGCAGAAATGCTGATTGTTGATTAGATCACTGATGCATGATTTGAGAGTTTAGCGATGTCGAGGCTGACAAGAAGCGTTCTCACTGATTTATTTGGCACATTTTGGAAACTGAACAATGTTTTCCTTTGTTGCGTGAGGCTGCACTGAATCCACCGGGCTCACGACAGTATTAAGCACAGAAACGGCCCAGATCCACTTTAGATAAAACACCTGCCCACATTGTTGACCCCGCTAGAGGTCAAAGGTCACTCTGACTGACATATGGATGCATGAGAGCTGCCGACCCCCCTCATCTCCGGGTTACGGCGGCGCTGCGTCCTGGTTGGCTGACGGACAGGAGGCCCGGGCGGCAGCAGCTGTCGGTGCCACGCTGCAGATGTAAATAACGGTCTAACATCATAAGCGCACTTTCACAGCTTATACACAAACACGCTTGTAGAGAAACACCTCCCACGGCACCTTGGGAAATTCCCCTGCACTTGTCTGCCATCTGTTTGTGTACAGGAAGGAGATGGAGGGGAGGGCTGGTGAGGAAGGGAGGAAGCTGGAGAGGAGGAGAACAGGTGGGAAGGAAGACGATTCAGCAGGTGGTAGGTTAGTCAGAGAGGAAGAAAATTAAAGAGGGGAAGAGAAAGTGAGACAATGGAGGAAGAGATGATGTGAGGAGTCCATTCAGCCACCGAAACAAATCAACATACTGTTCACTGAATGATAGAAAAATGTAATAGTGATAAGTGATAGTGAAGATAGAACTGTTTTAATCGGTTGTATTGTTTGGTCGTGAGCCCTTGAAAGAGTCTCAGATGAGATCAAAGCAGCGCTTCAACAATTTCACATGTTAAAGCCAGTTTATTATTGGAGGAGTCACAGCGAAGCTGGTGAAAACAGGTCTGTTGTGTCTTTTATGGCTCTAGGCGCTAGTCACAGGACGCCTGCTGGGAGCTTTCACTTATGTGGACATTGAGATGTAAAGATGTGTCCATTTACTCAGCAGGGAGGTCGAAATGTTGTGGAGTGTCATTAGTGAAAGTACAGGTTCAGCTGAACAGTTTAGCCCATACAGACACTAAAAGTCTAGTATCAGTAATCAGTGATCTTAAAGACAGATGTTACCAGTAGGACTGTCAGAAAGTTATGGTCTGTCCAGGGTATAAGAAACAAACCCAATAAGAATAAAATAACATAACAAAATGTAGTTTCTGAAATTAATTACATCAAATCCTATATTGACTCGAAAGACTTATCTTATCATCCTGATTAGAGACTCCCTTATTCTCCTGTTAGCTTTCCAGAACCTTTTAGGCTGGAACAAATGAGACCCTCTATATTTTTATCACCGTACAGATTTTGGTGACCTCACATAAATCCGAGTGGAGCTCCGCCCAGCTTCGACCTGACCACAGGTCCGATCAGCCAGAAGTCACAACACTAAACATGCGTGTGCTGGTATTTATTACAGAAAGTGTAGATAATGTGACATAAGCATTAAGTTTGCATTTTGCCAAGTTGAACATTGCGTAGCTCACACTTACTGTATCTGTTAGTTTAGATCAGTGCAGCTTGCACCAGCTTTTCTTTTATCTTTTGTGCATCACCTTTTCTCTTTGTTAATGTAGAACACCACCAAACTTCATCAGGATAAAACCGACAGAAATAATAAAAGCTCCAGTCTGGAGACAGATTATGCCTTTTATGAGCGTGTATTCTGCAAGAGATGTAATTTTTTGTGAATGATGAATATCTTGTTTTTGGAAGGAGACTCATTCATTTCCACCTCCCCGTCATCGGAGTGAGTCAGGAACAGACTCTGATATGTGCCTTCCAACAATCTGGTCCCCCGCTGTCTATTCATCTCTAGTAATTTCCTCACCTCACTAAGTTCATAATTATAAGTCTGCGCAGCCATTATTAGTGCTTCAAAACAAACAACA
Organism: Holacanthus passer; assembly: GCA_025331565.1. NCBI lineage: Eukaryota > Metazoa > Chordata > Actinopteri > Pomacanthidae > Holacanthus > Holacanthus passer. The sequence continues at coordinate 1,836,709 of JAFREQ010000090.1, read as the reverse complement.
GAGCCCCTGCAGCTGAGAAGCCAGCCATGACAGCCTAAATACTGTTCCTTTCCTTTTATTAGCTGGCTTATTAACATTTTAGCCATCAGGGCTTTCAAGATCCGAGCTGCCACACAGAAATGATGAAATTTAATATCCAAAAGATTATTCAAAGTGAGTTTGACATTGTTATTATAATTACGAAATGAATGTGAAGAATTTGATAGCAAAATGAGATATGCAGCTTTTAAAAGTTTGACATGTTTCTTACAAAGTAATTTTTCTTTTGAATGATGGAAGATAAAATAAGACTAATAACACCTTTAAGATCCATTGTGGCGTCTGTGTGTCATCTGTACTTTTGAAAAGTGAATAAAAAACATCATGTCATCAACAACTATTTATTTACCAATACATTTACTTCAGTGAACTTTAGTAAACTGCAGTATTTATCCAGGAAGGCAGGAGAGATAGTCCCCACAGACGCTCTTCACACTTTAACTGCAGGCTGCGGATTTGGACACATTCTCTCTCTTGTTAATGGACACTGTTTATTACATCTCAACCTGCCAAACACAAATGAGATAAATGATGGACAAGCAAATAGATCAGAAGTGGACATTAGTGAAGATTAGAGTCGATTAGAAGAGAGTGGTGGAGCTGGACCAGTTTGATCTTTTCCCCAGAGGGAATCTGTTCATCGGATCCAAAAAATGGGTTTGATAATATCACAAATAAAATCTCTGCAGGTTTGAGACAGGATGATAGTCGCAGAGCAGAATATGTAGTAAAAAGATGTTTGTAGATGAGTTTTACAAACTGGATATAAGTGTTGAGACAGTGAGACACAGCCTCATCTTCTTCCTTAATTACATACATTCATGCAAACACACATGTACGTCCTCAGAGATGGAGACTCTGAAGACAAGGACAAAGAAAACCAGGGACCCAGACTGTCTCTCACACACAGAACCATTAACTTCACATTCCTGCAGTGCGTCCAGTGAGACCACGGAGGAAGCAGATTAGAAGACGAAAACAGAAATCCTATTAGTGCATGTGGCTGCGTCTCGCACTTTAAGAGAAGTGAGACTTACTTTTGCTTTCCCAGTTATGCATTTATCGACAAAAATTACAATTTATATATTTGTATTTTTCAACCATAGCAATAGGGTTTATATGTTTGGCTTGGTGGTTTCTGACAACTTTAGTCGCTCATCTACTCTGTCTGTCTCTTCCTGGCAAGGTTCGGCTTAACATTCGCTTGTCTAAGCTGATAATGGCTGCTTTACGTTGTTTAGTGACAAAGGTTGGGATTTACAGAGATGGAGGAAGTTGTCAGAGAAATGGATGTTTGAACTTTTGGAAGACATCTGTCGGATATCAGTCGTAGAAATTTGCCACAGTAATGAACTCAACCTGTTCGTATTTTATTTATTAATTATCACATAATAATCAAATCTGTGCACCTGAACTTTGTGTTGAAAGATTCTGTACTGATATTTGTTGTCTATTGTTTCATTTGTTGCCATTTCATCTGATAAAGTTGGAGAAACAGTGATTGATGGTTCTTTCTTTAACACTGCTGACAGTAAAATCCCCCAAAGTCTAGACAAATTCTTCCTCTTCCTTATTGAAGATATTAACAGTTGTATGTAAAAGACAATGCAGGACCACCCAGTTTTTTACTGCTCCTCCCGGCTCTTTCATCGCTGTGACCTCATCACATCACATCTTCTCTGAGCTCACTGACTCCACCATGGCCACCACTCCGCCCGGCCAGCTATGAGCTAAAGGAGCTTTAGGTCGTGAGCACTGGACTGTGTGTGTGTGTGTGTGTGTGTGTGTGTGTGGTTACTGTACATGTGTGGCAGAGGGACATGTGACCACTCGCTTCCTTTCTGCCGTTTCTTTGTGGAACGTCTCACTGGGCGCAGCGATGCGAGACTGAAGAGGCGTGGTTTGTGACCCATGCTCCATTATCTTGTCTTGTAACGGGCTCCGGCGGGCGGTGAGCTGTGACGGACGCTCAGCAGGACCAATCCCCTCCCGTCGCTGGCAGCCAGACAGAGCAGACAGGTCGTAAACAGCGGTGGAGGAGAGTGAGGAGGGAGCGACTGGCCCGTATCTTGTCTGGTCAGGATGTGTGAGGCGTTCTGGAAGGATCTATGAGTCGACTTATTCACAGAGCCTGAGGGGGTCAGAGAGGAGAGTTTATCACAAGCTAAATGCTGAGCCAGAGTTCTAACAGAGAGAGGGAGCAGAGAGAGAGAAGGGAGGATTGTGTTTGTGTGTGTCAGAGAGAAAGACTTTATCCAATACTGAAACTTAGTATTTAAGGCCGAACATTGTTCATCCTGTGAATTCCAAACAAATCGTCTCTGTCTTATGAAAACCGTGCATCTAGAAAACATTAAGAAAAGCACTCTTGTTTTCTTGTTTGTGCAATTTTTTTTAGCTAATCCAGTCAGTTTTTAAGTGTTTTGTTTGTGTTAAGAGATATGAGAATCTTCTCAACTCATATTGGATCACATCATCCTTTATTCTTCTGGAACAAAACGTGCAAAGTTTGGAAATGCATGGTTCTCTTTGCAGCTTGTAAACTGGATTGATTGATATGAAATGTAAAATATTGAATATTTAGTGAGACCAGGATGCTCAAAAAAAAATGAGATCAGGATCTTCAGTCAGTCGTATCATCAGTGTAAAAATGATGGTGTTCTCTTCCTGAACTCTAACCAAGTAATTTAAGTTGGTTAAACTGAAACAGGCCTTTTAGCTGCATTAGTTGATTCTTTAGTCTCTGTTCTTATTGACTCACCCTGCAGACACAAAGCTCCATCTGCTTTTATTTACACTTGTTTTTTGTCCGTTGTTTGTTGTACACTGTTCTCTGTTCTTCAACTTCTAGTTCAGTCGTCACCAAGTCCAGAGAACAAAATGTGGGACCTGCTTCACAAAAGCTATTTGTGAGCTTCCACACAGACAGCAAATGTTGCCAGCGTCACATTTCACAAATGACTGTGACTAAAAAATTGGACATGAATATGCAAGTTGTACAAGGCTCTAACAGGCGGTCGGAGTTTGTTTGGACAGTGAAATAATGAAAGAAGACAAAGAGGAAAGTGTCACTTTTTGCAAAGCTGCTAGACACTTTCTTAGCTAGTTCCTCATTTTGACTTATGGTTGTTGTTGAACAGGTAACATGTCAATTTGCCAGTGAAGAAAAAACAGCTGCTTGAAAATGAGGTTAATGGAGTTTATGAGCCAGAAAATCTCACACAGTACTGTCATTTGACCCGTTGTTAATATGCAAAATATACATTTCTGCAGCTGTGAGTTGTTGGTCATTTGTCATGTACATCGTTTTAGTTTGAGGCCGTGTTGGTTCCGTCGTACGACACATTCAGGTTTCTTCGTTTTACTGTATGTGCATGTTTGTCCGTGTGTGCACGAGAGGCACCGAGACAAAAACAGGCTCAGAGAGGAAGGAAGGTGATTGCAGCTGAGTCGAGAGCCGACATCTGCTCTTCTCTGCCTGAAGAGCCACTCGGCAGCTTCTCAAGAGGAAACACTCCTCCTGGGCCAATCAAAACCAAGAGCAGAGCCTCTTCCGGAGTCAATTGCCCAATCACGCAGAAGGACAACAGCTCCTCACCGGTCAATTACCCAATCACAGAGGATACTTGTTCTTCCTGTGTTCATGTTCTTTCAGTGACGAGGAAGGACAGCTGCTCCTCTCGGCTCAGTGTCGTCCAGGTATGACTGTGCTTTTGGAGACAGAACCCTGATGAGACCTGAAGACATGAGATGGTCTCGTCCACTCAAAGCTAATTTAAGGTTGTACATATTAACAGAAGCATACCCCTGTAACAGTGTCTGGCTCTAAGAGGTGACACTCATCATTACAACAGGTTGTTCTTCAGGGAATCATCTGTTGCTCATTTGAAGTGTTTGATCAAATAAGCAACAGTTTCTTGTCTCTGGACAAATCATGTCTGGCCACATTTGATCAAGTCTCATAAAAGCAGCTGTGGCAGGTGATTTTATTGTTGTAATTAAGTGACTCGATCACTGGAATGTATTTAAAAACCAACATTTATGTGTCCCCTTCATTCTGTGTAACTGAAACTACTTTGATCTGTCAAATAAAAGCCTGTGATTAAAACAGAAACTAGCATATTGTGAGAAAATGGGATATTTGTCTTGCTGAAATGTTGAGGTGTAGAAGAGGGAGCTTCGACAGTGGGTTTGATATTAGTTAATGTCAGGCTTTAAGGAAGATGAATGGAAGTGCATTAGTGCTGTGTTTATTAATGGATGGAACAAAGGAGCTGAAAAGTTACTGTGCAGAACAAAATTTGGGTTTTTTATTTCTCTCCTCAACGCAGAGATCTTTTTCCTCCTTTTGTCCTTTATAGCTGTGTTTCAAAGGGCCAGTGTGTAATTTTGTGATCATATAAATTTTCGACTTTGTCATCTGCATTTTAAAAAAGTATAAATGGAAAATGAGCCTATTTTGTATTTATCAGCTGATTCAACACGCAGGTCCATCTGACTCCTTTCTGTACAAAGATGAGAGATGAAACAAACCTTTATACCAATCAAACAGTTATTGCTTCAGTTAGATTCTTAAAGAGTAAATTTAGATTTAGTGAGTTTAGTTTTTTAAATTAACTATTTTCCTGAAAAAGATATTAATTAATTGAACTTTGGATTCATCGGATGGAGACCAACACGACAAGTAAAACTGAATCTTCCTCTGTGTTTGTTAGGTGTAACTTTATGAGGTCGTAATGTTTCAGATGAACAATAATTTAATTCAACTTTTTACTTCAACAGTTTATGTTCATTGAAAAAACGAATGCTTTGCTGAAAAAGTCTCAGAAATCCAATGAAGCTGACTTCAGTCTCTGTGCTACAGTTCACGTTTGTGTCGTATCCACATCATCACCTCTCTAACTTTCTCCTCCTCCTTCCAACTCTCTGCTCCGTCTCCACTTTCTCTTCCAGCTTTCCAGCCACAGTGTTTTGTCTTCACGCAGCACTTTGTCGCCTGTGTGTCTCTGATTATCCACAGTTCAGGCAGCAGACGTATCTCTGTCTCCATCTCCTCTCCTCCTCCATCAAACACCTCTCCTCACCCCGTTTCTACCCCGGCAAATATAGAACTTTATCTCTGGTGTTTTTCCTTTCTCCTCCTCCCGTTCCTCTTTATTTCTTCTCTTTCCAGAGCAACACAGAAGATTCTTTTCTGGTTGAACTCTGTGTGATGTGGAATCTCGCAGCCTTATCACAGCCTGAATCTATCGTCTTCTCTCTCTCTGTTTTTCTTCTCTCTGCCTTGCCAGCTACTTTGGCTCACAACATCCAGCCTGAGAGCCCTTACCTCTGTTTGACTGTTTCACACACACACACACACACACACACACACTCTGGAAGGGTTTGTCAGAGGAGTGAAGCTTTGTTCCTTTGACTGTGGTACTTTACCTGTCGACGTGCGTCCTCTGTCCTCCGTCGCTCAGCAGCTCTTTCCTGTCTTTTCATGTAGCTGTTCAGCAGCTCACAGCCTCACTGTCACCACAGAGCTCTTCAGACTCAGTGGAACATATCCTGTACTGAGAATAAATCCAGTGACCTCCCACTTAAAGGAAGATATTGCCACAGAAAAGGCATAAATATACCGTGTGAGTCGACGGGTTTCAGCTGAAAATTCCCTCCAGCTGTGTTTGGTCACATCCTGAGATGTGCTACTAAATTTATCTGAGTCTGGTACATTTAAATATGTGTTAAGTAATCAGAGATGATTAAATTATCTCATGAAAACAACAAACCCCAAAAGGCCTCACACTGTTGAGGGTTTTTCAGATGTTGGTTTTTCAGATGTTGGCATGTGATTGTTTAGAGTTATGTCTGTGTGCAACTGGTGGTTCCTCCTCCTCGGCTCATTTTAACATCACAAATAATTTTACAGGATAAACTACATAAAAAAAAAGAAGATTTGGATTTAGAGAACTGGTAAATTATATAAAAGTGTCAAAACAATAGCAAAGCAATATGTGCTAACATTGATTAGCTGTGTGTTACGTCAGACACAGTAATGTGTGTGACAGATGCTCTTGTTCTTTATAACCATCTGAGCACACAGACATGAAACACAGATTTTTAAATTCACTTTTACTTATCTGAGGATATTGTTAAGGTTTTTAACTTTTTGTTACACAACCCGATAGAAATGCTGTTTTGAATCTGTGAGAATCAAACATGGTGACTGTATCTTTAAAGCTGAGATCTCGAGAACTTAAAGTAAAACTGAGTAAGAAGAAAGTGAACAAACTGGTTTGACACGAACATTAACCAAGTTTTATGGGCGGCTAAAACCAGGCAGGTTGGAAATCTATTCAATCAGGGTTTTATTCACCATCCATTGTTTTGGGGAGCGAAGCGAATCAATAATTTTGTGATTGTAACAGTCCTGAGGGAGGGAAGATAGAAATCTGCTCAGATAATGAGCCGCTACTCAAAGCTGCAGGGCAACAAATTACAACAATACACACACACACATCACACACGGCTGCACACACACACACACACACACACACACACACTGCTGATCTGAACATAAAGGGAGTGAGTGAGGACACCTGATGTGCAGACGCTCATTCAGATGCTTTCATCTCACCAGCAACCTACATTTCACCTGGAAAGATCATCGAGGAAGGATTCTCATTAATGATACTGTCGAGCCCCAGATAACAAACAGGAAACATACAGATACGGCTTCTTATTTATCTTGTCTTTCTAAGGAAAACTGGTTCAATTTAAGGTAGAATCTTAATAATGTACAATTACAGTCATATTTCAGACAATAGTGAGCTTCCAACTTTGTGGCACCAGTTTTGGAAAGGTCTGTTTCTGTACTTTACATTTCCCACAAAGCATTGCAGTTAACAGTTTTCCCAGTCTGGTGTGAAAGAACTTCACCTCCACCTCATCCAGCATCTTCGGAATGAACTGGAATATTTTCTTTTGGCTTAATATTATATTCAGCACGTAAATGTAAATGCATATGAACACAGTCGCCCTTTTCAACACATTTTTGCGCACTGCCTTGTAAACACACACACACACACACACACACCTGCACAGATGCATGATCAGCTGTTGTTGCATTGGTCTGATGGGGCCGACTCTCTAATGCCTCTATCCTGTATACTTAAGCTCTGTGGCAATCTGCAATAGTGCTGTGCTGGCTTGTTTATTGGCAAAACCGTTGGCTTCTCTCACTCTCTTGAATTCCTCCCCCTCTCTCTCTCTCTCACTGTCTTTCTACCTCTCTCTCTCTCAGAATATTTGTTTATCCCAACATTATTGACTTCTCCCTCTCTGCCAGCTTTCCCTCTTGGACGCCCGAAAGCTCAGCCAAAGACACCGCTGGTTTTTCATTTCCACAGCTGGCACACGGCTCTGAAAGGAGGCCCGACAGGATCAGCACTATGCCTAGATGTCTGAATTAGTCAGCCTGACACACACACACATGCACACACACACACACACACACAGGCACCTTTATGTTGCTCGGCTCCAGATAGTTATCGATCAGAGATTGATTGACCGGCTCCTTGTTAAAAAGATCTTGAGCTGAGGCCTGCAGGCCGGCCGCTGAAGTTGCTGACTCCTCTATCACGCACACACACGGTGTTAGTTCACACGCACACACACAAGCTCACACACTCAGTTGATGAGTTGTATATATTGGCGAGCTGAGGCCTTTGTTAATGAGATGGAGCCTTGTTGTGTTGAATAGTGCCGGCCTCTGCAGCTTTACACCCAGGTTTCACTGGCACTGAGAGAGAAGGAAGGATGGATGGGCAAATGAAAAGAAAGACAGATGGTCAGGAAAGAGAGGGAGAGAGAGGATGATACATGATTAAACAAAAACTCTAATGAACCGACACCAGGAAGATGTTTGCTTCAAATGTCTTACCAGGGCCTCTGCTTTGCTCTGAGTAACCTTTAACAATTGTTAAAGGTGGCGTTTGTTTGAGCTGATGATCTTCTCTGTGTGTTCACTACACAGATGAAACTGCGAAGGTGCAATTCAGCAGCTTCAAAACGTACTTACTAGATTTAAGATTCAGTCCTTTGACATTTTTATGTAGTTGTTGGGAATCTGTTTGGATGAGATGAAACAAAGCCTCAGGATATAACACGACCTCACTAAAGACAGAAAACAAGTAGTAACAACATAAAGTGCATGAGAAATAGACAACTTTCACTCAGTTAAACAAATATATTGGCTTTTCTAGTTCTAATACATTAATCAGATTTAAGAAAATGTTGACCTAAGTTGTATCTTGTGTATTTAACAGGTTATGAAATAAGACATCGTGGTTTAATCGTACATCTGAATTATCTACTGATGAACACTTGTCTTGATCTTGATCTCTTGTGAAGCCGACATCTTGTCCCACTTTGCTTTATCTGATTCTGTCGCCATGTGTTGGTGACTCGTGTCCAAATACAACATGTATTAGAGACAGTTTTATAGGATTTCTGTATTTTTCTGAAGACTAACATTACATCTGCTTTTAGTGTTTGTATCAAATCAGTTCCTGGAATAATCTTGCCGCTGAATGCACAGTTAGTTAATGAAAGTTAATTAAGGAAACAAATGACATTCTATGCAATGACTCGATTAAAGATGGCAAACAAGTGTATTTTCCAAAATGTGTAATATCACCCGCTCACTGTTGTTTCAAATCTCAGCTGTGCACGAAGCTGCAAGAGACTGTGAAGTCAAAAGCTTTGACACTGTTTTGACCTGAGGGTGCGTTTTAAGAATCTTGTGATCCTGAATTGTCTAAACTCTCTTTATGTACAGAGACGAAGGCAAGAAGGAGAGGGTTGGGAAATAAGAGCAAAACTGGAGTTTAAGTGTTGAATTCATTGAGCATTTATCAGCATTTTATGTCTAAAAACCAAAAACAAATACAATGACTAAAATAAGTTTAGTTTAGTGTCTGAACTTCAGGCACTTCTTGAACTTGAGTACATGCAGGAATTAGTCCCTCCTACAAAATACATCACCGCCTCATTTGATTTGCCACGTTTGTGACACCCCCACTGGGTTTATTCTGTCAACCTCTCCCTTCCCCTGCATGAAGCACAAAGTTTTTTCAAAGTGAATAAAATCACATTTGACAGTGAATCAGGCCCAGAATGATTAAACATCTCCCCACATTACTACATCATGAAGATGTAATGATCTCATTAACCAAAGGTTTGCCTGCGTGGTGGTCAGCTCACCAACACCCAATCAGAGACGCTCTCCTTCACCTCGGGGTCGACAAGCTCGGCCAACCTATCCCGTCTGGGGTCGCTCTGTCGAGGCGATGTAATTGGACGCGGGGCAGGAAGTGGCAGTCAGCTGGCCTGTCAGCTGTGGGGTGTAATTGGTGGATAGGACGGGTGCCAGCCAGCCAACCAGAGAGGTCAGAGATAATGATTCTGCGTGGCGGCGCTGGTGCAGGTGGGAATTGATGAACGTTAATCTGATATTTGATTAGTTTGTGGAGGCGATCAGAAGGTAACATAAACTACACACACACGTACACAACATGCACCATCCACACAAACACTAGTACTCACACTCGTGCAGTCAGTCACACACACACACACACACACACTGGAGCCCCTCGAGGGGCCGGTAGACAGATGGGAGGTTGATGCTAATGGGACACACGGCTAAATGGACTAAATGGACGGGATAAACACTGTTCCCAGGGAAACTAAAGGACTGTGTGTGTGTGTCAGAGAGAGAGAAGGGCAGTGTGTGTGTGTGTGTGTACAGTGTATGTTTGCATAGCCCGTGTGATCTGGGCCTGGCAGGGTTTCAGACTGAGGAATGTGTGTGTGCAGGTGTGTGTTTGTGTGAGACTGTGGTCAAAGGGATGTACGGTTGTTTAAATCTTGTAAATCAGGCTGTCAGGGCGATAATAAGAACCATCTACAGTTTTCTCCCCTGGCAGACACGTTTATATACACACACCTACACACACATTCACTCAAGAGTCTGATCTCACGAAGAGTTCATACTTGTATACAGAAATACGTTTCTTCACAGCTGTGTATCATATCATTGAACTTCTGCATACAGCCAGGGCAAGTTTTTACATTTGAGTTCAGCCAAGTCAAGTGACCTCACAGGACAGAAAAGTCAACCCAAACCCTCAGAGGAAGAGTTTAGCTCATCCTAACTTATACCAGATCCAGACTTACCTGAAAGGGCAACACACCACCTGCAGCTGCTAGAATAGGTTCATGTGATGCCAGTAGCTCTGCACAGACCTGCAGTCAGTCGGAGTCAAGGTGCATCAGCTGGATTGAATGTTATTAAAATCATTGCTTTTCTGGACCGACTTTTTTCACAGACAACAGAATAAGCTTCATTGTAGTTTTAGAATTTGAGTCGCATGATATTTATGGAGATATTAGTTACACATTTAGCTCTGGCCTTTTCCTAATCACTGGTGTTCATTAGTTCTCAGTGTTCCTCAGATATTTCTCTTCTGTTGTGTTATTCGTTCCTCCTGTTGTTTTGTGTACGACTGGAAGCCGTCCTGCATTTGCAGTGAGTTCCTGTTTGTTGTGCGTGTGTTTTGAAATTAGTGAAATCGTTTTATTTGGAGGAATATTTTCTAAATGTGTTTTTTCTTGATGTGCTTGTGTTTCAATACTATTTAAACTATTTTATTAACTATTTTTATTTAACTATTTAAGTTCTAGATCAGTTCTAGATATTAACAGCGTTTTCAGACCAGACCAGACTCAGCTTGTCGTGCGTTCGTCCAATGACGTCTAAGAAGGGTTCGTGTGTGATGCCGGAGTGAAACTGTCAATCATTTACAAGTATTCACTGTTTGCACAAAACTAAAAAAACAACGTGTTGTGTCAACGCACATATGTTACATGTCTTCGCTCTCTTTTTACTCACGTTGCTTGTCCATCTCTTTCATGCAGAAGAATACAGTATGTGGTGATCACACACACACACACACACACACACACACACACACCAGTTCTATTCTGTGAAACTTGTGAGTGAAACTTGAGTGTTGGATCTGCAGCAGATTAACTCCAGCAGCTGAACTTTTGTCAGTTGTTTGAAGAGATGAGACGAGGAGACGAGTCGAGGACACAAACTCAGTCTAGTTCTCATCGGTCTTTCCTTCTCTGTCAGTGTGTGTGTGTGTGTGTGTGTGTGTGTGTGTGTGTGTGGCCTGTGGAGAATGTGAATGGATGATGGCTGTCTGAGCAGCCAATGATGAGGCCTAATGTGATGGGATATAATGGATGACCCCTGAAAACAGCCCACTTCTCTCTCTCACTCTCTCTCTCTCTCTCTCTCTCTCTCTCACTCTCACTCTCTGTCTCTCTCTCACTCACTCTCTCTCTCTCTCACACTCTCTCACTCTCTCTCTCACTCTCTCTCACTCTCTCTCTCTGTTAGCGGGTGGTGATTTAGTGGACCAGGTCACCACACTGCTTAACACTGCAGACACCACATTTGAGGAATAGAGGGATGGACAGAGCGAGAGACATTTCACCAGCCTATATTTCCCATAGATCTGACACTTCACTGTGACGGGGAGTGGGGAAGGACTCAAGCGCAACACACTAAACTCTTGGTAGAAAATGGCCTTTATTAAAGGCAAAAGAAAATCTTAACAACAAAACTCACTGAAAAGATAGTGTCCAGAAATGTCCAACAGGTCTAATAAAGAAAATCAGAAAAACGGGGACAAATCCAAAAACTGACAAGAGTAATCACAGGCATGAGGGAACAACAGACAAGGAGCAGAAAAGACAGAGGAGAAGAAGAGAAGAGGAACAATCCGGCAATGGCTGAGTGGGGTGAAATGGCTTATATAGAGTCCTGATTAGTAGTTGGCTGCAGCTGGGATCACAGGTGAGTAGATGAGGGGGGAGTGGCTGGAAGGTGAGGTGAGGCAGAGGCGGGGTGAGAGGAGAAACACCGGGACCTGAGGTGAGAAGCTATGGCAGGTGAATAGTGACAGACTGACAGAACTTAGGCAGGTAAACAATGACAGGTAACTAAGACATAACAGCAGAGACAAGAAACAAGACCACGACAATGAACTAAGACAATACTACAACATGACAAGACTACTGTGACGAGACCAACAGAACTGAAAGAAATATAACAGAGACTAAGGCTGAACTGAACTAAAATGGAACTATGACAGGACACTGACGGAAAACTAAGACATGAAAACTAAGGCAGGTAAACTAAGAGAACTAAGGCAGGAGAAAATCTAAGGCTAAACAAAAACTAAACAGAGACCTAGCAGGCAGAACTGTGACACTTCACGTCTCTTCAGCGTCTCTGTCTCTATTTGTAGAATGTTTAGTCTGACTAAAGCCACATAATTTATTCAGGTTTAGATAAATCCACCAAAATTGCTGTACATGGTTAGTTTAATGCTTCATTCTCACACATTTTTGTGTGTATTAGTGTCAGACTTGGCTTTTGATTAGCTGTGACAGACTTAAAGGATCGGTTCAGATATTTTGATTCTCAATACTGTAGTTTTAGAGGATTGTATTGAAAAACACTTGGACACTTCGAATATAGATGCAGCCATGATATAAACTGATAACGACTGTGTGAAGAAATCAATGTAATTTGAACCTTTATTCCAGTTTCTAGTATCGTCACACATGTGGGAAAAGAACTAGTGTTTCTAAAATTGTTGTTTTATTGTATTTCAATCCGATGACTCTCAACAGATATGGTAGAAAACCCATTTTCTGGCAGCAGTGGGAAGAAAACTGTCAGCCTCAGACGCTCAGAATCACTTTTGAAAATGTTCAGGCTATCAAACTGTACATGTATGAGCATTTCACAGTTTTGTTTCTTACAAACCCCGATGATTTGGCCTATTTTTGTTCTATTTGATCTGGAATATTTCTGTCTCTCTCTCTCTCTCTGTCGTCTTTTCTCGCTCTCTTTCTCTCCCCGGCTGAAGTGTTCGCAGTAATTGCCAGGCAGTTAGCTGTGAATGGGTCTTATTGGTCATAATACAAGAGTGTGTCTGCCTTGTTCGGAGTAACAGCTACAAGCCACACGATCTATAAGCCCTTTCTGTCTCTCTTTGTCTCTCTGGCCCTCTCTAATTAGCTCTTCGAATCAATGGGGATTCATTCTCCCGCCATGCCAGGATGTGTCGAAGATGTTCTGCTGTGATCAGGTTGTCTGGCTCGCTCAGGCTGTAGCTGTAACTTCATCTGTTGGAGCTGAGTTCAGGCCAGTCTGCAGACCAGACTGAGACACACCTCAACATTATGAGTCGTCTCTGTGCGTCTTTCTACCTTCACGAATGTCTCCCCTCATCCTAACCTTCATGATCCAGCTCTTATAAAGTCCTGCAGCACCGGAGGACGCCTCCAATCACTTAGCACTGTTTTACCTTGAAGGGACCAGTGGGTTCGAAGGTTTTAGCCCTAAAAAATCTACTACAAATCACCTCTATGTTGTAAAGCATGTTGAGCCTGTTGTGTTTTATATTCATGTATTTTTATTGGTTTCCATTCATGTCCATACAGTACGGCCTACAATTGAAAATGGTCAGCAGCAAAAACATATTCTTAGGCTATATGGTTTGTAGTTAAGAAGCTAAAACCCCTCACTGGTTTGGTCCTTAAAAGAAAAATTGCAGAAAAAATATTTGAACATGAAATACACCAACTTGCAATGTGGCTCTGAAAAGTCTGCAGCTTCCTCATTCTTAGATTGGACAGCTCTGGTTAGTTTGGATTTACAGCAGCTACAATGGATCCCAGTGGCATGATCCACCTCACTGCAGCCCGTGTATATGTTCATCCATCCATCCATCCATCTTCCATCTTCCATCTTCTGCCACTTATCTGAGGCTGGATCGTGGTGTCAGAAGGTGAGTCCAGACGTCCCTCTCCCCAGCAGCATTCTCCAGCTCCTCCTGTTGGATCCTGGGATCCTGATTCGATTTCTCAACCAACTTACCTGGACCCTTTCAAAGGAGCAGCAACTCTTTTCTGACCTCCCTCCGGATGTCTGAGCTTCTCACCCTGTCTCGAAGGCCGACCCCTGCCGCCCTACAGAGGAAACTCATGTCGGCTGCTTGCATCTGCAGTCATGTTCTTTCAGTCATTACCAAAAGCTTGTGACCACAGGTGAGGATTTAAATGTAGATGGACTGGTAAAGGAAAGGTTTGCCTTCTCTCTTCACCACAGTCCAGCACAGCATCCATGTTACTGCTGACAATCTATTGTACTCTCAGTTGCACATAAGACCTCAAGATACTAGATGTTCAATATGTTGCTCTGCCAATAACTTGTTTCTAAGTTACTCGTTTTTGGGACATATTGAACATACTATCCAGCGAGCAGTGGAACATGCTGTATCTGTGGTTTCTGTACACATGTTGATGTCACTGTGCACCTCCCTCTCTCCAGCTCCAGTCATAGCAATTTATTTCTGAAGCCACAGGTGTTTGAACAGAGCGAACACTCCAGACAGCAGAGAAGTAGATTATGCTGTGGGAGTTGTTTGTCCGTTGAGTTGTTCTTCTATTCCAATGGTGGCTTTGGGTCTCAAATTGAATCTAATGTAGCTGCTGTAAGTCACCTTATAGAATTACAGATTTTTGATGGTATTTGTTAAAGTGAATCTACACCTGAAAAGGCTTTGTTTTGCAGCCGGCTCTGAACGAGACTCTCAAGTGCTTTGTCCACTCCTGGGGACACTGTGTTAGAAGCTTGTGGAGTGGTGGATTCTATCAGTCCAGGATATCTGTGCCCTTGTTTACTCTGCTCAGATCCGACTCAACACATCCAGCCGGGAGACAAATGTCGCCTGAAAACTTGGCAAACACGCCGGAAATGAGATTTGTTATCGCCTTTCGATTGTGGCCTCGCTGGCATACAAATTCAAGAAGCAGACAAGTGTGTGTATGTGACTCTCAGCGCTGCTGTGCTCACACCTGTTTGCACACATCCGACAGACAAATTTGGCTTTTTGTCCGAGCGCTTTTATGATGCAAATTCACGAGTGCACCCGTGTGTGTTCTTTGTAAAGCAGCTGCATTGTATCGAACAAGCAGACCAGCGGTGTCTCTGCGGACACTGCATCTGAATTGATTCATTCTTTCTTCTATAGCTAATATCATATTTTATGCCGAGAGGCAAAGCTGCAAATCCTATCTGTCTCCAGTCACAGCTGCGAGATTCAAAAGCCACATAATGAGGGAATAACTGAATACTTATCAGTTTCAATCATTGTCGTATGAATACGTATGTGTGTGCGTGTTATTTGTGTAGATGTCTATCGTGGGGTTGCAACAATGCCGCGCTCTCATTCTCTGTGTGTCTCTTTGTATCTGTCTTTGTCTCACTGTTTTGAATGCATGTGTGTGTTGTGGCATCTTCTGTAATGGTATGAATGTAACTGTGGTTTTCAGGGTCAAGTCGCCCCAAGTGAAGGACGATTAGACACCATTTGTAGTTATGTTAGTTAGTTACGTGTGTATGTTGCAAGAAAACAGACTTAAACCTAAAAAGAACCAGACTCATGTGAAAGAGGGGGCTTTGTGTTGGCCTCCCTGTGGAAGTATTCGAGACATGTCCAACAGCAAGGGGACTCACTTTGTACTAGGATACATGTACAAGTGCTTGTCTGGGCTCCTGCCTCTTCTGTCATGCTATCATAAGAAATATGAAGGCGTATCACTCCACCTCAACACAGATGCCCCAACAGGGAGGACAACGCAGTTTAAGAAGAGGTTCTGTGTGTTACAGCTTCAGCCGGGGATCCAACGAACTTTTGTGCCCACGAACGTTTCCATCCAAAAATTGAGACTCAAAAAACGGAGACTATAATTTGTGATGTCTAACAGATGTATAGCCGTGTCCTGCTCTGCTGACACTGAAAAGAAGACTGATGTTGCAGAGTCACATTACGCTTGACCGGATTTTACATTAAAATAAGATTTTTCCTTTTACTTTTGGTGCTGAACCGTAAAATGCACTGTCACAGTCACCCTTTTCATCTGTTCCTGCTCATATTTGCATTTACTTTTGAGACACCTTTTCAGGATGGAACTATATTTCACTCTTCATGGGACATTGAGAGACACAGTAACCAGCGGCTGTCAGTCACTGAAGGGCCAAAGATTTCTCAGTGATTTCAGTCATTGAAACATAGTCATGATAATTGTTTTATATTGGTTCTCGCACTCGGACATTACTAAACAAATTGAATTACACTTGTTGTGAAACATACAGTTGAACATGGTGAAACTTTCTGTCAGTGAGAGTTATACGCTCTGTCCAGAAATGGTTGTTTCCCTCGTATCACTGATTAAAACGTTAATCAGAGCTAAACCTGCAGCCTCCTGTGGCATTGATTAAACCATCTAGTTAGGTTACGGATGGACCAGAGGAACATGGACGCTGATGTTGCATTACATCCACAGGGGAAGCTGGGGCAGTGATGTCGGATGAGAAATGTGTTGTTTAGTACTTTCATCAGCAAATTCAACCGTGTTTTTGAGTCAGGTGTGTTTCCTGTTTGTTCTTGTTTGTCTGTCTGCATGAACCTCATGCAGGGATTTGTTCCCTCACAGCCACAGGAGCAATAGTGAAGTCCAGCGCTGATGTCGGGTGATAAAGTCTGGCTGTCAATCGATGTTCTAATTCATCCTAAATGTGTTAGATGGGGTTGAAGTCAGGCATCTGTGCAGACCAAGTTCTTCCACACCAAAAACCCTTCCTCATGCTTTGTGCAGGATCTTCCCCAGTGTCCACCTGTATTTGGTCATACAGTCCAAGTCATCAAAATCATTCTGTAGAGAAAATGAGAACACATGCTGTTCCAGTGCACTGTCCAAAATTGCATCCATTCTGATGATGTCTCTGTACATATTTACAGCAATTTCATGCCACAGATTACGGGATCCATGCTGCTGCATTATTCCCCCACTATCAGCCAACACACGGACAAACATACGAGCCGACGTATGTACGCAGGTTTGCAGATGTGTTGACGTTACTATAATTCTGCCCTCACGGAGCGGATGTGGAGTTTAATTGCAGCAGTACAAGCGGCGAGCCATTTGTTGTGTTGTGAAACCCGTCATTTGCGCTGGAGTGCATCCGAAATCAGCAAACAGCACATTACACAGATATTTCCAATCCGTCTAACAGGACTGGCAATTTGAGCTCGCAGGTGCTACTTTTGTTGAGCCGCGTTTCTGTGAAGCATAATTCGCCATGTGATTGGCTTCATTGTTGCAGCACTCTCGTTTTTCTCCTGGCTGTTTATGTGTCTGTGTGTCCAGCTGAGATGGCTGGATGAATGGAGGGATGCATGAATGCATGTTTGGATGTCAGGCCTCCCCTCGAGGCTTGATAAACACAGGGACATTCAGTACGGACTGAAAAGACGGACAAATACTTTAGGAAAAATGTAAACTTTGCGTCTTTCTTTGAATCGGCTTGAATTTCCGGCACCAAGACAAAAATCCTTGAAACCGGAAAACTAAGTGTTATTGCTCTCCCTCCCTCAGACTCACAGAGCCCCGTCTCCACTCTCCCCCTCCTTTTGTCATCCAGTCGGTGGTGTCTAGCGTAGCTCTGCTTGTTTACAGCACAGCAGAGTTAATTAGCCGTTTTATGGCTGATTTACAGCCCAACAGGCAGACAGAGAAGATGGCCGCTGCCTTGTCCTTGTTGCCCACTCAAGGACTTGTCAAAGGGGGCATCAAACATACGATGTAGGAGTGTGCAGACAATTGGTCTGTTTGATGCATTTGCATTTATATGTATACATGAATAAATGCACATGCAGAGTGAACACATGTGCACTTAATACACACATACTTGCATCTTTACCGGACTCTAAAACTAAACACAATGCTGAGTATCACTCACACTTTTTATGTCCTGACATAATTCCAGTGTCTAGACTGATGCATCTGGTCCCTCTCACACACACACACACACACACACACACACACACACACACACACACACACGTGACCCGGCTCACCTTGACCAGTTTAATAACACAAACAGGAACAGTGGCTTTAGGAAATGAAGAGCTGAGAGAACACCTCATATGACACAGCAACAACAACAACGACAACAACAACCAACAACAACAACCAACAAAATCTTTTGAACTCGGCAGTTAAATCCAACAGTAGCTGTATCATTATTTTAATCAGCCTGTTATCAGTCTGTGTTAAATTCAAGCGTGTGTTATAGTGTGTTTCAGTGCTTTTTGTTCATTTACCCTCCATAACCTTGTAGATACAATGAATTATATCAAAGGGGATATGTTTCCTCATCCAACCCCCCCTCTCTCACACACCTTCTCACCTCGGCTCCTACAAATCCAGGCTGACACCGGCGGGAGGCTAACAGCGATGCTAGCGAGCACACACCGTCATGCGCTCAGCGTTAGCGCGGCGGTGACAGCTAACAAGAGAAGACATCACATTAGCCGGCGCGGCGGCGTGCTCGCGGAGCCTGACTGCACCGGTGTAGCTACAGGTGTAGTATTCATTCATGCTTAAAGAGGCTGACGGAGGCGAGCGAGCAGGCGGCGGAGTGCGAGCACGGCACCTGACAGCTGGTTAATGTCAACGTGTGCAGCCTCTTCTGAGCAACAGGAGAGGACGCAGACACACGGGAGGTGTCTCGGTTTAGGTGGAGGTGACGGAGTGTGGAGGGCGTTGACATATAGGGGCGGTTTGCTTATTTTATCCTGTCATTCGTTTGGTAATCTGCTTTGTGTCTGTTGTTTGTTCTGTTTGTTGTTGCTTCTGTCTTCCACCATTATTTCACTTTATTTTTCTTTGTGTCCTATTTTGCTTCTTTTATACTTGTGCTTTTCTCTTTCCATGCTTCTTTTTCTGTTTCTTCCAATTTCAATTTGTCCTCCCTAACCCTAACATGATTCTAACGCATCACGTTACAGTCGCATCTTCAGCTGCTTGATTGCTCCTGTTTGGTTTATTATTTCCTTCAATACACCCTCGCTCTGCGTCACTTTGCCTGCTCCTGCAATGGCTGGATTCTCCCACACTGATGCATGAAAGTTTCATGTTATTCATCTTTGGGGAAAAAAACCTCTGAAGTTGTAAACAAACTAAAGTTTTCTCTCCCTGTAAGGGTCACAGTCTGCAGCCCAGATTCTCCATCTGCCTTCCCGGCACTGGTTTCACCGACCAGAGTGTGTGTGTGTGTGTGTGTGTGTGTGTGTGTGTGTGTGTGTGTGTGTGTGTGCTGCACCAGGCAGATTTTCCACCAAAACAACAAGCAACATACTGATGATTAGAGCTTGGCGCATAATCGGCCAGAAATGAGTTTGTTTTGCGTGAAACAGGTGGCCACCCCCGAGCTAAATGTAGAAACAAAACCCCATTAACATCTCTGTAGTGAAGTGGAAAAAGCTGGGAAACAGGGTTTTTGATGGAGAGAGAAGGGTTGATGAGGTGCACTGAGCATGTTGTTCTCACCAGTTTGTGTGTGTGTATCCTGATAGCGGTTCAGGTATAGCTGCATGTAGACGGGTCTTATCCGTGTCGACGCCGGTGTGTGTGTGTGTGGGAGTGTTGATGAGCTCGTCTTTCTGTTCCCAACATGTTTTTATATGTTCTGTATGTCTGTGTTTGTGTTTGCTGTCAGCCTGTTTGGACCACATGCTGCTGAAGGCCTCGCCGTCTGCCTTTGTTCATCTGACATTTCCTCATTAATGAAGTTTGCCCGCCCTCCTCCTCCTCCCCTCTGACTCCCTCCGTCCCCCCACCACCTGCCATTCCCCACTCCTCTTTGCCTTTCTTCTGCACATCTATCAACCATTTTGCTTTGATCTGCTCTCCCCACTTTTCCCCATCCCTCCTCCTCCTTTTCTTTTTTTGCTCTCTGTCTCTTACGACTTCTTTCCTGCTCTCTCGCCCCCTCCTTTATCCAATTTCTTTCTTTTCATATTTGTCCTTTTTTTCTCCTGTCATCCTTTTAACCTTCGTTTCTAAATCACACAGGCAGGGAATTTAACCTCCGGTTGGTCCCAGTGGCCGACTGTAACTGTACTACTGAGTTAAAACAGGGTAAAAAAAAAAGCAAACTTTTAAAAGTCTGTCTTTTTTCTCTGTCTCCTTCTATAGCAGCTGATGAGAGAGCGGCAGCAGATGGCCAGTCGTCCCTTTGCGTCGGTCGCTGTGGCTCTGGAGGCGGGCGGTGACCAAGAGGAGCTGCTACAGGTCAACGCAAAGACACAAACATGGAGGCAAACAGAAACAAACACAACCAAAGAAGATGCACATAAACACACGGGGGAAATAAAGTTGTGTTCATTTACATGTTGATGCAAGGATACAAACGCTCTGACCTCCTGCCATGACGGTGTGTGATTGTGTGGGTGTGTGTGGAAGCTGACTTCATTCGCTGGAAGTGTGAAATTTGAAGGTAACTTATCGTGATTCAGATTCCTTTTGAGTTTTCCTTTTTGTTTGTGTTTTTTGTGAATTCTCCAAGAAAGAATCACATTGGAGTTTTTGACTTTCACTTAAAAAGCAAAGCGCTCTGAGGACTGGTGAGAAGTCTGTTGTGATTGGAGGTGAACTGACTTGTGATTCATCAAAGTGGCCGAGGTTCATAGAGACACTTCGACATCATCTGGTGTTCCCCATCCCACAGTGCATTGCACGGCCAAGTTAAATCCACCCTTGTCCATTCAGAAAGAATGCAGCATTGTTTCCTGATTAGACAGCAACAAACACAGAGGGCTGCCGTGGGTCCAGGCCGGCGCTACAGCCCAGTGTGAGGGATTAAATCCTATTCAGCTCATCCACAAACAGACAAAGCTGAACTGATAGTTACGAATCATCACTGACCGCATCAGGAGCTTTTTGCAGAGGTGACTGGAAGCACCATCGTCAGCTCAACCAGAAACGATCATGATGCAGTTATTCTGTTCAGGCAGGTGGTTACTGAGCCTTTAACCTTATAAACAACAGTTTGTACCGAACTCAAGGAAACAGTCTGAACCAGCAACAAACCAACCTGACTTCAGATCAGACGCTGAAGCTGAAGCCAGAGGTGGAGCTTTATGAACTGAGATGAAGCGTGTGTGTTTTGTGTTATCTGACAAGTGCTGCAGTGGTGTGTGTGTTTGTGTGTGTGTGTGTGTGTACACAGATTTCTGCTTCAACAGACATTCGGCTGTTTATTTATTATTTAATAAACCAATTATATATTATTATTATTATTATTATTATATATATATTTAATAAACTTGTCCAAAGGTAAATATTGTTTATCAAATACAAATTGACTGTTCGGAGCCATCAACCCAGCTGACGAGAAAAAACAAGATGAAGCTCTGCTGAGCAGGTGCAGACCTCAACAACCTCCACATCCAGGAAGCACTGACGTCAGCAGAGGTGGAGGCTGACGGGGGAGAGTGCAGCTGCTTTCAATAGGCCACTTTTCACTTCGCTGTCCTGTGTGTGAACAGGACTCTCTGCCACCTCACCTTCACCCACCGGCCCTGAAGGGTCCTCATGAGCCCGTGCGACCGGTGGAGTGAGGGCCCCGAGAGGCAGCCGGCTCGTTCCAGCCTCTCGTACAGAGATTACAGGGCTGCGACATGACGGTGGCACTTTCAGGAAAAGGGTAACCACCAAATCAGACGTGTCCTTCTCCTGAGGGGGGAGTGGCAGGCCGGTGTTCAGACGCTGGTGTCACCTCTGTGCTGAGATGTCGGCTCTCAATGACACACGCACGCAGGGTTTAGATAAACAGAGGAGGGTGGAGTGGAGTGACGCTTTGTGAATGGCAAGTAGTGGGATGTTCGGACGAGATGTGCAGATGTGGTTGTTGGTGCGGTTAGGGAGGCTTGTTAGTTTAGCAGGGTCAGTTAGGGAAGGTGGAGGATGGGAGGTGAAGAGGATGGAGAGAGGATTAACACAGCAAACCACCTCATGAGTGTTGTGTTGAAGTTTGGTCCCCTCGAAGATCTGCTTATTCTTTTTTCGGTTGTACCCAGATCATCGGTTGAATAGGCTCATCCTGATTAGCCAAGTAATTGCAGGGACACCAGCAGACGAGTGGATGGCTGCTGTGTGTGAAAAGCCGAACTTCAGCTTGTATAAACATGTTGCTACTCTATGATGAATCCCACTTTGACTGTGCATCCTAGTAAACGACCGATGAGTCATCGTCACCTTTTGTGTTTAGCTAATATCCTGTAACACTGTAGAGTTACAAATTGTTTAATGATTACTGTAATCTCATTACACGGCGTCCACGAAAGAGTTAATTGGAGCATTTGTCCGACCTTGCCCCGATGTAACTCATTTCAACGTGTTAATAATCCTGATAGGAGCAATGCATTATGGGAAGTGAACTGTTACCCCCCACCAGAGCCACAGCGGAGCCCGGACAGATGTTGCAGGAGATTTGCTGTGTTCAAGAGGTCGAGCAGTCAGAGTGAAAGCCAAGAGAACAAACACCCTCATTTATCAAACTACATGCACATAAACGGTGGCTGTGTGAGAGGACACAAACACGGCCGAGCCTCCCGTCCATGTTTGATATTTTAGTTTAGATTTAAACATTTCCAAATTTAGTATTTCAAAATTTTACAACATTAAGCCTTTTTAACTGAGTGTGATATTTAACTAACTTCATATAAAATACAGAATAAGATTAACACACTGAACTTTAACATGTTCACCTTTGTAAATGCGACAGTTAACGAACAGTATTTCAGTCTTTTTAATCGCTGGATTCACACTTTGACACCTTCAACAGTCTTTTAATTTCAGTGATATTATCAGGTGTTTTTAAATTCCACCTCCACATATCTCTTGTCTCTGTTTGAGGATTCATCGCCTCACACAGTTTGAAGGTTACAGAGACAATGGTATGAAAGGCTATCTGCACACGATGCTTAATGAGCTTCAGCTCTGTTTTGACCAGGTTGGACTCGGCTCAGCTCAGTCCGGTTCGAGTAGAAACCACAGGAGTACCTTCCCTTATCTCAGCCCGGTTTCCATTTCATTCTTGAAGGTGAGAGACAATAGGAGAGACTATCTTCACACTGAGGTTAATTACACAACATCTGGTTCATAGTCGAGCGTGCGGCTCAGCATAATTGTGTAATGAATGAGGGGAAGGGAACATTTCCATGCCGCCCCGCTATTTTATGTTGTCCCGCTTACGCTGAGCGGCGGAGTATGGTTAAACAAATAGAGTCATCATCACCCCATTTCATGCCATGTTGAGACAGCGAGCAAGGAACACAACACCTGTTGTTTCACGCTCGCAGTGATTTGGTCTGCGTGTGTGAGTTAGAAGATGAAGATATAAATGCAGGAGGAGTGTGTTGTGATTTGATGGAAGATTAATGCTTCCAAAATGGCTGAGTTTTGCTTTTAAAAATATTATCTAGTTTTTTTTTTTGGAGTACAGATATAATGATTGTCTTCCTTTTATCTCCCTTTACACATGGGAAAAGTTAAATGCAAAATGGAGCGAGTAGTTTCCACATTAACATCTAAGGAATCATCCGTCAACCAAGAAATCAAAAAAGAAATTAGAGAAACAAATGGTGTCCGTTTAACCTCTTACAAGATACGCTACATTAAACTCTCTTTACATATGTTCATATGTTCATCTTACTCAGCAAACGCCTCCCCAAACACTTCCTTCAACACCTGTGAACATAATTCAAACAGCGACTGTATTTCCCATCAGAACGTAATTGTGAAAATAAATTAGGATTATATAAACATCATTTCTAGGACACACATTTGACTTGTAAGAATACACACACACACACACACACAGTTTACTGTACCACCCACCCAGTATCTGATTCATGATTCATGTCCTGTCTCACCACATTTTGTAGCCATATGGGTAAATTCTGTATCTTCTTGCACGGTAGAAAACGGCAGCGTCCCCTGAGCTTCCCTCTCGAGTTTCCTTTCAGAAGCTGCACTTCACAGCGTCTGTGTTCAAACCACAAAAGCCTTTTACTCTCCGTCTCTGTGCGAACAGACGATTTTAGGATGCATCAGAAAATGTATAAATTTATGTGGACGTGCTTCGATTCCTCGGGACGCACACTGTAAAGAGTGAGCTGAAAGTGCTCTCCAGGTGGTTTTCCTTCAAAGAACGTCTCTCCTGTCCTCTGAAGACTTGCAATTATAGGTGGTCTTGGAACAAGAGTCTTTTATCATTTCTATTTGAAGAAAGTTTCCACGTGGCGAGATGTATGGGCTCGGTTAATCTCTTATAATGATACAGATTAAGTGTCACAGCTGGAGAGGGGTTTTTTTCCCCGTCCTCTAAAGACTGGCAATTATACTCTTCAAATAAAAGCTGACGTGTGTCTGAGCTGTGAGATGAAGGTTTTCACATGGAGAGGTGTCTGGAAGATACAGACTACATGTGTCACAGCTGGATGGAAACACGTTGGCCTCACTTTCATCCAAACTCTTGTAAATTATCTCCTCTGTTTCCAAAGGATGAAACCTCAAAGTTCAACCTGAGAGAAAAACACAAACCATATGCTGTTTTTTCTCACTTTAGGGAGTTTCTGTAATAGCGACATGCTGATTTGTTGCCTTCACGCTGCTGAAGAGTTACTTCACTCAGATTGCTTTGGTTTTATTTGTCCAAAATTTTGGCCTCCACAAATACGCCGAATGTAATTTAGCTCATGCTTGTGCTCACAGCATTGATAGCTTTCATTGTCAGCACAGTTTTCATTTCTTTTCTCCTTCTGACAAAGACAAACTGAAAACTGTTCGGTGTTTTCTGTGGGTTATTCTGGACGCTGCTGTTGAATCTTTAAAAAAATGACATTACTATTTTTCAGTGCTGGGTTGAAGCAGAAGTCTCCAAAGGTCTGTTTGACTGAAAGCTGAGACAAAACATTGGCTGTTTGCGATGAAGATGTGTGTGTGAGGATGATTTGATTTCACCTTCTCTCATAGAGCATTTTCTGATATGCAGCATTTTGTACTTTGTGATGTTTTTTTTTCCTGAATTTGAATCTGAATCTAAAACCAAAATACGATTGATGCAATGAGGCGTAGGTGAGAAAACCTTTTGTTCGGGATATGTATATATTATTTATTTATTTATTTATTTATTCATTTTTAACTGGTCAGTAATTTCAGAATAATTTTCAAATTTTCTGAAATACTCACATACTCACTTTATAATTACTACGTCATTTGTACTAATCATATTACCAATAATTATCCTTAATGATGTATTAGAAAACTTTACTGTTGATTTATGTTGAATAGTTTTGTTGCACACACACACTCACATTTTTGAAATCTCAATTTATCTGCTGTGCAACATAAAACAACATGTGAATCTTTCCTTTAACCGCTGAAATCTGTGCATTGAATTCTACTTCTTTATTCATCACCACCTTAGTTTACAAGAATAGCGTCTCAGTACTCCTGAAGTAAAAACACTGTACATCCAGGTGTTTGCGGCTCTTATATCTCGTGATGGTGCTCGGCCTCCTGCATCTTTCTCCAACCACCATCAGTAACAGTAAAAGCCACTACATCACACAGTATACGGGCCCGTTCTGCAGCTAAAGGCCACATCTTCCACTGCTGAACTTGATCAGAGCTTTACCGTGAGTCACGGCTGCGTTACAGAACAGAGGCAGAGTCATCAGCATAAATCGATGTTTCCACTGCCTCCATAAAGTCCTGCCGTTACGTCGTAAAGCTGATGAGCCCGCAGCAACTAGCATCTGCACGCCTCCGCCCGCGAGCAGCGGCTCCCACCTTGCCGCTGATTAACGGCGGTCTCCTGTTTTCATAATGCTATTTAAAGCAAAGAATGAATCAATTTCATATCTTGTGTTTTAATGTGGCGTATTTATTCTTCAATTGCGGAGATTTAATATGTCTCAGGAAGGAGGGTTGTGGGTGGAGAGGGATGGATGGATGGAGGGAGGAGGAATAAAGGGGAAAGGAGCAGATAAAGAATATTTATGACGCCTGGGAGTAATGTATGTTTGGGAGGGAGATACATGGCTAAATACTGATTTAGCTACAGCACATATGCACACACACACACACACACACACACACCACTGCAGCACTTATCAGATAACACAAAAGCTTCTATCAGGCAGAGAAGAAAAATGAGCAAAAGTACAATCACACACAGACACACACTCATTTGCATTCATCATGGACAATTGCACGTACTGTGGTTTACTCTGCCGTCACCTGTGGCTCCTCCTGTGTGTCTCACGGCTGCAGACTCTCACACACTCATGTTATTAACTCAATAACTCTCAGCCCTGTCAACACTAACGAGGCTAAAACAAACCCGTTCCTCTTCATGTTCTGTTTGCGCTTTAACAAAAAGGCTTTTTTCTTCTTTTTATCTCCGGGCAGATTAGAGAAGGTGTCCGGGGCCACACATTATTTCAGTGGCTGGACGACCTGCAGCAGCCTCAGCTGAACAAACGTACTCGAACGTCTCTCTTTCTCTGTGTCTCGTTATCCTTCTCTGTTTATCTTTGCCTTTCTCCAGCTCTTCCTCTCTGAGGTGTACTCCACCTAGTTGTTTTTAGAAAAAATAGGAGTGCATGAACAGAAAATCATACTCTGACATACAGTAAAAAGAAAAACCTGAAGTCTGTTTTTCTGTCTTTTCTGTTTCTTTTCTGGTTTTTTTTTTTCATCTGGCAATTTTATCATTTTGCAGTAATCAATAAAGTCATTTGGTGTGAGGGCAGAGAGTGCTCAGCCAAGGAGAAGCAGCACATTTGGGGTTAAATTAAAGAACTGGAAGATGATGGTTGAACTTGTCGACCCGGCTCAGATAAAACAGCACAATAACCAGCTCCTGCTGAGAAGCTGGGTTCTGGATTCAGACACTGAAATGATTGATGCTTGCAGGACAAAAATGAAATAATTGCTATCATTGTTTGAATCGTACTAAACTGTACAGCTCTTTCATTTAAATAACATAACGTACATATTTTTAAGAACATGATGATGATGATGCTGAACTTGCTTGTTATCTCTTTGTATAGTTTTCTACTTACTATGTTTATTGTTATGCACCAAAACACAGATTTGAATTCTGATTCTGATTCTTGTAATAAGATCAAAAATCAAAAATGAAACAGGATTTAGATCTTTAAAATGAGAAGCTGTCAAATATGATTACTATGAATGTTACCTGGTTGCATCAAGTTCCAGTAGAGTCACTTCCTGTTTACATCAACTGAAGTTGTTGACTGAGTATGAAATGTTGCAGCGTATTAACAGTCCAGACTAGTTTAATGAAAATACCAGCAGCAGTACAGTTAATGCTTCACATCTGGGCCCTGAATCCCCACACGCTTAAAGTCTCCACGGAGAGGGATCAGGGAGTTCTATAAGGGTCTTCAACCTGGGAACATGAGCCCAGTGATTTCCGACGTCCAACCGATTATTCCAAGACCCCAATAATCTGAAAAATGTGTGAAAAGACCTACAGAATTGGTTAGTGTTTGTTGTTTGGCTAGAATTAGCGATAGATGTTTGGTTGAGTGGTTGGGATCAGGAAAAAAAATGTCAGGATCAGAACCAGTCATGTGATGTAGCAGTGCAGTACGTTCTGTCTCCATGAACTGACTTGCAGGCTCCATTTTTTGGTACCTTGACAAGCAGCAGCCTCCCCTCGGGTCGGTCAGTACAAACTCATGCCACTCAGCTAAACATTGTTCTGATCAACACGACATCATCTGAAATTCAGCCGGAGACTTTCCAAAGATGTCGGACACACGAGACATCTGGAGTAATTTGAACAAGCTGATACGTTGGACATGAGACAGTCGCAGTGATAAGATGAATTTTTCAAAATGTAGCTAAGAGATTGATCAGAGGAAATGCAGGAGCTTATTTTTGTGGAAATGAATGATCGTAATTGATCTGTGACTGTGACGTGGTGTCGCTCCACTGTCCATTAGGACCAGGTTTGAAAAGGCACAGGAGCTCTGCTCTGGTCAGATGTGTATTTAAAGCCACATTTCTTCCTTCCTGCCGCTGAACCTGAAGAGCGCTGGAGGCTGCCAGAGGAGCTGAGAGCCCGTTGGACTTTTACTTCCTCCTCCTTCCTCCCCTGCAGTGGAGGATTTACCTTGAAGCGGCAGGCGGTGAACAATATCTGCAGAGACACACCGAGCAGTAAAAGTATGGGAGTTAACATTTTATGATGGGATCTCTGTCTTAAATTTGAGAGTTTTTGCAGAGTTATCTTTTTCTTTTGTCCCTAGTTGTTTTTATTTTTTACAACTTTTATCAGTCAGAGACACGTTTTTGTTCTTGCCTTTAAAGAACATCTTGCCCTTCTCATCATCACGTCCCCTCAACATATTTCAGAGGGAACAAACAGATGTTTCATTTGATCTTTGACCAAACTTCATAAAACCACATTTTATTTTCAGCCTGTAAGTGTTGGTATCACAATGTTTCAGATGTTCTGGAGTCTTTATGACCCCTTCACGGTTTTTATTGCTGTGAGTGCAGGTTCACTGTCCCACCGTTACCTCTGCTGCATCTTGGGTAAAATAATAAAAGACTAATTCTTAATGTCTTCTTCTTCTGCAACATCCTTTGATCAGGCCTTCGCTGCAGTTTTCACACACCTTCTCTCTCACTTTCTCTTCTCTTGTCTTCCTTCTTTCCTCTCCCTCCTTGTTCCCTCCGTCTCCCTGCCTTCCCTCCTTCCTCTCTCTCCCTCCGTCTGACTCTGTCCATCGTGTAGTTTAGTGCCAGTTTCAGGTTCAGCTGACCAAGCAGGCGCAGCCATTATGTCCTGAACACTCAGCCAGTGAGTGCATCGTGTGTGTGTGTGTGTGTTTCCCTGCCAGCATCAATTCTTGCATCTCAGTTCTGAGATACGCTGAGACAAGAGTGTGTGAATCAGAGAGATAAAACATATGTAGTGAAAACGGAACAAGGAGTGTGCGTCCACAGTGTCTGTGTGAAACTGAGCAGAACTCAGTGGAGCAAAGCAGCTGTGGTTTCCTGAGAGAGGGAGCGGATGAATACTCGTCTGTAGGAGCAGTAAATGAGGGCATCACTGCTAATAAGAGCTTCAGCAGGTGGAGGATGGAGTGGTTTTCATGACCACAGTCTTTCCCTCATGTTTACCAAGGAGCAGAATGAGCAGGATTTGTCTGCATGTTCGTCCATCGTTGTAACAGTTATATTTGCAGTACTGTGCTTAGTCTTTTTCATAAAAGATCAGTATAAGAGATTTCAAATTCAGTCGTTCCAGTCCATTACAGTTTGTAATCCCAGAAACTGAGGAGGAATACTCCTGCTCAGAACTGTGGCCTGCTAACATGAACCTCTGGGGAACCTGCAGTCAATAATCACAAAACTGCAACGTCTCTAACAACAGGGAAACTCACATATTGACGATCACAGATGCTTAACCATTGTTTCTTATACCAAAATTAGTCTGTTAGTAATTATATTATTTTGATATGATTCATATGTGTTGGAATAAAATATGACTTAGTCCAACAACCAAAACGAGGCCGTCAGCAGTAAGAAATCTAACAGTGGAAAACAGAAGAATGACTCAGCCACAGACTAAATTGGCCGTCAGACACAAACAGTAATACTTTAAAATGCCCTGTATTTCCCTTTATTCTCACATTGGAAGCTTTTGACGAAAAGGTTTTGACCCTTATGCTGAATTGCATTTCACCAGGATTCACCCGCGAGTCTTTCAAACAGCTCCTCCTGGGCGAGAGTCGAGCTGCTGTGTTTTGTTCAGCAGCCGCTCTGAGGAGAACAAATAATTGTTTTTAGGTCAGATTTCCTCAAAACACCTCAGACGACCAAGTCAACAGTACAATGAAGAGAGAGCAGGTTTGCAACTTTCCACTGAACAGAAAAATGCTGATGTCTGGTAAAACTTTATACCTCCAAAGAACCTTAACCTCTAATTACCCCCTTAAGGAGCTTTCAAATAAAAACGGTGTAAAATCTGTGAAGCTACTCTATTTAAGGTTTGTAGAAAGTAAAATATTAAAATCTCAGACATTCATCATTGATCTCAGCATCACATTTTAACTGTGTTCATAAATGTTTGGATCTTTCTTAGTTGTTTGTGGCAAAGCTTTTCCATATTTATACCTCGTTTGAAATAATCACACAAGGGTCCGAAGAGCTAGTTGGCTGCGAGATCATTTGTGCTGAAGCTACCAAAGCTTGAGTTTTACTATAATAGCAATGTGTCTTAAACCTCCGTTGCAGAACTTTTGTCTCCCCTTTCTTGCAGAGAGTAATTACACAAACACGTTGACGTGCTTCTGACACCAGAGGCTCCACCATGCTCCATCATCACACATGCAGTCATTGCTGGTTGATGTAAAACACATCACTGCCGGTGTGTCAGTGCCAGGATGCCACCACAGACACCAGATTTAAGAACTCTGATAAGCTGCCAAATACAGCGAGAGGCTCAATCAGCATCGTGTGAACTGTTGGCAGTAGGTATTCCACATCCCACACTGCAAGTGGAACTTTTGTCATGACACAATCCAGGGTCATCTAAAGGACTGTGTTGGCACCATGATGAACTTCTCCTCTTTCATTTCCTAACAGCAGATCTTTTCATACACACAATAATCCAACAAAGAATGAATAGTTTGTGATGCTGTTCACATCGTGATGTTTTGTAAGTGCAGCAGTAAACAGAGCTACTGTGTATTTCCCAGTTATGATCAGATGAGGTTTGAATCCCTGGATCAGCTGTTTGCATCTCTCTGTAAAACCTGCATCTTTTGCATGTATTTACAGTGTTGATGTCATGAATTGTGCTCAGTTTCATGCACAAAAAGTGACGGCAGAAGAACGACAAGTTCAGGCTCTGCCTTCTCTCCCTCCTCCGAACACGCAGCCAGTCGCTGTGTAAAGCGATGGCTGGTTTGTCCGTCTCAGAAAGTTGCACAAATTATTCGACGTCCCGTGATTCTGCTGTTAGAAAGGAGGTTTTAAGATGCTGTTGATCATTGTGACAAGCGCTTTGTTTGAAGCACACTGACGCTTTAACTATATATGTAAGATGCACCAATCGGCCTGAACAATCTTAATCCGTCCACAAAGGCTCCTTCAGTTGTTCCTCCAAATGAAGCAGCAGTCAATCACGACAGCAAAACCAGACCACTGACAAATTTCCTAGATGGCGGCTCGGAGCTGTGCTATGGTTCGGTGTCTGGCTCCCATATTCTTTCTCATTAGGCCGTTTCCTCGGTTTACAGCCTTTTCTTCTCAGCCCTCTTAATGATGAGTGTGTTTCTCTGTTCTCCTCTTTTCTCCGTGATCGATATCTCCACTCCTCCTCCTCCTCTGCAATCCATCAATACTGAATTTGGAGGGGGGGAAAAGCATTTTCAGGAATGATGATGGCCTTTGGAGCATTGCTGCGTGGGTCCATGTGCACGTGTGTGTGTGTACGTTTATACAGTAACAGAGCTTGTATGTGTGTATGCAACCAGGTATGTATTTGTGTGTATTTGCTCCCTTGTGGATGCAACTACACATCCTCAGCAGCCAGAAAACACATTAATCTTTCCAACACTAATAGTGAAAGGAGAAGTGGAGAGGACGGAGAAAGTGTGTGTCTTTGTGGGTGTGTGCGTCTGGAGGAAGAGGACGAGGAGGAGGAGGGTGAATAAAAGATATACTCCACCTCCCGAATTAAGAAGAGGCAGAAAAAAAAAGTTTGGCTTTCATGAGGCATTAGAGGGATGATTAATTTGTCGTCTCAGAGAGAGGGATGGACGGAGAGAGAGAGGGATGAAGGGAGAAGGAGGGAGAGGTTGTGGAGTGGCCCTTCTGTCCTCCCTGGCGGTAATAGGATTGTTCGCTCAGCGACGTGCTGATTAAAATGGAAATTCGACGCAACTGTCGACTCACACACACTCACTCGCGCCGCTCTCTGTCGTTCACTCGTACACAGACACACACACTCGTACCGTGTGCTTAATATGCAGGTGTGTGGAGTCAAGGATGTGAGCCGCTGTCCCACGCTGAGGAAATGACGGGGACAAAATATAAACAAGTGGAGAGAAGACAGACAGAAAAGATGAACAGAGGCAGAAACAGGGTGACAAAGAGAATATGGTGGAAATTTAGTGGAAACAGCAAAGACATTATTACGACTGTTAATATGCTTCTTCTTTTAAACTTATCTTTTCTTGGTTCCTTCCCTTTCCTATGCTCTCCTATCCTTGTCTCCCCTTTTCCTTTCCTTGTTTCCTCTCATTGATTTAATCTCTTTGTTTCCTCTCCTCTTCTATCGTCTCCTCTTACATCTTCATCTCCTCTCCTTTCATCATTCTTCTTCTTTTCCTCTCATTCTCTCATCATATTTTCTCTCGTTGTCTTGTTTCCTCTCCTTATTTTCTCTCCTCTCTTCTCTACTTTGTTCTCCTCCCTTTCATCCCTGTCTCTTTTCCTCTTGCTTCTCCAGTCCTCTTTGTTCATTGCCTTGTCTCCTTTCATATTCTTGGTTCCTTCCCTTTCCCTTGCTCTTCTCTCCTTGTCTCCTCTTTTCCTTTCCTCATTTCCTCTCATTTTTTATGTCATTGTTTCTTTTCTTCTTCTGCTGTCTTCTCTTCTATCTTCATTTCCTCTCATCATCCCCTTCTTTTCTTCTCCTCTCCTCCCATCACCAGTCTTCTTTTGTTCTTGTTTTCTTTTATCTATTATTCTCTCATGTCATCTTGTCTCCTCTCCTCATTATCTCTCCTCTTCTTGTTTCCTCTCTTCTTCTCATTTCCGCTCACTTCCTCTCCTTGTTTCCTCTCCTTACCTCTTGGCTTCTTTTCCTCTCTTTGTCTTATTGACAGACACTTCTCATATTCTGAGCTCTTAGTTGTTGGCATTTTTACATCTGCAAGATGCCTTTAAGAGCCTGAACAGTGGATGGAGGCAAAAAGTTTTGAGCGATGACGCTGCTTCTCTCTGTGGTATCAGTGGAGGAAAAGTGAAAGATTAATGACGATGTGCTTTCAGGACTGGGCTGATTGATTGTTCTAGCTGTTCTCAGTTTAATAATGTTTGATTCAGACCAGTGAGAATAAACAAATTAATGGGGAAAAGAGATTCATAATATTGGTTTATTGTCGAGCCGTCGGAAACGATATTTGTGACTCCTCCCACTTTACATTATGACAAAGAACTGAGAGGAAGAAGAAGAGAGCAAAGAAGGAGAGCAGCGGTTAGAGGACGGCAGGAAGGCGGACGGAGTGTGTGAACGTGTGAGGCAGCAGAATCTACAGACAGATTAACTCTCTAATAGATGAAAATTGTAAATAATTTGCTGTAGTGGTGAATTCGGGCTCTGGGAGCGACGGGCTGATTCAACATGACACTCGATCTCGCTCCCGCTCTGGGAGCCTTCAAACACCACTAAGCGATTCGCTTGACAAGCAGCCGACTCCATTCCCACCAACACAGAGAGCAACTCTGAGCCACCGAGTCCCAGCGGTGCAGCTTAAAGCCAGAGTGTGTGTGTGTGTGTGTGTGTGTTTTTAAAGGATATCACTCCTCGTTTCTCCTCCTGATTTCAGCCCTGTCATCTCCTCGCTCCCTCGCCTCTGTCTCGTCATCTCTCCTTCTCCTGCCCTCCATCCTCCCCCTTGTTCTCCCTCCTCCTCCTCCTCTCATCTCTGCAGCTTTGCTTTCATATGTTTCATCTTTTCATCCCCACAACTGTGTTCTTCTGCACGTCTAAGCTTTTTCTCTTCTACTTCTCTTTCTTTTCATCCCCGTCTCTTTTCTGCTTCTCCTGCCTCTCGTTCATTGCCTTGTTTCTTTTCATGTTCTTGGTTCCTTCCCTCTCCTTAGCTCTTCTCTCCAAGTCTGTTTCCTCTCGTTTTTTTATCTCATTGTTTCCTCTTCTGTCGTCTTCTCTTCTTTCTTCATTTTGTCTCATCATCCCCTTCTTTTCTTCTCATTTCCTCTCATCTCCTTGTTTCCTCTCCTCTCATTCGCTCATCATATTTTCTCTCGTTGTCTTGTTTCCTCTCCTCCCATCACCACTCTTCTTTTCTTCTTGTTTTCTTTTATCTATTCTCCTCTCATCTCATCTCCTCGTTTCCTCTCCTCACCTCGTTACCTCTCCTCTTCTCATTTCCTCTCCCCTCCATGTTTCCTCGCCTCGTTTCCTCTCCTTGTCTAACCAGTGACTCTGTGTGTTGATATGTTTTAAATATGAAAGTGTAGAGTTGTCGGGATAGTGCTGGAGGACCGGCTGCAGGAGAGACGACAGAATGTGTCTCTCTCAGTTCAGCTCCTTTTTGTTCACCTGTTTTCCAGCTGTAGGTGACAACAAACTGTTTACGAGACATAAAGAGCAGCTTTCATGTGGAGGAGAGAGGAGTGAGGAGGAGAAGGGGCGAGGTACAGCCTATCTCCTGTTGGATCTGTCTGATTACAGGGATAAAGATCCCACTTTGTGCCGTAAAATCTCCTCTCACTCTCAGAGCTGGAAGGGATTTTCTTTTTTCCTGGAAATACCTCAAACATGTCCGCCTGCTCGCTCCGTCTCTCTCTCCTCGGGCTATGAGCTGAATTCAGATACGAATGGCAAACTGCACTTTTTCGCTTGTTTTATTCATTAAAAGAAAACAGCTCCGTCTCAAATGCCACGAGGAAGGAAAAACGCAGCTCACATGCTCGCTCGCCCGCTCCAAAGGTCAGAGGTCGCGAGTCGTATGCGGCGTCTATGAATTGGTGGGTTGACAGATTTGCAGGTTTCACTCGGAACACTGGTTGATCTGAAAGGATGCTTGTGTCACAAATAACTGGTAGATATGAAAATGGTGTTTTGAAGTGTCACAGTGTGTCGTTTCTCTCTGAGACGAAGGAGAAGACAAACCCTCGGATTCTCCTTGTGACCTTCATTTGAAGATATATTGTAATTAGCACTTAATTAAACATGAATGTCAGCCCATATAAATCACTTTTATTGACTGCAATTACTTTCTGCTGAAAAGGCATAATCTGCAAAGAGTATACAAAACACTGGGACCTGTTAATGCTCCCAACAGATCTGTTAATAGTCCAACAAAGAAGAATGAATATTTGTGATGCTGTTCACATCGTGATGTGTTTTAAATGCAGCAGTAAACGGAGCTGCTGTATATTTTCCCTGTGATGCTGCACTCTGAAACATTTGGTTTATACATTCACACTTAAACTATCAGACACATTAATTTACTTCTTGCATCTAAAATAAACGTGCATTGTCTTTTTGTTTATTCACGATTCTGACACGTCGGCTGTGAGCTGTTCTCTGTGTCCACTGTGCCCTGAACCGAGCAGCAAACACTCTGCATGTCGTGTGCAAGCAGCCTAATTGCTTCTTCTTAAGTTGACAACATTTATCCACCTTTCAGGCAGCAAAATATTAGATCTGACTCAAAACATTCTGTTTTTTCATGTTTAGTTCAAGAAAAAGAAACATGCATAAATGTTTTATTAGACAGATGAACCAAAGGGACCAGAGAAAAGCTGATGGTTGAAAAGAGCAGAATTAAATATTCATGTAAATCTCAATGTGAAGTCGCTTTAAATACCAGAATCATCCGTCTGAACCTGATCAGGTATTTTGTTTATTGACCTACAGGAAACTGGGACCCTACCTCGACTCAAACTGCATGGATTATATTTGGACCCCGTCTAATTCGGGCCCCAGGTCGAGTCTCAGTCGCTGTGAATTACTTGGACTCACCTCTGAACAGACGGGTTGTAACGGCAGCCTGGATCTGTGAACATGACACTGCAACAAATAGATCATAAGTTCTGCTCTGGATTTATGTATAAATGCACACTGACATTCAGGAGGAAAAAAAATCCTGAAATTTCAAAATAGGGTTGTTGAAAAATGTTCGCACCTAAAGTGGAACTCACACACACGCACACACTCTCTCTATCTGTCTCGCTCCCTGATCAGCACCATTTCCTCTGAATCCAGCAGACTCCCTGTGGAGGACAGCGACAGAGACAGACAGACAGAGAGAGGAGGAAATGGAAAAAGGGGTTTCGGGTGGAGAGAGGATTGGACACGACAATTTTCTGCCCTGCGGGGGCAGACACGCATGGCCGGTCTAATCGGCTAAGGAGGGCACGACAGGGGGGCACTCTCCACACCTCGTGGGTCAGAGAGCGACACAGTGTTTGTGTATGTGTGTTTTCCCCCGTGTGTGTGCCGGGCTGAGATGTGTCGGACGGGGAGGCCGGTCGGGGTCACGGCGCGTTCTAAGCCCCTCGATCCAGCATTGAGCCCTTTGTGTCAGTTTAAAGCCACTTAAAATGCCACCAGGGAGGAAGAGAGAGTGGGAGAGAGCAAGAAAAGGAAAAAGTGATCATTCGTGGCTACCTTCAATTTTTTATTTATTTAACCCTGGAAATGAATTCTTTCTTTATTGTTGTGTGTCGCATCAAACCAAGCCCCAGTAAATCATTTATTTTTAAGGCAATGTTTTGACCATAAAATCAGACATTTTGCATAATATTTTGCCTAAATGTATGATAAAGGTGAGATTTGAGGCTTTTCATAAAACATCTCCTCAAAACTTTATTAAACCCAACTAGCTTCAATGAAGGATTGAGAATAAAGGTTTCGGATTTAGACTCGTTTCTTGTTTCAGACTCAGTAAATCAAACCCCGGCTTTCACACCTGCTTCTTTCCACACAGTTTATTTGCTCTGAACAGAGAAGTATTAAAAGTGTAACATCCGGATAATCAGCGTAACAAAGATCCTGCCGTGATCTGAGATGGTGCCTGCGGCTTTTGTTGATATGAGCAAAGATAGGACGAGCGTCGTTTCAAGAGATGCACTTGATATCTGAGTTCTGGTGCTTTGATTTTCCTCCTGTTGTTAAAAAGCGTTTGGGTAAAACCTTATTTGACTCTTAGCTGAATCTGGCAGTGTGAAATGTACAGTGAGTGTGTGTGTGTGTGAGTTGTTTCTAATCCTTTTAAGATTTGGTCATTTGCAGGACAGAAGATATCCAGACATCTTATTTAGAACTGAGCTAATATTTTATCCACATCGAGGTAACACAGTACGTTTCAGTGAAGCAGGTCTGAGCTACATGTTGACGTGTATTAATGGAAGTGCCTTCGGTTTTCTGTGATCTAAAAAAAAAAGTTGAACAGATCCGGTGTTTGTCCAGCGGTGGGTTGCTAACGTCAGCTCGACAGAATGAGAGTGTTCACGACAGACGGAGGTGGAGAAAATGAGTCAGACAGAAATGGACGGACAGAGCGACAAAGAGAGAGAGAGAGAGAGAAGGCCATTAGGAGGAAGAGAGAGAGCGAGAGTGATGGAAGTAATGGGCAAGACGGAGAAGCCTGACAGTGAAGATTGTGAAAGGACAACGAGAGGAAAGTGGGACGGAGGAGTCAGAGGAGAGGAGAGGGATGAAGATGGAGGGTCGTCAGAGTCATTATGCTTATTTCTCTCTGTGTTTATCCTCTTTGACTTGAAGCCACATCGTTAAATGATCCTGGATGAGACGTGTTGTTGCAGGTTATTTCCTGGCTGAGTCTCAGCGTCACTCGAGCATTAAAACAACCTGAGCAAAAAGTAATGTTTGACGAGACATCCAGTAAACTGACGCACATTTTCACCCTCGTCGATACTAAATATTGACTGTTTTTGTGTTTTACTTTTCTTGTCACGCTGAATTGCTCATAGTGAAGCTGATGTTCCCTGCAGTCTTTGTGATTTAGCCTCAAAAGGATTGAAGAGTCTCATTAACATCAGTTCTTGCAAAGTGAAATTATTTCATGAGCAACTTCCAGATGGCGTCTCCAAACTGACCCAAATGTTCCTCCTTCTTCTTCTTCTTTGGTCTTTGCATCATGCGCAGAAAAAGCAAGCTTCTAAAATGAAATCCTTTGGCAAAGAAAGTCTAAACATGATCTTCATCCACAACTCACTTTTCAATCGGTAAATAATTGACAGAAGGCCTTTTCTCCTGGAAGCATAGAGGCAATGACAAAACTATCTTTAGCATTAGACCAGTGAGTTACGGCTGTGTGTGAGAAAGTAGTGACTCTGCATGATAGAAAGTTAACTTAGTCTTTCCCTGGATTTGAGCTTTGTCCACCTCCACATGTGACTCCATGATAAAGATAAACCAAATACATTAGAGCTCGTTCATAATTTCCACTGAAGCCTCTGTAATTCTCAACTAGGAAGAAGAAACAAAGTGAATAAAAACCAACTCCAAAATATATAATCGACACTTTCCTTTAATACTTTAACTTTAGTCTGAAATGAGCATATTTAGTTGAATTTGCTGTAATATCATCATAGCTCATTTTAAACAGTCCCTTCCCCACTTTTCTTTTCCCGTGGTTGAATGTGTTTTCATGCCTTGTTTGCTGTCCACCACTCAGTGACTTGCTTGTTTGGATGACTGGATTAAGAACTAACTCCAGCTGTGATTGTGCTGCACAGAAATTCAGTACAAGCTGTTAGAGAAACAGGTTCAGAGGAAAAATGCAGCTATTCAGAGGAAGATAAACTTTTGGCTCCATTTCCTTTGGCCTCAGACAATTTATCTGTCATGATGCTGCAGCTCCAACTCACACGGCTCAATCGTCCACTTTGTTAATCCCGGGGACAGAAATGCACTGTAGCAACTGTTCGTTTGAAGCGAGCACAAGAGACAAAAGACGAGAAGATGTGGAAGGAAAAACTGGAGAGGAGGAGGAAGGAAGCCGTGAGGAGAGGAGATGAAAGCAGGAGCGAAGGGGAGACTGGCACTTTGTTGAACGACCTCGCTTCTCCCGAAACAAAATGTTCCTCTTTTCTCTGTTTGTTATTTTTGATAAATGAAGAGAGGAAGGCAAACAGACAGAAGAAATGGACTCGAAAGCAGGTGCAGCACAAAGTGACCTTGTCTGAGTTTCTTTCTTCTGCCTGTTTTACTGTAAAAAGAAATAAAAGACTTTCTAGTCGGCACCAGTCACTCGATGTCACATTGACGTGACGGGAGCTTTTTCTTTTCTTCTGCGCGACAAAAACATGTTGACGCAAACACTGACCACGAGGATGAAGAACGAACACGAGGATGGATTCACGCTTCAGATGAGAATGACTCAGTCGTGACGCTGCTCTTCACTGACTGTGCTCATCAGCTTCACTCCACGTGTCCCTCTGAGCTCGTGTGTGATTAGTCAGAGATGCATCTCAGTAACTGAACCATTTATAGCATTGCAACAACAAAAAAATCTACGCGAGGACGAGGTTGCAAAGGTCGGCTTGTACATCTGAATCAATGCGACTGGATGTTTCTGGCTCTTATCAACCAGCTGATCCAAGTGAGCCTCCGACTGCACACGTGTCTCTGTTCCATACTGTTGTTATCGTTATCGTCACACCTGTGGATTAGAGTATTGCATGTCTCTGAATTGAATTGAATTGGATGAACTATAGTGTAATACAAGGCTCAATTTATGCTACATAGTTGAGATCTTCATGGTTGTTGTTAACAGGTGCAAGATACAATCATATTGTGTTTTTTTATGTTTTGCTTTTTTCATTGAAAGGAAGGAGAAATGAATAAAGTAAAAGTGGAACAGACCACGAGGGTTGGAGTTCTTCATCTACACTGGAAACAGAAGTGATTTGGCAGAACTCACAGCTCAAAACAAAGCCAGCGTAGTCGTGTGTTTAAGTTGGAAGAAAATTAAGTCAGAAGACACTTTGGGTCAGTCGTGCTTGTAAAACATTAGTGGAACGTGAGCCATGTATTAATTGACATAAATAAACAAGAATAAGAAGGCAACATTAAATCTTGGCCTGACTGTGATTTCAAAATAATTTGCATCAAAACTGCTGTTCGGCTTTTCTGTAGAAAATCATTGTGTGTGCAATGATCCAGCAGAATAAATGGAAGAGCTGGAATATTAAACCACGAGAGTCCGCCGGGCTGAGTCGACTGAAGGTGGCACCAAACCACCAAAAACCTGCATGATTAAAAAACAACAATCTTGCTGGATTATTTCCAATAATTCTTTATAGAACGAAGGATGTGAAATTGCTCAGTATTGCCAAGTAGCCAATTTCAACATTGCACGCAGTCAGCAGAAAGTGTTGTCTGGGCTTAAGTGGCACTTGATATTTAAAATATAAATAAAAGAGAGAGAGAGACCCTGCTCTCTCTGTCAGGTCAGAGCCCCCGTTCTCTGCAGCTCTACTTAGTGGCTGTCAGCTGGGAAAGCTTTTACACCGACCGACAGCTCAGCAGGATTTCACTATTGACTTAAAGGCCCACCTGGACTCCACCCACCTGACTCTCCTCTCCAACCTCACTCACCCCTCTCTTCTCTCCTCTGTTCATTTCTACCTCTCTCTTAATTGTCACTTCTGCTCTCTCTCTTTTTCTCTCTCTCACTCACACACACACACACACACACACACACACTTACAGTGATTAGGTTGGGAAAGGAGCCAGAGAAAGCTCTTACAGTCGTCACATCACCCTGGCTATGCTTCATCATTTACTCACACACACACACACACACACACACAGTATGCTTTGGCACAAACACAACACAAAGATTCAAGCACACACACACACACACTTCTCTGCTGTTATATTTGTCATTTTTACAAGCAACCTGTTATTAACTATTGAGATCAAATGGTCCAGTGTGTGATGTGTGATGTGTGTGTGTTTGTGTGTGTGTGTCTCAACCTGCTAATGGAAGTGTACACACACATACATCAGTTCCTCAACCACCGTGTGAGTGTGAAACATATTGACAAGTCGGCCCATTGCTGTAACTAATGGTTGCTGTTGAAGTCAGCGTGGAGAAAGAGTTCGGTGCCGTGTTAAAGTCCTGTGGAGTTTAGAGCTGCAGTTCAGACTGTGGCCACTAGTCCGACATCTCTGCAGAGCCCAGAGCTGATGCACTGATAGAAGAGGAGATGAAGACCACAGGATGATGTTAGCTGTGCACGTTTAAGAGCATTAAAAGTGTCTTTGGAAATGGACATAGATTCAACATAGTAGTCAGTTCTTACGGATGCAGATAAAGTCAGTTTAGTGAGAAACGACAGACCCTGTTTGTCTTCTGTATCATGTTGTTTGTCATGAATTTGACTCCACATGAAATGAAATTACTCTTTAGGTGCTGATAGTTTAGGTTTACATCAAATTTAGATAAACCCCTTTAATTTAAAAAGAATTCAGAGGTTTGCATTTTTAAACTTACTATAAATCTTATTCTTTTGACACTTCAGTCGTTGCTCCTCACACTTAAAGACATGAACTTTGCTGATGTGACCTTAATTTGACTTATTGCTTTGCAGGTGACTTTAATGTTAGGTGTGAATTTTAACGACCTTTTACACAACGAACCGGTAACTTCCTGGAGGAAATAGAGTCTAAACATGATGTAATGTAAACATGATTGTGAGTGTGTGTATGTGTGTGTTTTACAGTAACAAGGACACATGTTCATAACTTCAGTGCCAACAAACGCATGTTATTCATTTTGCATCATTTCTCTCTTCAATCTTCAATCAGAACAATGACTCATTGTTTTGTCTGTGTGTTACCTCAATCAGGAGAAACGAGGGTTTGCTAATAGGAAGTTTTGGTTCTAGAGTGTGTGTGTGTGTGTGTGTGTTTAGTTAGGAGGGAGTTCATCATTTCTTGACACTCTGAAAACACTAAACAAACAGAGGAGCCTCTAGCCTGTAATTATGCCGTACGCTCCAGCACTTAAACTTATTAGCACCGGAGGGGATGTTTACGTGTGTGTGTGTGTGTGTGTCCCTTCTGTGTTTGTATCAAGGTGGTCCAAGTACTGTGTTGTGTTAAGTTGAGAACTACTTTGATAGCAGTGTGTTAATGTGTCTGTGTACTCGCCTGCTGGGGCGTCGACTTACTGCAGTGTTTACTATTTTATTCACTTTTAAAATGTTGGACGGTTGAATTCAGTCACAGAGTCATTTTTGAGTATTTACAACTGAAGGTCAAGCTGAGTAATTAAATTTGGTCGGCCATTTTGTTCTTTCAAACTTACAATTATGAAGCACAGATTTCCCCCCCTCCTGCTTTATATTTGTGCAGTTTGACAGAGTTGTGCTGTGAGCTGCCTGTTTCCTCCACAGTATTTAATGTTGGAGCCGAGCAGCTCTTACAACAGAGTGTTAGGACCAGAGATATAAATAATAAGTCAGTGGTGACTTGAACCAGGAGGCAGGAAGTCGCGTCAGGGCAGAAACCCACCCACCTTCCACTGTGACCAACACCATGTGACTTCCTCCCTTCCTGGACCTGGGAAATACATCAGAACATGATCTATACAGCAATTACATTTCCTTTAAAACATATGAAGCAAAACGATTCAGGAATATTCAGACATAAGGAGACAGGGTTGATTTGGTTTAGTGGCTCAGACACAGTAAAGAAGGGAGATCAGTTCAAATCTGTAATGTACAGGTTTGTGAGCTCTTTTTTTGAATATGCTTTACATATTGTGTATAGTGTGTGTGTGTGTGTGTGTGTGTGTGTGTGTGGACACGTCTCACTTCCCCACAGACCACAGTAATGAACAGG
Organism: Holacanthus passer; assembly: GCA_025331565.1. NCBI lineage: Eukaryota > Metazoa > Chordata > Actinopteri > Pomacanthidae > Holacanthus > Holacanthus passer. The sequence continues at coordinate 1,794,003 of JAFREQ010000090.1, read as the reverse complement.
GTCTATCTGTGTGACCTCTGTGGTCCGGAGTGGCAGGAGAGTCAAACCTGATCGATAGCCCGGTGACTCTCCTCCTCCCTGTGCATCCAGATGTAAGGAAACACGATCCCGTGTTAAATATCAGGACACAGACAGTAAGACATGAACAAACAGTCCCAGAGGCCGAGTACAGGATGGTTATTTGTATTTTTTATTTTGGAAGCGATGATGTGGTTTTTGAAAAACCCAGCATGTTGAGAACAGACATGACAGCTGATCTCTAATCGCGTGTGTGTGCACTCACCTGGAGACACCGACAGACAGAACGCTTTCCTACCTGTCTGCATTAGCTGCGCTGCGGGCTGAGCCGCCTCCCCCGGCCGGGAGCTTTGTTGGCGGGGGAGGCGGCGGCAGGATGATCTGGATGAGCTGTGGGTGTTTGAGTCTCTGCTTCAGACGGGAGCATTGTGCAGCTTCTTCTACTCACAGTGATGCTCGTGGTGTCGGCCTCTATTCTCAGAGAGACTCAATTAAAATATTTCATCATTCTGTTGATCACAAACCCACATGATACATGATATGCCTCCGTTTCCTCTTTGATACTGATTAATTCAATGTCATTTGGCTTTAATCCCTGCTGCTTGTTCCATATTGTGTCTTTTCCAGTGTGAACTCACGGTTTGTCCTCTGTGTGTGCAGGCGGTGCCGAAGCCCATCGCCATGGAGCCGTGTTGGGGCAGCAGAGCGGGCGTTCTGACGGTGCTGCTGTATCTGCCCAGAGTCCCGTCTGGAATACCTCCACCCGGACAGTCCGGTACGACACACACACACACACACACACACACACACACACACAAGTAAACAACAAGTCGACTGCATCATTTCAACTTCTCTTCATTTGGATTGATATTTGTTAATCTGTCCAAAATGAGCAGTCAGTTTATTCTGACAGTCATGAGGAACAAGAGCTTTCCCCAGCTGGACAATGTTGGGAAGCTACATTGGGATATTGGCTGTAAGAATATGAAGCTTCTACGTACATGCAGTTGCACATTTTCATTATTTGCATCATGTTGAACTTCTTTGTTGCCACATTTCCCCTGAACGTCTTCTGCAGTGTGTGTATGGTTTTAGAATGTGACGCAGGCCTGTTCCGGTTCCTCTGTATGCTCGCTGCATATTGTCCACTAAGGTGTTGCACAACATTCTGCTTTTTAGAGAGAAAAAAGCGCTGCCTCAATCATATTTTGTGCTGATAATTTGAAAAGGCAGGTCGTGCATAATGACCAGCTGCGGTGGCTGCCACTATCAGCAGACAGCATTTATGTCCAACTGTCAGACACTTAACAGGCACAGCTAATGTGACTTTTTATGATTAAGTGTAACAAACATCAACTCTCTCACTGGTGATTTCTCCGTTTCCATTTGATTTTCCCTGTTGTTGTAAACTGTCAGCTGTCTCTGATCCATGAAATCCCACGTCTTCGTCATTGTAGGCTCACAAAAACAACAGTAAACACCATTTGTGATCCTTTTACAAGTTGGATCTGTTTTCAGCAGCGAGCCGAGCTTCTCGTCTGCCTCGCGGCGGCTTCCCGTCAGCTCTCATGTAAAACAGGCTCTGGCAGTTTAAAGAAAAGCAGAGTAAACACGCTAAAACGCGAGGCATCATCAAAAGTGTCTTGATGTTTCCCGGCACTGGCATCATTAGAACGGCCTGCCGCCACAGCACAGCAACAGGGTGGTTCAACAGAGCTGAAGGCTGTTTTAGAGCCAGAGGTGACGGTTCAGTCAGATCTTCAGTGGAGGCACAGCGAAGACATTGTTCTTTCAACCTGTGAGCACCAGGTTAATCCCTCAAATGTAAATGCAGAGCTGGACCGTCGTGTCTGCTCGTGTTATGAGCTCAGAATCTGTGGGTTTATCTTGATTCTTTGAAGGTCTGTGGCATCGTGGGGTTTTTTTCCTCTACAATCACACAATGTTCGGTCCAGTCCTCTGCTGGATTAATCAGGATGCCGTCGAGTTCAGCGAGTCACACAGTTGATCAGGAACTGTTTGTGCTTTTCTGTGTTTATTCTGATGTGGAATAGTTTGTTATTGAGGGATACAGAGGTCTTTCTGTCTGGAGACGCTGAGGACGCTTTGGTCTAGTAAACTTTGGTTATTTTGTTGGTCTGGACTAAATCAGTCAATCAAAAATAGTTTTTGCTTCACAGATAATGTTGCTGCTTCTGTTTTCATCTGTGATTTTGTTATCTCACTGCCGGACGGGGGTTTTGTTGGAAATTCAGTCTCACGCTAAATAAATGCAGAAATCAGAAAAAAATGACTCTGGAAAACCGCAAGACATTTTTTGCAGATCAGCAATTTCTAGCATATGATTCAAATCAAAATGTTTGTATCTTGTGATCACAGTATGTTCTTGTTGTTTTTACAGTGAGATAATGAATTATTCAGGGAAACTTTTGACATATGGCACCTTTTAAAGAAGGTCTGATGTGGTTAGACCTGCCTGGTTTCCCTCCAACACTTACTGTTGGATCAATTGTTCCCCTGAATGAGACATCCTGACTTTCCACAGAATGAGCTCACGTTGCCGCTGCAGACGGAGGACATGCGATATCCCCCGGTCGCTGCGGCCGACCACCGCACGGCTGGAGAAATCACTGAAAAGACGGCAGCACTTCCTCGCAGACCTGACCGAGGCCTGCAGCTTTATGCCCCGTCAGCAAGAGGCCAATCTTCTCTCCCTCCAGCTCATCTTCCACCTCGCTCTTTATATTTTCCAATATCCCCTGCAGCTCTCTGGGAGACTGCTGTCAGTTTGTCTGTTGCTCGTTTGTGGTCTGAATAAAGTGGACTTTACTGTACGTAACCGGAGCAGGTGTGAGAAGCCTCTGTTCCTCCAGGCAGGAAGCAGAAGCCTTCAACACGACCGGGACCTGACAGAGGAAAACGAGCGGAGCAGACGGAAAATGAAGCACTTTGCATGGAAGCATTTTGGAAAGAGCTTTACGCTTTAAAACAGTGATTGTAGTTTAATACAAAGGAGGAACAGGGGATGAACGGTGTCGGTGTGTGAGAGAGAGAAAGGAAAGGCTTTACGACACCCAGAGGTGATTATGACGATACAGAAAACCCCGAGAGGACAATGCTAACAAGTGCATTGGGGCAGATGGAAGAACAGCTAAGTGTTTGGAAATGTGAATGTAGCATAATCTCTGTTTTATGTTAAGCTAAATCACAGGAATAAGTTCACGAGTCAGATTTTAAATGTGTGTTGGTTTAGTTGTTCACAGCTTCTCAAATGTTGACACTCTGCAGAAAGTCGAGATGTGAACGGTGCAAAGACGTTAGGGATTATTTTTTACTTACTTTACTAGTTTTCACTTTCATTTGTTATTACATTTTATGCACTTACCTCAATCAGTACACAAGCAACAATCGCTGTCTTTCAAAAAACAACAGGTTTACAATCAAATATATTCAGAAGAAAAAAGGTAGACAGTAATTTTCACCAATATTTTTGGTGCTTCAGCCGCAACACAACTAAACCAGTGAACTGTTTACTGTGTGATCATGATGCAATATGATCACTTGTGTTTCTGCTTTGTTCTACTGTGTTGTGATGTTGCAGCATCCTGAGATTTTCACAGTTAAATTGATGAATAAAATGTAAACAATGGGAACAAAGACCAAACGTGTCAAAATAAAATCCAGGTTGTAAAAAAGGGCTTTAAAACCAAGTTTATGGTCACTACTAAACCTACAGAGTGAATCTGTAACAGACACAGAAACATTCAGTAATTGTTCAGTTAAAAGCTTAAATGAGCGACTGAGCTGTTTTTACTGCAGCGGGATGATCAATTCCTTAATTCCTTTTTTTTTTTAACCGTAATAATGGAGGTCACATCTTTGCATGACTTCACATCCGTCACACTGATTATACTTTAAGGAGAGTAGTATCTGATTTTGTGCTGTTAGATGTTATAAGAAGCCTATCAGGGTCTTTATTTGTTCGTTTCAGTCTCGGTTCGATGCTTTAATGAGAATAAAGACTGAAACAAGAGCAGCTGAGTGTCTCCAGTGTTTGAAAAGGATTCGAGCTCTACACAGGCCTAAAACTCAAACCCAAATCTGAGTCTGAACCTGGTTCTGCTAAAGTTTCAACACTGGGAGATATTTTTGCTTCATTTCATCCATGTGCTCCTCGGGCTAATACGACACTGCTCTCAGTGTCTGTCCCTCGACCCACTGGGCCACTGGACGTTGTGTGTCTACTTGACAGGACTCGCACTGATGCTGAAGATTCAGAGAGAGACACACACTTCTTGACAAATTACATTTGAAATGAACCAAACCTGCAGCTTCACAGCCAACACAAAGCTCAGTACTGCTGTTGTGAAGGGTCGGGTTTAGGTCACGTAGCAGAACTCTAACAAGGACACTTTGAACCGCGACAGACCGAGAGGCCGTCGGCAGCAGCTCCAGAGAAAACCAGTTCAGGGCCATTTAAATTGCAGTGTCTGTGTGTGAGAGTGAAAGTACTGTTATTTCACAGGTGGTTTTTGTGTCCACCGCCATAAAGCACCTGATGTTTTGGACATTAGCTCATCACAGACTCATTTTGGGGAAATTAGGCCGATGAGAGGCTCGTCGCTTCTGGTCAGGCTGCTCTCCGGGGGATGCCCGGCCTCTGCTGTTGTTTTTCTCATCAAATCAATGAAATAGCTGCTGTTGTTTGAAGCCTTGAGTCGATGTTTGTGTCTTGGTGTCTGAGCAGCGATCGGAGGGTCAGTCCTGATCAAAGTCATCCCACATATAGGAAAGACGCACATGCAAACACGTAAACACACATGATACAACTTCAAAAACACCGAGGAGAAGGGGAAAAAAAAAAATCGCCCACCCATCATCCATCCCCAGTCTCGCTCCTCTTCTCCCACCATCCTCCCACCCCTCCGCTCCCCAGAGAGACTCTCTTCATAGGGTCAGACAGCAGTCCTCCATTGATGTTAGCACGCACGAGTGTGAAGTCACTGCGGGCTAGCTCCGCCCACCCTCGGCGGGAGACACTTCAAGAGGAATCCTCGATGAGCGAGCCTATTTTAGCTCACCTTCCTCGCACAGTCCTCTCTTTCTTCTCTTTGTTTTCTTCTTGTCCTCCTTTGCTCTGCTCCCCTGAGGTGTTACCATTAACTGACCCTTCATATGTAAGAGGGAGAGAAAGAGAAAACACCAATGTTGGTTTCAGAAGAGGAGAAAAAAGACCACAGCACCAGCTGCACAATGTACAGTTACTCAGCTGCCAATTTCTCAGCCCATATTCCTCTGTTTCATTCTTTCTCTCTTTCTGTATCATTCCTGAACTTTTTCTTTAGACCTCAGAACAACAGTTTGGCTTTGTGCTGCTGAGTTTGAGCTTCTCTTCTCGCCGATGTGATGTCCTTCACGCTGAGAGCACAGATCTCCTGCTGCCTCAACCTCAATCCAGAAAAGCAGCGGTTTCTGTACCAACGCAGTGCATCCGGCTGTGTGTGTTACATTCAGAGCGACATGACCCAGCCGGTGTGTTTGACCTGAAGTCAAACAGAACTGAAGGTTTGAAGAGGCATCATGGGTTCGACTGACTGTTGGAGAATCTGTCTTTAAACATAAAGTGAAGGGAGAAGGTTAGAGAGACGCCGGCAGTAACGTGGGAGTTGTTGAACGTTGTGATGAAGAGGGAGCTGAGTATGGGGTCGTCAGGTTTTTGCTCTGAAAGAATGAGACGAGTGGCTGAAATGATTCCTTCACAGAGTGGCTGGATTCAACCTTGGGGAAAGCGTAAGACATCAGGAAGGAGGTCGGAGTGGAACCGCTGCTCCCTCGTGTTGAGAGGAGGTGACGGGCATTTCAGCAGCACAATCTCCTGGATGCCTCCATTTAGAGGTTTTCTGTGCAGGACTAAATGAGAGGAGATCCCAGGACAGACCCAGGAGGAATGCAGGAATTGAACATCCCATCAGGCCTGAGAAAGACACTGGATCCCCCAGAAGGAGCTGCAGGATGTGGGTGGGGAGACGGACGTCTGGGCTGCCAGACTTAGACCAGGACCTGGTGAACCTGGCTGACGATGGATGAAATATGTGATGTGATGACATCACAAAATCATGACATCAATAACACTCTTCAGTAACATTGTCCTGCAAGACGGGACCTTTGTTCTGATACATAGACGCTGTTAGATAGTAAGCACTTTTTTTTTGTACCATTTTGCATTAGCTAAGCTCCGGTTGATGAACTCTGCATTCCTGTGTCTCTGTCCGCAGGCGAGTCTGTGTGATGAGATTACAAGCTGCAGAAGTGGTGGAGGTCTCTGAGCAGATCTCTCTGTTTGAAGCCAAATCAAATTCTCTGATCAAATCATCCTTTTTGCACGATTCTTGGCCCAATAATCCGACCAGGAATCCTGAAGATCTCAGCCAACAGAGACTCGCTGCTGTTAGAGAGTCTGACAGCTGCCGTCAGTTAAATTACAGTGGACGAGTCGCACATGGCGCCTGCCTCCTCGAGCGGGTCGCACTGAGAGGAACAGCTTGACCACTGAGTGACTGTCTGACTGATTCAAAGTCGGGCCTGACGTGATGGACGAAGCAGGAGAAAAAGACTGACAGTCAGGGTGGAGGAAGGATGGATGGAAAGAAAAGGGGAAAGAGATCTTATTTTTGGCTTCAGCCTCTGTTTCCCTTCATCTCTCTGCTGTCAGTTTTCGCTCTTCATGCTGCGCCTCCCGCAGCTGCCGTTGGTTCAGGTTTTATTGTTTCATATAAAATGGAACTCAATCAGTGGTTAATGGATTTACCAGCTTGCTCACAGTCTCAGTTTGGTGCAGTGGAGCTGCTGAGGATGGAGAGAAAGAGAAAGACTGTGGGCTCCAGTTCCCTCTCGGCTTCTCTCTCTCTCGAGCTTAGATAGTGGGTCAATAGAGACAGTCGCATTCACAGCCTGCTTTTCCTGCGCTAATCTGCCCATTCAGCACCAGAGATAGAGCCGGGAATATCTGAGAGAGAGAAGGGCGGAAATACAGGTACTGTAAGATGTTGAAAGTCTTTGTGAGCAAAAATAGAAGGAGCAGCGTGAGAGAGAAAGAAGGACTTAAAAGGCTGAGAGGTTCGATAAGAGGAGAGACCGGCGTTAGTGAAAAATACGTGTGAGTGAAAACGGGTAGAAAGTTGGAGGGAGGAGGAGATAAGGGACTGAAGGAGTTGTAAAATAAGTGCAGTGGGTGGTAAGAGTCCACAGCGACACCCCCGCCCCTCCCCCCCTCACCCACCCACAAAACCAGATATGCATATTGCTGCTGCGACACTGAGATGATAAATCCTTGTGGTTCTGCTTTGATAAACCCGCTCCTGGTTTCCTCTAAACCAACTGAGGAGAAGTAGAAATAAAATGTAATCCCTCTGTCGCTCCTTTTCCTTCCTCACTTCTCTCTGTCCCTTCATTTCCATTCTGTCTTTTTTTTTCTCTTTCAGTTTCTTTATGTCAGGGACAATTAGATTAAATTGTTGCGCACGTTTTAGACAATTTTAATAAAGAATTTAAAGGGAAAATGTCCCATATTCAAGAGTATGTGACAAGATTGTACATCTTCTAAGCAGTAACTAATTTCACTGATGCTTCTGACCGAAGATAATTATTTTTTTTGGAGGCAGCTGTGATGACAGCGGGAGTTGACATGTGGCTCCATCTGATCGTGAACCAGTGATGTTGTAGTTACATCATTTTATTATTTCTTTTACTGGCTTTCTGAGGAGGTGGAGCAGCAGGAACATGAACGGCACCGTGACATGAAAGTTTTAGTTTTAGTAGCAGAAGCAGGTGAAGGTGTTTCCATCAGCTTTTATACATGCAGCATCAAGCACACTGTTTTTTGTAGCTATTTTTTTAAATGTTGCCACCTACAATTTGAACATGTGAAAACAGTCGGATGTAAATGTACGTGTGTCTCTTATGTTTTTCAGGCTGAGATTTGCTTCCTTCGGTCCTTGTCGTCCTCTCATTCCCTCCACACTCCTGTCTTCTCTCTCGCTCTCTCTCAGTCCTGACAAAGCATCTCGAGCCTTTTGCTGTATCATTCTCTCTTTGGCCGTCTTCCTAAAAGGAGGGAAAAGTAGGATTTATTACCCCTGGAGGAGAAATTGATTCTAGTCATTTGCATTAAAAACATAAAAGATATGAGGGAAAAAAAACCTAATATGAGACGACACTTTCATGAAACACTTTGATTAATTAATCTGTGTCGTTTCATTTTTCTCTCTTTCAGTCTAATTGCTCAGTGAACGTACAAAGCACCTGTGTTTTGTGCTGCTTAATCTCAGTTTATGAGTGAAGGAGGTCGTTAAAGATTCTGCCATATTCATTTTGGACTGTTGTCTGTTCAGTTGTGCAAATTGTGCTTGATCATCCCTGAAACTTTACTTTTTGTCTTGATCAGTCTGATTAGTCTGTTTATATTGTGCAGAAATTATTTCAAAATTAAAAAGGTGTAAAACAAATCCAGAATATAAATATTCACTTACACCAACTTTGCACATTTTAAAATGAACAATCAGACATTTTGGGACGTACACTTGTTCTGTTATTAGGATCAAATGAGGAGGTTGGTGTCAGTGTCAGTAACAACACAGATGTTTTTAATGATACAAGCTGAGCTCAAAGAGCGAAAGTAGGTGGAATCTGCTCAATCATAAATGAGACTCATCCAAAACTGTCTTGACATGTAGCCTCGTATTTTCTTTATAATGTGTAGAAATAGTGAGAGTGAGACATTTTAGTTTCAGCTTACACACATGGATCGGTGCAACTGGCTGGTTAACTACCTGCCTGTTGTTACAATGGCTTGTTTCAGGTTCTATGAGTTAGCTATTCTAGTGCTGCTCTTCTTCCTCTCTCTGCGCCGACCTCCTCTCACCCTCCTCCTCCTCCCTCTGTCTCATGGTGTCTGACTGAACAGCTGTCTGACAGGAATCGGGCGGCAGCGCTCAGAAACTCAGCTCCATTGACCCAGAATGGATCTCCGATACTTTGATGCTCTCTCTGTGTCTGTGAAACCGTCCGACCCGCTGGGACTCTGCACCTTCATCCGTCTGCTGGTCGACTTTTAGGCAAACGCTCAGTGGCATTTAGTCTCGTACAAATCATGTATTTTACTGCATAAAGCTTCGATCAGATTGAGTCGCTGTTCTTACTTTGCTCTTACGACTTTATTTGACCTTTTTGTTGGTGAGTTTTGTTCCATATTGAGCGATTGAACTGATTGATGGACCAAGTGAGACAACTCAAGGTCTCACAGACAAATTGGATCAGATACGTTATAAAAGTGAAGGCGCGGTCGGGAACCTGATGAGGACAGTTGTGTCGTCGACGTGGAGCCGTCGTGTTTCTTTAATGATGGAGCCACATAAATCACAACTTTATCAGCTATTTTTCAATAACAAAGCTTTGACTTTTTAGAGGCATCCTTCCATATTTCTCTTCTCTCAGATATATTTTAGAGATATTTGAATATGAATCTCGGGTAATTTGGAGATATTTTTCGTCTTCAAACAGGCACAAACGAAGGCTTTGCTGCTTTGTTCTGTTCCTGAAAGGCCCCTGGTTGGTCAGGATCAAACCGGAATCTTACATCAAAGCCGCGGTCGCCATGTTTGTTGGCCTTTTAAAACCTGGAATCACAAGTATTTGAATATCAATGTGCCACTGTTTGACTGACTTTGATTTCGCTTCGTGGACGCTGCTGTGGGATTTTTCAGTTTGCCGTTATCGTGGATCCTCAGTCGGCTGCGAACCCTGAGGTTCGTCACCGGGTCAGAGAGACGGCTCCTCCCGACGCAGATGTTTTCCAGCTGCGGTCCCAGTTTTCCTTCACACCTGTGTCGATATGATCCTGGTGGATTTTGTCTCTCGTTAATGACCCCATTAGTCGATCGGGTGGGGGGGTCGCTGTGTGATGGGGGGGGTTAATGATGCGTCAACTCACCTGACAAAACAATCACATTAACGCGCCCGGTCGCCACGGCAGCAGACGAGCACTCGCACTCACCTGCAGCATAATTTGATTACTTTTGACCAATTTAATTTTGCAAATGGAGACGTGTGTCTTCACCCGGAAAAATCAACACAATTATGACGGCAATTTTCCAAAGGTGAAACTTTGATTTCAGATGTCACATTGGAAATGAATTAGTATCTTTCCGAACTTTAACTTTTCTTTGCGCTCGCTGTTTCAGTGGAGCTGCTCGTGGTGTGAGAGGTGGTGCTGTGTATCTCACAGACACCGTGTTCAGACAGATGGATTATTAATTTGAGGTCCTGTGGAGGCGTTTTCGAGATGCTGCATTTGTCTTGGCCTCGAGTCGTCTCTATAAAAGGCATCAGTTTACAGACAGCTGTCCGTCTGGTCGCAGCAGATTAAGTTAGAAAATGTCTGAATGTCCTTTTTCTTTGTCCTTCTTTTCATCCATCAGTCATTTCCTAAACTTTTCCTTTTCTCATCTGTCTTTTCTCACTGAGGGGATTTAATTTGAAGTTTTTAAGGTTTGCATGACGTACTTAAATATCACTAATACCTAAACCAAAGAATGAATTATGTTCTGTACATTCAAAGACAAAAAATGTATATAACAAAATAATTATTAAATGTCTTAAAACACAGTAAAACACAAACAGATCTACCAGCTGAGTCATCGAAGGATCTTAAAGCTGAATGAAATGTTTTCCCGTGTCTTTGTTGTGATTACTATCAGTTCTTTCCATTTTCCAACTGCAATGAGCGGAGATTGATTGTTTTCTATATAAAACCTCAGACAGTTGTAAAAAATGTGCATTACTGTTTCCCAGAGCTGAAATTTATGACTTCACTGTCGTGTTTCGTTTAACCAACAGTCCAAAACTCAACTAGGAAGTTGACAGAAACAAAGTCATAACCAGGATTTTAGAAACACTGAGACCAGGAGTCCAAGTCCGAGTTCAACTTACATTTTGTTTCAAAGCCTTTTACACACAGAAAAAACTCCTGGTGGCTAAATGTTGAATCCTATAGAGAAAGAAAGTTATTATCTTCTGGGCACCTCATTAAAAATCTGTAGGGGCTTCGGGGATCTGGACTTTATTTTAGTTGGCCTCAAAGTAGTCAAGTGTGAATATACTGAGTCTAAAGAAGAACTGGAATCAGCCTATAAAGAACCATATTTAGTTTCATTTCAGGATGTAAACTGCTCCCAGGTCATTCAAATCCCAAACGATCTCCAACACAAAATAACACTCGATGGACCGAAGTGGCACAAACTCTGCAAACGAACACTAATGACATTTGGACTAAAATCACAAATTATGACAGGAACAAAAAGATCCACAGTCAAAGTGAAGCAAACAGACATAATGAACCATTTTCCAGAGACCAGGTGTTTGTCAGTTCTTCACCTTCTCGCCATCGTTTCTCATGAAGATAGACAGAACTGTTGGCTGCCATGTCGGTCTGTGTCAGAATATGTGTGTGCGCAGGTGCATGTACACACCTACAGTATTTACCCACATAAACCTGCAGAGTCACACACACACACACACACACACACACACACACACACACGAGCGGCCGTGTAATCGGCTTTCCACCCACTAAAAAAAAAATCCCAAGAATCACTTGAGTGTGAAATGCTGAAAACATCCTGCATCCAAATCATATCGAGAGCGCAGCACATCCCCTCCACCGTTTGCCTGTTTTGTTTATTTGGCTCCTGCGCCGGCAGATTGAGCTCTCGTCGTAATGACCGTGCTCTGTCGAGCCCACGGTTTGTCGGGAGGGAAAACGCGGGACTGACTGCGCTCAGAAGAAGCCGCCGTTATTCTATATCCACATTAACAACGGCCGCTCCTGCCAAGGTAACGATGCTGCGAGGCATCTGATGCCTTCGTGCATCCGGCCACTTCCTGTGAGCTCGAACGTCAGATACAGAAGCTGTTCTGAGGGAGCTGTGACGTTCTGCTGGACGGAGACGTCGAGGCAGGATGGAGGCAGATACGCTCCAGTGACCTCAGCTTGTCTGAACGCAGACAACAGTTTGGCTGGAGAGACGTTAATAAAACGTTGTCTGGACGTTGTGTTGAGGCGTCTGCTGGTCGGACGCTGCGTCTCCACCTGTCACTGTTTTCTTTACTCTGCGTTCTCACTTCGCCCTCTTTTTTATTTCCATCTATTCTTTTCTGCAGCCATAAATAGCTCAATAATTTTTGCTACGTTGCATTTTTCAAAACACATTTTACAAAATGCTTCATACACACAAAGGAATAAATGGGAAGACTAATGGACTTTAAATCCATTTTCTTTGAGAATTCTCAGTCAATAAAAAACACGATTGAATAATCGTTTCAGAATCACTTTCCAAGTTTTTGTTTCTTTACATCAGCCAGACAAAGATGGGGAGAAATTTGATTCCTTAAACTGACACTAAAAATGAGACATGATATCAAATAATGTTAAAACAGACGAGGACCCACCATCGATCCTTGAGGAACATTTCAGACTTGCAAATGCAAGAATTATTGTTTATCTTGTGGGTAAAGTATCTTATATATCCAACTCTTAAATTATTCTCTTTTTCAAATCAAGTATTACATATTAAGAATAACTGGTTCAGCCACTGATAATAAAACTAAAAGCCTTTGCAGCACTTTGAATGATGTATGTTTTATATTTTTCTCTGTTAACTCGTCTCTCTTGTCTCTGGGTTTCCAGGCATCGCCATAGCCAGTGCTCTGGTCGACACATCACAGCAGCGAGCGATGGACTTCAAAGAAAGAGGTCTGGGTCTGAAGCACCGCAAACACACCGTGCACCACCAGGGGACCTGTGTGTGAACTGTGGCCCCCGGGGGAATTTCACTGGAGATCTTCTCATGGACTTTAGAGAGAGGGACAAACTGTAAACAAAGGTAAACAAAGGCAAAGCCTGCAGAGCTTTAGGACGGTCTTTGACAGCAGCTCGGACGGAGAGGAAACGTGTCCACTGTGTCAACAGGCACCGAAACTGGGAAAAAATTTACTTGTGGTTCCTTTCTTGCCTGAATCAGATGGAAAACTCCATCAACATGCTTTTTTGTCCCTTCTGTGTATATGTTGGTCCTGAGGAGCCGGGAAAATAAAAACTGAAAACCTGCAGATTGACCAGAATGTGTTTCTACAACAGCTTTGGTCAGAAATTTACTACGAGAGCTGGCAGACTTTTCCACTTCCACGCCATGTGGCTCTGCGTCTCCGGGGCTTTGTTGTCTGTCTGTCATGCCGTCTGCCATATTGACAGAGAACAACACTCGTTTTACACCAATAAACCAAACTGAATCGCTCTGAGCGCCTGTGAAAGAAAGTGAGCTGAGATGAAGTTGAGGAAAAGAACAACACGGACCTAACGAGATCAGTGAAGAACAAGGCGGCGGGTGGTGTTGTGGATTCGCTCCTGGGAATTTACTGCGAATGTTGTGTGTGTTGAAGAACTACGTCACAGCTGCAAACATCTGGACGCAACTGTTCAAAAGTTTTCTTTAAGAAATTCTTGTTTTTCCCTGCACCAACATTTGAAGTTCTACATTTTGAAATCTGCTCAGGTCGTCAGGAAGGGTCCGTGGTCTGCCGCTCTGGGCCTCCAACACGTCTGTATATGCACTAGAAGTGAAACGCTTTACCAGTACATTAGGACCCTCGGTGGGATAATATTATGCAACTGATCATCCAAATGTAATGTTGATTCTGGGCTGATGTGACCTCCAGGTCCGTATCATCGAACACACAGTACTACTGATGGTATTCATACGTTCATTTACGACTGTGAAGATACACACACATCTTTTCTCAACACCATCCATGTTTATTTGTGATCCACAAGCTCCTTATGTAATATTTATTAATTATGCAAATTACAGTTAAACAATAATTTAGCAAGTTTTACAAAATGCACTAAGGATTTTTTTAAACTGAAAAACCTAAATAATTGATTTTACACAGAAAGTCTGTGCAGTTTTCCTTTTTTTTGCTTGTACCTTCAATGTCTCTTCATTTATAATTATTATATTTTATGCATCATAACAAGTTTCATGTGATGTCAGAAAGGTTTCCCCTTTTACCAACTGTGTTAATTCAATATTGTAAAGTCACTTTTTATCAACTGCACATTCACAGTAGATCTATGTTTTACACTGAGCCTGGTTGTTTCCATTCAGGCTTTTTGTTTCCATGTAATTTTGCACCAGTTTGTTGTTCAGACTTCTATTAACAAAGGGCAGCTCACCACACTGTTTTTGTCCATATGAGCATAAATCTGTACATTTATAATTAAAACATTTTGATGCCTCTTCGTATGGTAATTGGAGCTGATGCACTGTGTGTGTTCTTACCTCTGGTGTTGTGGGACGGCATCGATCGTGTTCTCGGGATGTCGGAGGGTCAGATGACAAACTCGGCCGACGCTGTACTCTCAGGTCCAGAACTGCTGATGGAGACTGGCTCAGCAAACTGGACGGACAGAGAGAGAAAGAAAAAACACTGAGCTCAACATGAGTTCAGAATTCTTCATTTACATTTTCATTCAGACACGTTCAAGCTCACCAGAGGATGAACCATTTCCATTAGACGCCACTCTCGAGCCAAACTGATAAACGTAATTGAATGACCACTTTCTCGTAGCATCATCCTCAGAACGAACCTTGATACAAGAACGGAACTTGTCAGTATGTTGGTTTTTCTTCCATAATAGATCTGTTTTTGTTGGTTTTTTTTATGGCGGACTTCGTCCAGTCAAACACAGATGGTGGAACTACCAACGTTAATAATGGCTGCACTGCTTCCACATGTGCCTCCCGAGGCTCACGCACATATTTATCCTTTCATGTGTTGTGGTCATTGCAGTGGGACTTTACAAAGGCGGTGCCACATACAGACGCAGTTTATAGATACACATATAAAAATCAATCCGGTCTTTTTATGTCTGTTGCTTCATGAACAAAAGCGGCTGCATGTTTTAAAACAGACCACAGATTTCATCCCGTCGTGAAGCAGCGGGGCTTTGAAAGCTGATGTGATCAACATCTTTAAGAATTAGACCCTTTTATCTAAATGTGAGACTTTAACCAGAAGAAAAGCCCGACGTGGGTTCTTCCCAGGGACGAGCAGCCGAGGATCGAGTCAGAATCCTTCACAGTCGGTGACGTGGTGGTAAATAAAAAGCTGGATAAACATTCTTTCATGTCAGTAATCGTTTGCATGTGTCCTCTGTTACCTTAAAATACCTCAGAACTAATGTCACGAAGCTGAGAACTGCTCATGTTTTTTTATCCAGTATGGAAACGATTTCATACGTTTTGAAACCCGACCAAATTAAATGTAATAGATTGTAATTTAACAAAGGCATGAATCTTTATTGTTGAAGCCTTTTTTTCTATCTGACGTTTGCTTTCGACTCCTTTCTCTAAAAGTCTACTTTGGAACTTGAAAGGTTTGTGAGCGAGCGGCCGACGCTGCTGCTGTCGCCGCCATTAGTGACCAGGAGGAGATAAGTGCTGCGTGTTGTGCTCTCAGCTCGCCGTGTTTTCTCTCTGAAGATAAAAGACTGCAGTGTTTAGCATTAAGTGGCTGCTGGCATCTCGCTTTGCTCGATACCTGAACGTCAGAGGCAGCAGGAAACGGTGCACTTTCCCTTTTATCCTGATCTAAGATGTTTTTAAAACCAGCTCCGAGGATGAAAGGTGGGTTTGTGTTTTTAGTGTAAAGTCAATGTAAGACGCTCGAACATGAAACGATGGCAAACACAAGAGGGACAGAAGAAAGAAGCTGAGTGACGTTCTGCCTCTGTTGGATTGAACTTACATGGGAATGTTTGGAAACTGAACATGTGTTTCACTGTCATTAGCCTCTGGTAGAAAACGGAGACAAAGAGCCTGGAACAGTTCTGACACGAGTCCACATGTTCACATGAGCTCTGCAAACACTCGATCTCCGGTGAAACATGTCTGATGCAAAGTTAATGAGGAACGATCGGAGCAAGAAACAACGTGACGCTTGCAGCTTTTACATTTAACACCAGCGACCAACGATCACAAGACCTGACTTCAGTTTAACCTCCGTCACAATCTTAACCCACAAAATGCAGCTGGTCTGACTGACGTGTCGTCTGATGGACGACGACCAGACTGAGCTTCAGAGATTTGTTTCATGACGACTGCAAATGTAGAGAAACAAAGAATTCACAAGGTCTCTGTTGTATAATGCTCTGAATGTGTTTGTTTCACACCATGAACAGTCAGAAAATGATCCACATCACCAACATGATCTCGACAGCACAAACTACCCAGCAGCCCTCACTCACACTCACGCCTCATTTCTCTTCTAATCAAAACAGTCTGTGTGAAATGACATAAAACTATACTTTCACTCTATGAGATCAAATCAACGTCACATATCCAGCAACAAGATGCAGAGTCTGCAGCCGAGGTCGCGTGATTAGAATTCATCTTTCCAACAATGTTTGAGAGCCTCAGACCAAAGTCGTGAACCAACCAACACTAAAACCAAACGGCAGCGAGGCTGAAGATACCAAATAATACTTTTTTAGGAAAAATCCAAAAACATACAAGGAGGTCAAGCTCAGAGACGCACAACAAAATCTCTGTACTTCTGGTTGAAGCAGACTGTTTCCTTGAAAGTAAACTTATTTACTCTTAAAAAAACACATAAGCAGCACACAAATATACAGAAAACAGGAATTATAACGCAATCAAACAAAAAATAACTGTCAGTATCAACAATACTCAAGGCTCATTGTAAGATTTCATCAACCAATGAACCAAATTTAGACTGAAAAATACTGATTTTGATAAAATGAGAACTTTTGTTTAAACTGAATTTCACCTGCTGTTTAGGCCGAAAGGTCACGTGACCTTCGGGTTGGAGTGAAGAGTAAAAGTATTTTTGTGATGTCGACAGTTTGTAAATCACTTCCAGAAATAAAGAAAGATAAAAATTATCCACCAACATCTCGGAGTGAATATTTTCCAGATTCACATCATTAACATGAGGTTTCCACGGCTCCACTGAACAAATTTACAGGACACTTCAGATGATGTCGTCTCTATTAACTTTTCATTTGCATGTGTTCACACAGAGACGTCGTTCAGCAGCAACGAGATCTGGCCTCAGTTCAAGCTTCAACATTTAGCCTGAATCTTCAATTAGATTCGCAGAATCAACAATGCATCAGTTTTTCTGTCCTCTTCATGTCCCTGCACACACACACACACACACACACACACTCACACACACACACACACTCACACACACACACACACTCTGGCTGGTTCTATGGTATCTGTCCATCACCTCACAGCCTCACTTCCCGCTGTCTCACCCCCTCGGTCGTCCCCCCTCTCTCAGGGTCAGCTGAGCCATGTCCTTGTGATTGATGCCCCATCCAGGCCTCAATCTTTACGCCATTACGCACCAATTGCGGCGAGTAATTTGGCCGCAGTCTGAGGGCGAGCGGCCGAGTCAGCCGGGGGGGCAACGCAGGATCACAAAGCCCGCCGCTGTCCTCCGCCCCCCCCACTCACATCCAACCAAACCACCGACCAGTCAGCCTGTGTGACGCTGGGAATAATGTCACCCCTGTCAGCGTCGTCCTCTACTCACTCCCAGCATGCATTGCTCTGTCATAAGGGTCCTAACAAAGACGGCTCTTTTGTTTCACACAAAGTGCAAAGACATGAAGGATGA
This sequence comes from Holacanthus passer, assembly GCA_025331565.1. NCBI lineage: Eukaryota > Metazoa > Chordata > Actinopteri > Pomacanthidae > Holacanthus > Holacanthus passer. Next base: position 1,776,222 of record JAFREQ010000090.1, on the reverse strand, counting down.
AAGAGGAGTGAAGCTGCTGATTCATATCTGAGACAACACGTTTTTGTTGTATTTTATGGCACCGGATCAGAACCACAGTCATTTTCATCTTCTACCAACATAATGTTACACGTCCTGACGATCTGTCCACAATTCCAGTCGTTGTTTCAAATCAGCTGTGACCAAACATTTGTTCAGACGAGTTTTTCACCGAGTTCAAGCAAGAAACAGATGAAGCCTTTTGAACAGAGTGATGGATCCAGTCTGTTTGATTATTAGTCTTCAAATACAGGATCAGTTCAGGACTGACTGAGATAAATGTGGATTCATCCGCCGCTGAAAGTAGTCCCACACAAAGACACTATTTCCTCCTTTTTTGCTGTTATATGAAATTACTGAGCCTTTTTAAAATGAATCTACATGTTTGTGACTTTAAGAGCCGCAGACAGGAAACATTAATGACTAATACATTGTTGGTTTGGGGTTTTTCAGGGGACTAAACAGAAACGTACACATATGATTGTATTTATACTTTACTCCACTATTTCTTTTTTTAATGTGTTTATAGGAAACATTCTCTGAATAATGTGACCTGACCAAATCACTAACCCCATTATCGTGTCTGTTACTGTCTGTTTTACTGTGGGATGGTTCATTAGAGCCGTAAGCAACCTGCCTAATTAAACTCTGACTGTAAAGAACCGAAGATGATTACGACAAACACATCTAACAGAATTCATAACCTATTTGTCACGGTGACGTGAATGAGCCACGCAGGACTTGAGTGCATCACACAGCGACTCCCTCGTGATGCATTCATGGACGTTAATTCGTGCTGGTGAGACCCAACGTGTTTATGTGAAGTTTTATGAGCTCCTCTTATGAACTGTCCATGAATGAATAGAGCTTCGGTATCGATAAACTATAAAAAATCTATAATATCAGGAGGCTTGTTATGAGCGTGAGCAGATCAAACTGCATCAAATGACGAGTGTGGTTCTCTTTTATTCTGGTTATTATTCATGTGGATCATCTGTCTGAAAGAAGCTTGAAGCTGAAGTCAAGGTGCTTATTACAGATCCACACAACAGATGCAACATCAATGCAAACAGTCTCAAAACTAAATTTAAGAGAAGCCAGTGACTCAGATTTGGTCTCTGTCGTTCAACACAAACACTGAAACTAAGAAAATCAAACCTGAGCTGGAAACAACAATCCACTTTGAACTGCAATAAAAACCTCGAGTCATCAACTCTCAAAACAGTTCATGTCAAAAACCTTTTTTTCTTTCCTGCGACCAGAGAATCATCTGCTGCAGTAAATATATTTCAAGTTTCCAACAGACGTCTCAATGAAACGACTCTCTCGTCTGGATCAAGACTGAAGACGGCGATTCAAGGCTTCATTAAAGGACAAACTTAAATAAGAAGTTGATTAGCGTTGGATCAAATAATCTCACTGCATAAAAATAAGACTTTGAGGAGTCAATTAGAAAATAAAACGACTTGGTGAGCAGGTGATTTCTTGCAGCGTGGAGGAGCAGAGAGACGAAGCTCATTCTGCTCAATTTCCAGAATGATGTCATTTGCAGCTACGACCGACCTCCATCCTTTCTTCATCCATTATAGCTGCACAAACAGCAGGTGAGAGCTGACGGAGCTCAGCTGTGAGCTCACAGGCCTCAGACCCACAGTAAGAAAATAGGACTTTAATGACTCTTAATAAGCTCAATCTCTGCATGTGAAACGCTGCCTGATATCAAAAAGCCAATTCCCCACATTCAGCAGATGTAATATTTGACATCTGTCTTCACAGGTCGCTTCTGAAGCTGGAAGCTTTCATTTCAGGGCTGTGTGACGCTGTTGGCTTTATTTTATGATGGAGGTGAGAAGCTGCCCTCGGAGTTTGACTCTTCCTGCACGACTGGAAGAACGGTGAAGAAAAGGGTGACGACGCGTGTGGACATTTTATCTGGACAAAAAAAAGAAGTTGCTGGACGGATATTGGGTTTTAATTGAAAGTCTTTAATCACATGTTCGGTCACAGAGCTTTGATGTTTTCATTAAGAAACTTCAGGTGTGTAAATGTGTCGACAGCTTCTCTCTGTAGAAACACTGAAGAAGCTGAAGGAGGTTTGCAAACTGGACAAAACCAGTTACTTTATGCATCAATTAACAAATATTTAAACTGTATTTTAGTGAAAGATTTGCTTTTAATCACTTTGACAAAAACACAAAGTAACAAACTGCAGAATCAAAACTGTGTATGGACACGTGCATGTTTTGTTCCTGTTGTAGACAATTTAACAACCTTGCAGAACGACGCAGACAGAAGCTGAATGTGAAACTATGTAAAGACTGAACTGGTTCAAAAAAATGTTCAATTCATTTCTTGCTGTGCGACGCAGTTTCCCCACTGAGGGACGAGTAAAGGTTTATCTTATCTTATCTTAATTCATCTATAATGTATAAAGAGAAGTAAAACGTGCTTGTTATTAACAGTGACTCAGATCTTGTTGCATTCAGCCTCTTGTGATGTGGCATTTATGGCCACTCACCAAACTAAATACATTCTTGGCAAATGTGGTTAAACTGCAATCACTGTTGTTCTGCTGCAGCGAGGACGTGCAGTCGGTCTAATGGCTGTGCTGAGAGATAATGCAGAATTATGACTTGAAAGTATGTTCAAATGTCAGACTAATTTTCAGGCGTTTTATGGCGGCGATGTGAACACGCCAGACCATTTTTCCCATCAGCCTTTTCTGTTTCACATTAATGTTTTATTCATGATGTCAGAAACGTGTCTCTGTGTCAACGACCATCGGCAGCGTTTTATGTGACACACTGAGCCGTAAATGGTCCGATGGAGCCGTCACTTCTCCGTTCAACTCCTGGACACTTTCCATGAAATTATAAGAAGGGTGGTTTTAATTAATAACTTTCCAGCTCGGAATTTATGCCTCCTGTTTTAATAACGCCGGTGCCAGTCTGTGCACACTTCGGACCAGAGAACAGCATTAGGATATTACTTTGGAAGCTATCATCAGGTCGTAAATCTGCCTGAGCTGTTGAGATGTTTCTTCTCAGATGCCAAACACTGAGGCAGTTTTTTACAATCTCAAAAAAAAGTGGGTGGAAATAATTAAAGAGGCACAAAAAGGAAATATAGGTCAAACAAGTTCACAGTCAGATTTCTTAACTGAGGTTTTTATACCAGAAATCTCTTTCCACAAAACATCAGCAGCCAGATCAGCATGACATGATATGAATTAGGTTTCTACACACAGACACGTTGTCGAATCACAGACTCCTTATTAACACACACGACGGCCTTCCTCAACACAGCTTCACTAGAATCAACCGACAAACAGCCCAAAACTTACGACGCAAACAGGAAAAAGAATAAGACACATCTGAACAATTTAAACAGCAAAAGCAGCAAAAAGACAAAAGTGCACAGTTTTCAAACACACAACAGTTTGAGTCCTGCAGCAGCTGATCTGCAACAATGATGATGGAAAAAGTAAAATCTATTTAAATTCATGTTCACGGGTAAAATGAACTGAATGCAGATGGACAACAGGTCAGAACAAAAATATGTTTTTGTTTTTCTGCAGAGATCAGAAATTAAAATGACTGAAGTATTTTTAACATCTAAATCAGCTCATTTTATTGAACCTCATCAGCTGCCGGCGTTTTATAATGTGACAACCTTCAAAAAACCTGTTCTCATTCACAGCAGGTTTTAACTATAATCATTTTGGTCTGGTTTGTAATTTTGTAAATTTGCACAACTGTTTTAATTATTCACTCAGTTCTTGCTCTTAAACAGTTTCTACCTTTGTCTCAGTAATGTTGTTGCACATTGTTGCACACATGCACTTTATGTTTTCTTGCTCAGATCTATGTTGTTGTTGTCTGGTTGAAAAGGACAGTAAAGACAGTCTGAAGCTGCTGCAGCTGCACAAATCAACACAGATCTCAGACCAGCAAACTGGGTCGAGGTGGATCCGGGTTTGACTTGGAGATAATTGCAGGTAACGGGTTGTTTCAGTTAACGAGCTCCACATGTGCAGGTTTGTGAGACTGGAGTCTGCAGGACTCTGAGTCACAGCTCATCAGTGGGTTTGTAGACTCACCTGTGTGACTGGACTCTGCAGACTTCCCCTTCTCCTCCTCTTCTCTTCCTCTTCTCCTCCTCTTCTTCTCCTCCTCTTCTTCTCTTCCTCTTCTCCTCCTCTTCTCCTCCTCTTCTTCACTCTGCAGGTTTCTGAAGCACATTGAAGATCTGAGAGTTGAAATGAGCAGAAAAGTTCCACAGGTTTCACATTAAAATCACCTCAAACATCCACCAGGTGCAGCTCAGTCACATCCCAGCATGCACCTGTGGGTGTGTTTGATTTGACTCACTTAGCTGCTCGCCGGGTGGTGCATTAAAAATCAGTGACTGTGTGACAACATCATCTGCATCAGCTGCTCATTTATATGATGAATGAAGTTCAACACTCCAGTTTTAAATGTGCTGTTTATTAGTTTTGTATGAATTATTATATGTTATTAAATTATATGAACTGGATCAGAATTTCAGTGCTGTTTTGATCATAGGTTGATTCGAATGTAGTTGATTTAAATATTATTTTAACAGAGTCTATGATATTAATTCAGCAGTTATAGGAAACACTGATTTGTCTGTAAGAGTTCATTTATTGTCTTTGCTGTTGTCTGAAACCTTAAACACACTTGTCTTGTTGGGTTGGTTGATGATTTTTGAACAGTTGTCAGTTCACTTCAGAACTTGACACGATCATGTTCATAAGATGAGTGAATGTTAAAGCTCTTATAGAAGAACGTGCCAGAAAATTGTCTCAGCCTCCTGCGTCCGTCACGAACACATGAGCGTTTCTGTGGTTCATATTTTCATTGACACATTGTTGGTCCAGTCTTTTCTCACAGAGCTGAAAAGTGAAATGTGTTTAACAGGTGTCACTTGGCAGAATTTCCTTGTTTTTCTGTTTCATGATTGTTGCTCAACTGTTTTGATTAGAATTGATTTCAGCCTTAGAAAATCTTCCTGCGACTGTTATTTGAAAGACTAAATGAAAGAAAATCTCAATATTTTAAAAGTTATTTTATTGATTTTTTTGGACTATTTTCAATTCATTCCATCAAAGTGCAGCAGAGTTTTAGCTGGAATGACCCTTTAAAATAATGCAGTGTCATGTTATACATGAAGTCCAGAGATTTTTTAATGTCGTTTCTCAGTAATTTGAAAAATTGTACTGAGGTAGTAGAAGTTTCAGAGAGTAATAGAAGTACGAATATATTCAGATTGAACATGACTCATCATTCAAGTTTGCAGGTGAACATCCACCTGATTCAGGGAGTTTGTCCAGGATTGAGTCTCTGTTTGTGGTTTACTTTTTGTTTCTCCTCATGCAGGTCTGGATAACACAGCATCACTGAGAGCTCAGCTGTGATGGGACTCTTCCACCTCCCCCTCCTCTTCCTCCTCCTCCTCCTCCTCCAACTGGCCAGAGCTAAAAAGTTGTCAGAGACCTCAGACGACTCTTTCTTCATCTGCTCTCATCTCTCTGCTCTTTACGATTCCTCTGGCTCGAGGTCAACAGCATGAAGTCGAAGGTCTTATCAGCTCTCAGGATTCACCTCCTCTGACCTCAAACTTTCTTTAATCCTTCATGTCGCTTATCTGGTTTCGTCTCATCTCTGCTCAGTGAAATAACAGCACGTACAAACAGTTTGGGTGATTTAACAGTTTTTAATCATAACTTTTGTACAATAGATTTTACATTTTCACAAGCTAAGAAGTTAATGATGCCGGATATCTGAGGGAGTCTGCATCTCCAAAAAGCCATTTTTGGTATTTTTCAAACAACAGCTGGGATGGAGATGGACAGCAAACATATTTAACATCTTTTTTGTCCTAAAGTGGATCCATACATCAGGAGGGAGTGAGACCTTCTGAGCTCAGAGGAACTCTTCAAAGAAAGATGAAGCACTGAACCACCTCAAAAACGTTATCTCATGTTCCAGGGCCAATGAAGATATGACACCGGGATTCAAATATAAAATGATCAGACCTATAAGACACAATTTGGAGAAATGTAATCAGTCCCAGTCAGAGTTTTTAGCAACTCATAACATTTCTCTCTAACTTTCCATCTGCAAACATCACGTCTGTGGGGATTTTCCCACTCGCTCACCTCAGGTTAAATATTCCATAACAAGCCTTCTGCTCAACTTCGAGTTATTGTCACCACAATTATTTCAGCAGTAAAACTGAAATAATTACGGCAACAGCACCAAACAGTCTTAAAAAAGTTGTACAATTAAAATATGAGCTTTCTGTGGCCAGTCCATCTCATTCACTTCAACTCATCGAAACAGCAAACATTAGTAAAAGATAGAAAAATAAGTTCAAATCTTAGCCAAAAAAAAAATCAATACTATATTTAAGCAACATCATAATGGGGCTATTAAACTACAGAAGGAGAGTTACATTGATATCCTCTTTCTCAGATGCAATAATATTCCATAATCATGTACATACTGGGAGAAATATACACATATAAAAAACAATATTCTGGCTTATTCAATGTTCTCTATGTTGTATCTGAATGTCAAAATAGCTCACAATGCTCTGGAATAGAATATCATCAGACATTTATTTGTCCACTTTATAGTTTCAGCCAAGTACATACAGTGCATATACCATGTTAATGCTCGGTAAATAACATTTAAGTTCTACTATACATTAATCATGTTTAGAGGAGCTACATAAACCCAAGCAGCATGTCATAAATGCTCCGATCAGCGTCCGAGTGGCGAAAGTAACCAGCTGAACATGCCGACAGCGACGAGCGTCGTCCGTCCAAATGAAGAGTTCGTGTTCCCTGTGGGGAGAAACCGCTCGCCTCCGTCTGAGAAGCTGATGGAAACGGATGCTGAGAACTGAACGTGACCGCGATGCTTTTTGTGTTTTCCCAGCAGCCCTCGGGAGCAGACACGGAAAATGCTTTGACGATTTACAAACGGTACAAGTCACATGTCACGTGTTCGCTGGAGTCGGTTTCATAAAAAGACAGAAGTGACCGTTTGATAAACTCCTACCTCCAAAAAATGAGTCTTCAAATGAAACTTTACATCTGTAACTAGTCAGAGCAGCTTCTTCAAACTCTGTAGTTCAACCAACACGTTGTGTTCATGATGCAACTGAAGAGATGTTGGATGTTTTTTCACCTTTCCAGAGAGCAAAAGTGTAAAAATGGGTTTAGCCATGTGAGTTCTTGCTGCTGATGTTAACACACCTGACTGAATAACCTTCGAACGACAGCATCCATGTCGTGTCCGTTTAGATGTAAAAATTAAGAATCATGCTTTTCTCTTTCGAGAAGCAACTCTGCCTCAGTTATTACAGTAAACTGCAAATGTTCTATGCTTGAATAATAGTAGTAACTAAGACAGGTGGAGTTTAGCAAACGGTCAATTTCAAATGATCTCTTCTCAAACATGTGTCGACAGTTTCACAATTGAGGCAACAAGTCGTAACACTGAACCGACAGAAAAGATGCGTCGAGCGAGATGTGAGTTACTGTTGAATATACTCTACGACAATAAGCCTGTTTTTTCTTCAGCTCCTGTTTTTGTGGACGCGGTGCAGCAAATTACATCGAAACTAAAATAAGAGAAACAAAATGTTGGGGTGAAACTGCAGCAGCTTCTCTGTCACCTTCCACAGAGAAACACTGTACTGTAAGTATGTACAATCACTGAGCAGTGACCCGAGGGTCGCTCAGAAAGCAGGAGGAAGAAAAGCAGAATGTCTGGTGTTGTGTGTGTTTCTGCGTGTTTTAGTCTGAGTGTGTGAAAATGTGCAGTCTGTGTTTGTGGGTCTTTGCCTGTGTGCTTTTGCCAGCGGCGCTGTGTGTTCAGTATGAGCTACACTCAAGACGGTTTGGGCGCTGATGTTCCAACTTCTCTCATGTTATTGGTGTTGACACCCTGAAAAAAAAGTTTTCAAGTGACATTTTTTAGTCAGGTCAGGTAAATATCCACGTGGACCTTTCATTAAAAATCAAATGAAATACCGGATCACGTTATCATCAAAACATACACGAACCACGGAGGAGACTGATTAACACCTAAAACGCTGCCCAAGTGAGAAAATGTAGCCGTTACTGAACCGACTGTGACTTTTAAGCGAAAGATCCCACCTATAGCCTCAACACACAAACAGACGTGGTGAAAACAGACTTGACGACTCTGAAAATCGATGCTAATTTACATTGTGTACCTTTCCAAGAGCCACCAGCTGTGGTTTATTGGAATGTAGTCCTCGAGTGTTTTCTCATTTCTGCCCGACTGAGCGACACGGAAGCTTTAAATCCTTTTTTTTTTTTTTCAACTAACCCAAAGGGAACACAGCCAAACTGAGTTAACACGTATAGTAGATCACCGTTAGCACACAGCTGCAATGCAAATCAAACAATAAAACAACAAAGCTTCTCCAAAAATTCATAAAAAAATCAAAGTAGGAATCAAAAGAGAGAGAGAGAGAATCCAGAGGGAAATAAAAGTACAACAGGTATTACTGAGAAGAAAGGATATAATTTCTTGTTTTGCTTTTTCTTTTATACAAATGTGTGTTTGTCAGTCCGTTGGAGTTTGTTGCTGTGAAGCGTCGAGGCTACAAGACGCCCGGCGAGGGGAGCTCCAGCCGGCTGCAGTACCACAGCCAGAGCAGCGGGGGCAGCAGGGAGGCCGGGCCCGCAGGCCGTCTGGACACGGCTGAGTTTCTCAGGATGGCGTTGGACGTACTCGGACCGTCTATCTGAGGGTCCTGAGGGAGAGACAGAGGGACGGGAGAGTTTAGTCCCATTGACAGTTTTTCTTGGTAGCGTCTTCGATCTACTTGTTGAAATCTGGCGTCATTTTTAATTTCAACCTGGAAAATCAATGGTTGCAAAGAAGAAAAGCTAGATTTTTCGTACTGAGTTCTGAAATCTGTGACCCATTGTTCCAAACAAGAAGACGAACTTTGGAGGAAAAATTTGTCACAGTTCAAGTGTAAACTGTTTCAAATATAAAGCTTGACAGGAGAAAAGTCAATGTGAAGTGATCACTCATTTGTTCATGAACAAGCTTCATGAACCAGTTGCCTCTGGATCTTATCCACAGCAGATTCTGGGACCTTTCTCATGACAGCTTGATAAATGACGACCAAATCAAACAAGAACAAAAAAAGCTTCCAACTATTTGAAGCATCAAGTTCAATTGTCACTTTTTTTTTCTTTTAGCTATTCAGGACTTTACAGATTTATGCATCACACATTGGAGAAAGCCACATTATTTTCTGAACCCTGGTGATTTGTAATCTTAAACCCCCTGGGACATAAAGTTGAGGCTACACACTTCGAGACATGAGGCTGTTTAATTCAAATAATATCACCTATAAAAACTAAAAATATTCATCGGGTGTGACACAGTAAAAAAAAAAAAAAGGTTGTTTTTATAACTAAAATGCCACAGTGGAAAGCTAAAAACTATTTGTGTGTGTGTTTGCATTTGCATGTGCCACCAGGCGTAAGTCTGTGCATGTATAGAGCTTCACCATTGCTCCGTTGGCTCTTTGGCTCTTTGGCTTGCTAATAAAGCTGCAGCTCGCGGCCGGGTCGTCTCCCCCAGACCTGTCCCTGCCTCTATTAAATGTCAGTCCAGTGCAGAACACTGCCTTATTATTGTACAATGACATTTACAGTGAACTTTAAAAGCCACCAGATAAGCAACAATCCCATTTCAGCCTCAAAGGAACTACAAAGAACGGGAGTTTACAAAGGAGGCAGGAAGGATTGCGGTGGCAATCACTGTCAGAGGGAGGTCACGGACGTCCAACGGCGAGGTCGACTTACAGTTTGTGAGTGTTTGGTAACTGGACCGGTTGGACCTTGTGATCGTAAATCAAACTGTCTCCTGAGATAAAATGTTGAAACAGACACAAGTTGTGTTCAGGTTTTTAACGGCTGTGATATTTTTTTATTCTTTGAGATCACTTTTGACTGGATGCACTGGAGGAATCAGCAGAAACATAAAAACATGCTGAAGTCAGGAAATTTATCACTGCAATTTATTTTATTCTTATTCTCTGTCAAAGTTTTGGTATTTTGTTCTGTTTGCTCTGTTGGTGCATTCAAGGAAGCTCAGAAAACTTTGAATTGTCTGCTTCCAGATCCCAGTTTAACTGCAACACTAAAGTAACAAAGAAGGAGAACGTGGGGAAAGTTTCATTCTGAGCCTCTTGTTGTGAGCAAAGAGTAAAAATAAGTGAATCACTGCCAAGAGGGCGAGGCACCTTCTGTGAATCTCCAAGTATTGTGTCTAATTGGAAATATTCTTTTTGCAAGAACTAAATTTCGGGTAATTATTTCATACATGGTTTCAACATGCATTTTATGAAGTCATTGTTAAACTCACCACACAGAAGACGCCATCAACAGTTGAATTTGATTTCAGTTTCTGAGCCTGCAACAGAAAGAAATCTGTGTCACAAACCAACACTTTCATGTTTGTAGCGACACTTTTGTTAATAAAAATCCAACAGATTAAATAATTGAATGAAATTTCAAGGTTAACTCGTTTCTTAAAGTTTTCACGTTACATCACAGCACAAGAGCATTTTCGTGCTTTGACAATCGTCACGCTGAGACTGAAACTGAAAGTCGACAGACCAGCTGCAGTAATTAATTTGCCTTGATCAACAATCGATGGAACAATTTGCAATTTAATTAGACTGAAAATATTCTGTCAATACATTTACACAACAGGTAGAAACATCCCACAGACATCAGCATTCAAACGCTGTGACTAAACTTCAAATCACCAAGTTCAATCTGTGCGTTTCTGAGCTCGGTTCTGATCTGATCATAAAGCAGATTGGAAAATAAAGCTAAATTGGAAAAAAAAACTACAACAACCTTGGAGAGTTTTCCCTGAGAGCCTGTTAACTTTTAGAGCCTCTGATATTTCCGCTCAGAGAAGAAGAGGAGCGAGGCAGAGCTCAGAGGGACGGTCAAACCCGGACTCTGATTTCATCTCAGATTTATCATTCAGTGGCCGTCGCACACTCAAACACACCGACTTTGATTCTCACACACACACAAACACATTTTGTGTAAATTAAGGTTCAAGGCTGCTCCGTGACGACGGCCATGACCGATGCTTTCATGGCTTCACTGTGTTGTTCCTGCAACTTCGTACATTTTTTTTACGTCCGATGCCAAAGTTTTCGAATTCCACAGTCTGTGCACATGGCAGCTATGGATTGGTTACTGGTTAAATCAGTTGTGGTTAAGGTGTAAGCACGTCAACCTCAGAGTTTACTCTGAAGCTTTATGCACCTCATTAAAAAGCTATATAATATAATAATATATGACTATAACCTTTTGTGACCTGTTCAAATGATTGCATAAGGAAAAGCGAAGACAATCAAGAACAGAAGACAAATGCACAAATAAACATGACATTTGTTCAGCGATGACGAATCACTTTGGTCTTTGCTCTTCAGGTAAATTTCTAAACACCTCGCTGATTACCACGTGTTGATTGCAAACCCACGATGAGCTGATTTGCTGATTTGCAGCTCAGGCCTCGCAATCAGCATCTAAAGATTTTGTTCTGTATTTGGTAAATGAAGCATCTGATTGTGAGTTTGATGCAGGAGTTTTTTTGGGGGGAGAAAAATCTCTCCTTTGCTTCTAATGACCTGCACAGAGCATCATTGTATTCTGGATGGATGCTGTAAGTGAATATAACAGTTTTGGCTTCTGGGTGTTTATGTGTGTGTACGTGTGTGTGTTGAGGCTGCAGGTGTGACAGAATAATAAATGGCTCCAGTATACAGTATCGTGAACGCAGACCAAAAATAGGGATGTACAGGATGTAGCGGGCATGGTAATACAGAAAGTGAGAAACTGTATTTTGTTATTGCACCTTTGCTTCAGCACTAAATGAAAAAAAAAAAAAAAAAAAAAAGCCAAAGCTCGGGTGGAATGATGTCTATAAATCATGGTGTATTTGCGGGTCTGTGCATAAAGGCCCAAACAAAAGAACGAGCCAAGAATTTCAAGCGTGGTATCGCAAAATCTAAGTGGTTGTATAAACCAGCAGTCGTTGTAAAGAACACAAAGACAAAACACGACTCGCATCAGTTTGTGTTTCTCCATGAGCTCCCATCTGTGTTTCCACTCGCTGCATTAAAACTTTCAAACAGTCTCACGTCTCAGACAGAAGCACCGACATCATAATGATAATAAACTTTTACAGCTTGTTGCTAAAGTCTGAAATCCTGAGGGCACTTTCACAGCAGAACACTGGGAAATTTAAATCATACGAGTGTGAATTTAAAATATAGATTCCATTTGGACGCAGGGCTCCGTCTGCCACTGCACATCCTTCACTGTTAGAACGTCTCCGCCATGATTCAAAACTAACTCATTCAGCAGTTTAGAAGCTGGTTTTTAGAAGTTGTGTCTTGGAATAAGAGATAAAATTCATCTGTGGGACAATCTGTGATTCAAAAGGGTCACATTCAATTCTCAACATCACCACCTCTCACTTTCTACACAAAGACAACTTCACCTCCCGACAATTCAAAACTAACTTATGCAGCAGTTTAACTAGTTTGTAATTTGGGTGAACTGACCCTTTAAATGAAGTCACACACATTTCCTGTGACAGCTTTGTTTGTCATTACATGCACATGAAAACCATCTGAACCTTTTCATACCCTGTAAGTATCCCATGATATTAAACAGCTGCGCTGCTTATTGCCAATTCGAACAGATTTAGACGTCAGCTAATTCAAACATATATTCCTGCCGTGCGTTCACGTGTTTTGGATTTGCCTAATACCTGCCTCCCCGAAAAGTCACATTAGCATGTGGTAGATTTCCATATTTGTCCAGGGCACTTCCTGCCTGCTTTGGAGTCAACTATATTCATAAGGAGAGGCTGATGGAGCCGTGGGGCTTGTGTGTGTGTGTGTGTGTGTGTGTGTGTGTGTGTGCCTCTCTGCTCTGGCATGTGTGTGTGTATGTTGTTTTATGTGCGGTGGTTTGCCTGCAGGTCCAGTTCGCTCTGTTGTGTGATGAACAGGGAAAAACAGCCCTTCTGGTGTTTTAATTTCCTATAAAAACCCAAGAGGAAGAAGAGGAAAAGCTTCTTCTCACTCACTATATGTTCTTGTCACGCAGAGACAATGCAGGGAAACAAACTAACAGGCCTGACTTTGCCACGCTGACGGCTCTGTGATGAACTGAGTCAGAGGGTTACCAAAGTCAGCAGGATGCAGGATCCAGGAACCATGAATGTGTGTAGAAGATTTTGATGTGATTTCCAATGTGTCGAGTAGATGTTGAGATATTTCAAAGGATAAGTAAAAACATGGCACGAGAGAAAAGGTCAGAGGATCATCAGTCATGATCATTCACTCTCAAGATATTTCACTCAAAGCCAAAAATGTCAACCTGCTGGTGGTCGTTTGCTGGAAGAGAGAAGTTCTGAGTCACTGGTTAATGGTTATTATTCTGCATGTGTGTGAAAGAGAAAGAGATCAATGAGGAGAGTGAATCTTCTCACAGGCCTGTCCCCTGAGTGCGTCATTACAACAGCATAGTCTGCCTTGATGCCTGCGTACACACACACACACACACACACACACACACACACACACACACACACACAAACACACACAAACACACACACTAGAAAAGTGGTTTAACACAACTCTCTCATTAACTTGTACTTGACGTGCTATCAGAGCAGTGCCAACAGCACACGCACCAGTACACCACCAAAGCTCATTATCAGTACAGACTCTGTGTGTGTGTGTGTGTGTGTGTGTGTGTGGCAGCCAGTCAGCGCACTTGCATTTGTGTGTACAGGCACAGCAAGTGTGTAATTGCATCTATCTACAATATCTCTGTGTGTGTGTGTAAACTTGCAGGACTATATGCCTGCATACGTGTGTGTGTGTGTGTGTGTGTGTGTGTGTGTGTGTTTGAGGCAGCACTATTAAACCCCAGTCTTGTTTGTCTGAAAACAGCCTTGGACATAAAGTTAAAGGTACAACTTGTGATCCAAATCCAAACAAAAGGGCACCCAGGTCACAAAATGGAAAGATTCAAAACGAGGACTCGATCACGTCCAAATGAACTCACAGGTTTTTTCTCTCAGGTGCAGGAGGACAAATTGAAGTTAGCATCTACATTTTGAACAAGCTGGAGCCTTTAGCAGCACAGGAGCCAGGAATCAGCTCTAGAAGGCAATGGAGATCAAATCAGAGCTAAAAGAAGAGTGAATTTAAACTGAGATTTGTCAGGTAGCCAGAGTAAAAATACACTGACACATTTACCATAACACTCGCTGACGATATGTCAATGTGTGTTTACCTCTTTTTCAACTGGCCCAAAGTGGGAATTGATGCTGCTTTAAAATGTGGGGGGTCAGAAACTGGATGTGAATGAGGATGTTATTATTCCTGATGTCTGATCAGTTCAGAAACAAAGTGCCTGTTTATATGTTGAAATATTTGCAGATTGGGGCTTTAAAAACATGACAGAGACATAACTCTCACATGCAGCAGCAAAACCAACCTTCTGCATCATTAAAAAAACAGTGTGAGATTGCTGTTTGCAGGCAGAAATGATTAACGTGGACCTGAGCTTGAAATTTCGGGGGGATTTTCTGTAAATGTGGATAAACAATAACTTCAGTGATTTTATGATGCTTCATGGAGTCGCAGTGTTATTTCTTGTGAAATGGCTCTCGGAGTCGCTGTCACCGCTCTGCTGGTAATGACAGTATTATCCCTGCTTCCTCCCTGACCCAGGAGGAGCCCATCACCGGTGTTCGGGATTGCTGCTTGTGATCCCTCTGTTTCATCAGCCAGATAACTGTTGTTCCTGCAGAGCACGAGTGGCTGCTCCAGCTGAGAAATACAGTCTCTGAGTCTCATTGGGCACGAAGTGGCTGGCACATACAGGTACACAGATGGATCTACACACACACGAGCGTGTCGACAGCCAAACTGACACACCGGCCAATCCGGATCAGGACAAACACGGGGAAAGTGGAGGATGAATCGGTCACAGTAACTGACAAATACCAGAGCAAGATGGGTAAAGATGTAAACTCTCACAAAATGATTTTCTGCAGTGAGATACTCCCGATCCTTCGAAACCACTTTTACATATTGTCATAAAGGTTCAAATCTTAGAAGATAGAAACTCCCAAATCAAACTCACACTTCTCTGTTATACTACTGTCAGAACAAAGTGTTAAGACTAATATAGCAAACAGCTGCCTACAAGCACATGAAGCAGATGCAGAATAACATTAACATCAATTATCATTCGTTGGAAGTCTAATATTTGCTCTTCTTCTAGTTCTGGTTTGGTCTCCACCAGCACCTGAGA
Organism: Holacanthus passer; assembly: GCA_025331565.1. Lineage (NCBI taxonomy): Eukaryota > Metazoa > Chordata > Actinopteri > Pomacanthidae > Holacanthus > Holacanthus passer. The sequence continues at coordinate 1,760,756 of JAFREQ010000090.1, read as the reverse complement.
AAAACAAATCTGTCTCTTTTCACTTGCCACCTGTTAACTCTGGCTTGTCTGACATTGTTTGCTGTAAAATACTGTCTACACTGGCAATATGAACAACCCTGACTTTATTTACACTGTTTGATTCACTGTCTTAACTTGGCATATTTGAAATTGTGACAATACTGGATAAACAAATGGAGCTGGCCTGAAAGAGAAATAGAAAGTGTGTCAGGTACGAACAGACTGGCAGTGAGATCACTATAGATGAACAGACACTGCAGATTTATGGATAGTGAGACTGATAGAAAAGGATAGAGAGATCAGCGGGTCAGATAAAGAGCAGTGGTAGCTCAGAAGCTTGATCCATCTGTAAAAACTTTCCTTCTCCACAGGGAAAAAAAAAGTTTTGGAAATGTTTTCATGCAGTGGGATTAGATTTGTCCCAGACTGGCTGGAACCCTTGAGCCTCCGAACAGCCGTCCCCTGAATCCCAAACTAGCTTGTGCAGGTGCGTGTGTGTCTCACCTGTAAGCTGCCACAGAAGTGGTAGATGCCGGGGTCTGTGTTGATGTGGTTGTCGATGGTGTTGGGGTTGCGTTCGCGGTTCCTCTGGTAGGGGGTGGTGGTGGAGGTGGTGGTCTGGACAGGGGACATCGGCTGCCACACTCCCACGTCTGTCCCGTTCCCAAAGGCCTGGATGGCATTTCCTACAGAGGGACAGTGAGAGACAGAACGAGGGACAGTGAGAGACAGAACGAGGGACAGTGAGAGACAGAACGAGTCAGCTGTGAACAACATTTTGGAGTGGTGAAGGGTAAACATGAAGTAAACAAAGTCAGTAAACAAGTAAATAAAAAAAAAATAATCTAATATCTTTCAGACTAATCAGGTTTATCCTGACTAAGACTTCGTCTCTTGATGAGTCTGACTTTGAGACATGCTGAGCTGGTAAATAATTTGTCTGCTCCAACAGAAATACTGCGTCGTAATTCCAAGCAGCTCACTTTAGCACCGAGCCGGATCTCATCATGAATCACATGCTTGTTGATCCCCATGTTAAAAATAAAGGTTTATATCGCAGCAGCCTAAACCACAGTTAAAGGTGAGTTAGAAGGTACTTAAGTTTTGTTATCGCTTCCCCTCCATTATAAATTCACCACACAGTCAAAAACCTGAGTGCTGATGTGGCTATTTACCATTAGAGTCCATTAGTGGCCCTATTAATAGTGTTCTATGGCTTTGATGTAAAAGACACACACACACACACACACACACACGCACACACACACACACACATCAGAGGAAAGCTGAGCTTCACAGAACTGCTGTTTGAACATAATGATCTTCTTCCTTCCAACAGTGAAATTATGACCCTGATACTGTGGTAAAAGAAGAGAGGGCTGATCTGCATAACGGCTCTTTAACCCCACTGAAATATTCATACATACATGTGCAAAGACACATGGGATCAGGTCGAATAAATAAAAAAAAAAAAAAGATCATTCTAAAAATCAGTCGACCTTTCAGAGATGCAACAACTCTGTCTTTCCATATATAACATGCAGGCGGTATTTTAAAGAAGCTGAAGCAACTGAAATGAAAAATCAATCAACAAATAAAAACCTGCAAACATGAGCTGTAAATGATCTATATCACATTCAAATAAAACAGATTTTCATAGTTCAAGTTCAGGTTTTCTCAATGCCAGCTTTCATTAATAATAATAATAATAATAATACCTGAGTCTTTCTTTCTGTTCCTCTCTCTGCAGATACTCTGGACACACACACACACACACACACACACACCTCTGAATTATAAGCTCTCATTCCAACAAGTCCAAGTCCAACAAGTGCTGTTGTCTTTTATGTATAATTCAAACACCTGCCTGAATACTCGTCTCTGAACATGTTGTTGGCAGAACTGTTCTGCTTCTGGAGCTTTTCAAGTAAACATTCAATGTTGGTTTCTTAACTTCGATACCTGCAACATTTCTTCTGAACCGAAGTGGATTCAGTTGTCTTAAACTCAACCAGACCTCAAACGTCGAGGCAGCGGATCAGAAAACACCCACAGGAGTCGAGATAAACAACTTTTCTTGTTAATGTTTTGGTACGAGGACGTGTTGACGAGCGGTAAAGTTGTGAGCCTCTTTGGATTTTTCAGTCTTAAGTCAGTAAATTTGCTGAGTCCACGCCTCCACGTCGAGGCGCCCTGAAGCCCTGAAGCTGCTCTGCAGGGTCGAGGGAGCGGCTGCAGCGTTCATCCTCAACATGTTGAAAACTGTGAAGGATGATTGATGGAGATTAATTCTCCCGTCGGTGACCTTCCCTCGTCTCCTCGCAGTCTTTTCTGAAAGCGATCGCAGCGGCGTTCCCTAATTCCTGCTGACCGAGTTCTACATATTTCCTTGAGCAAAGGGAACCAGGGGATTCTCAGGGAGTTCTCAGCAGCTCAGCAGCTCAGAATCACCCTCAGTGTCCTCAACAGCTCGACCTCTGATCGCAGCTCTGCCTTTAAAATACTGTAGATTTCTTGGAGATGTAAATTCAGGTTACCATGCAGTGAGTGTTTTTTGACAGCTGAACCAGTATATACCAATACCAATATATCTGGAAACCAGTGTAAAGATATTTACTGGACTGATGCGTGTTTGGACTGAAACTCATGCTGGTCAGAGTTCCTGTACACAGCGTGTCCTCACCCTCCTCTGCTCTTTCTTTTCCTTCTTCATGTCGAAGCGGCTCCTGCTTAAACTCACCCTGACCTAGAAAGAACCTCTGAGTTAGTTCCACTGTGTGCATTTAATAAACGTGACTATTAATGTTGAACTAAGACGAGCCGGAGACTCCCTCACTTCATCTGCTGAACTGACCTCTGGTGAGACCAGACGTCCCAACAGACGGAAAGACTTTGTCTCTCACAATTATAAACAGACAAACAATTAATAGAGGAAACTTAAAACAATGACGTCATGATGACTGAAGAAAACAGAGGCGTATGTTTGTTTATTTATGATGAGTTAGTTCAATTCATATATTTTAGTTTCACTGTGTATGTATGTGAGCAACAGTAAGTATATACAGTGTGTATCTGGGGGAGGGGATTAGAGCAGCACATATAATGGGCCAAGCCTGAAATAAACTGGCAGTTGGAGCAAATCTTTAATTTTCCTCTCAATAACAGTGTCTAATTTTATTTCCTCAAAATAGTTGTTCAACATTTTTCGTCAGTCTAGAAAAAGAAATTAAGTGTAAAAAGTTGCCGACATGTGCTGGCGTTCGTATCCCAGATGCAATAATCAGCACAAAATAAGTAATTTTTGTCAATATCCTGCAGCCCTGATATGTGCGACTCTGCTCATGAGTGTGCATGTGCATATTTAATTTCTGCTTATGTGTGCGAGCGTGTGATTGTGTAGCTGGCAGCTTTGTGCCGAGACAGCAGAAGGCTGATGAGCGTATTGTAAGTGTTGATGGGCTCCTTCCTGCCTCCTCTGTCTCCTCACCTCAGGCCTAATTACACTCACAGCACAGTGACCGTATGTGAAAGACAGTTTGCATCTTAAATTGAGCTTCAGGATCTCAGACGTGCACGTGTGCTTTGTTGATCCCTGTTTTGTATTTAAAAAAAAGGCTATATTATAAAATATTGTACGTGTTTCTCTGCTTACACATTGACTGTCCTCTCCAGTATGAACAATCAACTGAATTTTGTTTGACAAGATGCTGGACGAGTTTGTTTGAAGAATAAAAATCAGTCCAGAATTACAGTTCATATTACAAACAAGTCCTCCCTAAAACACAGAAACTTGGAATCCAATTATATTGCACATGCATTTTTACTTTCACTCTGGACACCCGAACATATTTTCAGTATCAGAGCTGTGTTTAATCACCAGCTTTGCAAGATGCAAATTAGCTCGCAGTTACTTGGTCTCATTATCTTAAGTGAAAGCTAAAACCTGGAACCTGACAAACCTGATACGAGTGTTATTTTTATGGTTTCACCCCACACATACAGAGAGAACATCAAGAAGTAAAAGTACCACTTTAAGGGCAGGGCTCTAATCTTTGAGTGTGTTTGGATAATAAACCTGAAGACATAGAGCTTATGCCTTCCCTCAATAGATTCAATGGAGTGTAAATGGCACCTCTGCTACTGCTTACTGAGGACACATAAAACTAATTCACAACCTCTGCAGACTGAACAAACAAACTGGGATATACAAGATGTGTACGTTGTACTCTGGGGCTGTACGTTCCCAAATCACACAAACAAACACTTACTGACACTCGTGTTAATCTTAACCCCACGATGGACAACGTATTCAGGCCAACCTGGGATTTCTCATATAAATCAGAGAGAGTTTAAAGGCAAACAAGCCACAAACATGGAGACAAAGATCCCACTCTCTGTAACGGTCACTCAACCCACAGCCTGAGAGCTGCTGCTTCTCCAACCAATCACCTGTTCCAGGAATGAATGACAGCACGTTTGACCTGAAACCATATGAGCAGAGTCTCACTCTGCAGCAACTCTTCATATCTGTCTGTCCTTATTCTAAAGCCGAACAGCAGGTCTTAACCCTCAAACAACCTTTTTAAAGCTCCTGCCAATCCTTGAAAAAGATAAAAAATAAGACACACATAGACATTTGTAAAGCACTGAAGCAAATATTCATTTAACCTTCACTAATGCAAACATCAGTGTGCATTTGAACAGAGATGATATCGTCTTCCCACGGCAGCAGATATGTGTGTAAGCGGTTTCCCTCTCCCAGATGTCTACGTTACCACCTTAGCTCATACAAGCTTTGCTGTAATACTAGAATTATGATCATGTTGGATGGTGTGACCTTTGCATATTCAGTACATATTCCAGAGGCATCATGCTGGAAAGGCTTTCAATACATTAAGGCTCCAGTGTTTTTCTTGAGAATATTAAAGCAGCTGGTTCCAAATTTGGGGTCGGGGGCCCTTCAGAGGAGTCGCAAGAGGAGTTACAAGATCGGAAAACAAAACAAAAAAACCCTTTTCTGGTATTTTTTGTCTTTCAAATTAAAAAAAATTTCCCTAAAGACCTTTAAAAAGTACTCAAACTGGGAGAAAAAAAAACTTTAGATAACTAATAGACATATGAGATCATCTTTGATGAGAACTTACAAGTAAACTTTTCTTCATTTTAAGAGGTCAAGAGGCAGAAATGTTGGGAGCTACTGTGTTGCCTATATATTTAAATATGTCTCTGTCGCAGTCTGAAATGTAAATAAAGCAGAGCGAGACATTCATCCCAGGCAACTCTCTTCCATCTCTGAACAATAAAACATCTAAAGTGCAGCATGAGAACAGAAAGTTCTCTCTCTCAGTCTTTCCATATTCTCTCTTTCTGTCTCTTCTCTTTTTTTCCTCTCGTGGAGTTTCTGTCTAGTCATGACCCTGTAGCCGGCGTGTGTCAGGATCCTCGGAGTTGTCAGTTCCAGTTACTGCTGAGCAAACTTAATGAGAGCAGAAAGAGGGAGGGCATGAAAGGAGGGAGATGGGAGACGGAGAGATGGGATGAGCAGAAAGAAGTGAGGTGAAGCACGAGCGGGAGAACAAGGAAGGAGGGAGGGAGGGGTTGTAATGGTCACATCAGGAAGGCAGAGAGAGAGTTGTGACTAATAATGAAAATTCAGAGGAGACGTATTCCCCCTCACTTTGCTCCCTACAGTCAATTAGAGCAAAAACAGATATATACATATCAAGAGAGCTGGTTTCAACCCACATTAACCCCCTCTGATCTCACAAATCTCATATTGACACACTTGAACACACAGGTGTAAAATCATGAACATGCAGAAGTGAAGACATACACACATACACTCACTGAGAAACACAGAAAGCTGCAGGCTGAGCGTGGCAGCCCTTATTATCTACAGCAGACCAACCTTGTTAACCCTGACTGGTAAAAAGACAACAGAGCGGAGGAAAGAAGAGGAGGGAGGGGGAGAAGATGATAGAAGAGGAGAAGGCAAATGAGGGAGTGAAAGAGAGAAGAGTTGGTGAAAATGAAGCTGCGTCTTGTTCATATTTTCTCATCTGGTAACTGTTGTTCTGACTGAGGAAAATCAAACCTCCCACTTTGCTCGTGTAGAGCTGAACCTCCAGCAACAGCTCACCCCTGAGTGACGACGGCTCATTATATTCAACGCACATCTTCTAGATCATAGCAACACACTGATCAATTGATACAGGTGTCTTGCAGTTGATTGTTTCATCAATCAAGCAGCTAATTGATTCATTAATGAGGCATCTGTGCACCTTGGCAGAGGAAGATCTGTAAATCAAATGGTTGCAATTATTATTGAACATGTTTGATATTTCAGCAGAACTCACTACAACAAGCTAATTCATCACATCGACAATTCTCACCTCAAGACACATTTACAGTTTGTGTTTCACTCTTTCCAATTTACATGTGTGAAGAGCTGGTGCCTTTGCCTATCAGCATTTCATTTAAGCAAATACAGCTAATTTAAGATTATCCTTGCACTCGGATCGGGGTTCAATCATTTTAGAAAGCATGAATCCAATATCTGATCCCCTTATGAAATCCAAATCCCTTCTCGAATCTATTTAGGTTAAACTTTCAACATTATAGTGAAGTTAAACATATCTAGAAAGTTGAACTGGGAGATTCTGAAAAACTGACGTGAAGCAATTGGCCAGATTGTTTCTCGAGAGAAAAACCGTGAATCATGTTGGTCTGAACAGTAAAAACTGTTTGCTCACAGTTGGAGAGTTTCTTTTTCTCATACAGGACAGACACAGGCTAATAGTCTGCAACCTGAATGTTCTCTACACTTAGATTGTGAATAAAAAGAGCACAAAGCGATAAAAGGTTCAATAAGAGATCTGGTTCCCTCAGCAAATCCAGCTATTCCTTCAAACTGAAAGCGGATCCAAAATGGAACTCGCCACTGAGACTGAACTCCCACAGCCGCACTTTGTAATTTAGTCTGAGACAATAGCTGCGGCTCCACTTGACAATCCAGATGCAATCATAAGCATTTAATTGTTTATTGACAATTTATTCCTCTAACCCTATTATTAACATGGTAATTCATGTTAGGATTACTTTTGTTTCACTGGCTAATCAGTTGGAATAAACACAGATCCTACAATTTGTAAATGGTTTCACTATAACAAAGGTCCAAAGATCTCAATCTGTTTCCATCCAGTCGAGTCTGCTGGATTTCAGTCACCATCCTTGAAGTGTATGTGATTACATGCGTTCATCCAGCTTCTGCGTCCTTGAGAAAACTACTCTCTGTCTGACCCTGAGTTCTGACCTCTGTGCAGGAATCAATGCAGAATCACATTACACTCAACCGGTGCAGTGGAGGTGAGCAGCCGGCTGACTGACACCGAGTGAACAACGAAAACAAAAGGAGCAGAATTAGCTTTTATTACAGGGAAACACAATGAATCTGGCTCTTATCTCCACAGCTCGGCGAGAACGTCCTGCAACTTATTAATCTTGGCTGGAAATAGGTGTGTTTATGTGTGTGTGTGTGTGTGTGTGTGTGTGTGATGGAGACAGACAGTGTGTGTGTTTAAGGGGGGGGTTTGTTAATTAAAGTCTTTGTGTAAGAAGCTGGATGAAAAAGCCGCTTTCTGTCAAAGATCTGGAGCAGGAGTTGTGCTACAGCTTTGAGACACACACACACACACACACACACACACAGACACACACAGACAAACGAACACAGAGGCACACACACGCATTCAGGCTCCGTGGTGCAATATGGTGGTTTCTCTATAATGCAGAGGCATAACAATGCGAGCATGGCAATGGGATATATTTGGTTAGAAGGAGAGAGCGAGCGAAGGAGAGACAGGACAAGAAAAGAGAGGATAAAAAGGCAAAACAGGAGCCGAGTGGATGACAACAGAAAGTGAGAGAGCTGAACTCAGAAGAACAGATACGGGTAAAGTAACAGAGAAGAGTAGAATCAAACAGAATAGAAAACATGTGGTCAGACGGCAGCTGACGGCAGAGGGACGACTCACGGAGGCAGGTGTTCTCCGTGAAGAACTCGGTGAACTTGTCACACTCGTCCTTGTTGTTGCCACTGTTGCTGCAGTCGCAGTAGGGAGAGACGCTGATTTTGGGTGAGCGCAGGTAGTTGGGAGTCATCACGGTACCTGCAGCAGGCGGATGGCAGGGGTTTCATTTCAATCATGCATTCATCGGTTTTTGTTTTAAGAATCATAAACAAGGATTCACTGTGAATTATTGTGAAGGACCCCAAAATGCTGCTGACTGTCGAGAAAAAAAGAGAATATTTAAACCCTTTAAGACTTTCATCCTCCTTCTGTGCTAAATCATGAATGCCATAATAACAAAGTTAAATCATTGTTACATTTATTTTTCTTTCCCTCCTCCCTGCGTACAGGAGTAATGCAGTGTGCTGGAGTTTCTGCAGGAAGCAGAATGCAGAGAAGCCGGAGTGAAGAATAGGCTTTCTCTCTGCGAGGGAAAGTAAATAGCTTCAGTCAGTGATTTCTCACTCCCCCAATGGATTATTCCCTGGCGCTGGCTGCGCTCCAAAACAGGCCTTTTTGTTTTGCAGTAGGCAGAATGAACTGGCGCTGTGTGGACCGTGTGTGCATGTGTGGTCTGGTTTTGTGACTTGTGAGGACCGACTCTTGACAGCCTCACAGTTGGGGTGAGGACGTAATGGGTTGTGAGGACAGATTGGCCGGTCCACATAGTGACTGAGTCTGGGGGCCACGACAGGAGGAGTTACTAGAGTCTTCATTTTATAATTTTGTCCATCGTTCCTATCGGTTATAGCAGCAAGTCAACCGCTGAGATCAGAACACATGGTGACAAACCAACAGTTTATGAAACACGAGCAGTCAGATGATCAGACAGCTGAGACAAACATTATTTTAAGTGATGATGATCACCAGGCTATTTAGTGAGCAACGAAGAGCGAGCTGTACCCAGCATGCCGTTCTGCAGTGTAACAGTTGATAGGGCTCCTCTCTCAATACACTCCACAGCGTGCACTTCTGGTGGTGTAAACGCACTACTGAAAATGTCCTGTAGATCTCGAGAGCTCGCACTCGACACCGCACGTCAGCAACACACCTGCCAGGTGTGAACAGTTGTTGAGAAATTAGAAGGAAAGAGATACATGCTGACAGAGAATCCTTCCATTTTAGTTAGATGAATCCAAGAACATTTTCATTTAGACACTTGTGTGCACCAGTGATGGCCCACAGTTAGAAATAAGGGTACTTGGGAAGACAAATTTCATAGGTTCCAGCACTTTCATTTTCATTTCATTTTTCTACTTTGATTCAGATGTGCTCACTTTTTGTTTTACCTCCAATAAAGTGGTTTAGATGATCTGACTAAATTGTTGCTGTGTCTGATCATTTGACTGCTCGTGTTTCTCGCACCATCACACTTGTGTTTCCAGATTTCAGGACTAAATTTGGTTAGTGCAATCTTATCATAAGCAACAGAAACAAAATAAAATATGATCCAAGTTGTAACCCCCCCCACAATTATCCTTTAAAGATGTCATTAAAGAAAATGAACAACAATGCGCCAACTCACCAATCAGACCGGAGTACGAGAGGAGGCAGTCTGCGTAGTTCTCCTTCAGACAGCCTGACAGCGAGCGCGGCTCCGGCTGGCAGTTGACAAAGAAGTCAGCCAGTCGTGACCTGCAACGCACACAAACCCAAAAACATTTCAGAGCCAAACATGATTAGAGCTCCAATAGATTTTATATGAGAAATTCAGATGGCCAATGTGACTGGAATGTGCAGCAAAATGCCCGGTCCAAATGAGCGAACGCTGGAAGTCATTTCTCTCAATGCAATTAGCCTTCTTAATGACTGCCTTCAGTGGAGTAAGATGACCCTCTTACGTATGCTGCGGCTGGTTTATATCCTGGAATGAATGAGGCTAAAGGCAATTCTCCACCAAGTCTGTTCTGTTTCATTTACTGCCTTCATAAATGTTTGTTTACACTTTTGCCTCAGGTGCAGTGGCATGTGAAATTGAAACGGAGTTTGGATTCCCAAGGAATTTACCATTTGAAGTTAGATTGAGTGTGATATACTCGCACTTTGACACAAAGCGAAACCTTCTAATGCCACTTTTGGACGATAACATCTTTGTGGAAAAGTGTTTTTTTCCAAATCTGGATTGTATGTTTGCAGTTCTTGCCTCATTCACTCAGAATTTTAATAAGGATATTTTCCAACAGGGCAGGAACACACAAGGTCAGATGATCACAGACTGTAAAGAAACCCCTTGTTTAGTCTTTATTATCTACATCACGTATTTGGCAGAGAAACCAGGTGCATTTGAAATGTCCTGCATAATTCCTCATTCCACAGTAAACCTGTTGTCGTGTACAGCAACAGTACGACCAGCGGGTCACAGCTGAACAAGGGAGTCAGTCCATGGAAACTAATGGATGTTCCCGAACAGATTATGCAAAAATCTTCACATTTGCTTTTGGTTCAAAATAAGTACAATTTGTCATTTGTAATAATAAAATGTGCCATTAAATTATTTACAAACTGTGTGATTGTCTGAGAGCTTGTGTTCCTGCTACATCTCAGCAAGTCGGTGAGAAAAATGTTCATGACCGACAGGAATGAGGACATAAACTACAAAAATAAGACTGAGGTAGTACAACGAAAGTTAGATGATAAAAAAAAGCATAATGAATAAAATAAAATTATTGACATTAAATAATACAATTATAATAAATGCATGAAAAACAAAGACATTTTCCTTGAAATAAATTGCATTTCTTGGAATAGTGTGAAACTGTCTAGAGGAAACATGTCCTGCTACCAGGAAACAGCATGTATCGAAACACATATGGACAGACGTATATGTGGACTCACAGTTTGATCTGTCTAATCACAGTAATCGGGTGCAGAGCAGAGCAGAGCAGAGCGTAGTGAGAGTTGTCAAAGCAGTCAGTATACTCCACCTGACATATGGTGAGGGAGCGTGTGGAAATGCATGGCTTTAATCTATCTGTGCTAACTGACAAATGGACTGGGAGGAAGCAGCGCTGCGGTGAGACCTGTTGTTCAGCCCTGAGCGTATGTCTGACGGATAGAGAGAACCGTGGAAGAAAAAAAGACAGAGATGGAGGGAAGGATAGAAACTACCAGTATGAATTTACTGTCGTCATGCTGCTTGCTGTAAAGTAGAGACAAAGGGAGAGGAGAGAGGGAGGGAGACCCGAGGCCACCGTCCAAATGGAGCTCATTTATGATGCTTAATGCTTCCGTTTAATCCCAGAGAGCCACATGACTGCTGGCTGCAGGCTCACAGACTGCATCACACACACACACACACACACACACACACACAGTCCAATGAGGGTGATGTCAGATGTCCATCATTGAATTACTCTCTTCCATGTGTGTGTGTGTATGCGTGTGTGTGAACGTGAGACTTGAGGCGTGAAGGCACACAATTTATTTCCGCTGGTGTTGGTGAAGTGTACAGTGAAGTGAGGAGGTGTTCAAAGGTGCACAGTTGTTGTTTGTGCCTGTGTGTACTTGTTAATCACAATGTGGGGACTCACCTGACCACAAGGTGAATCATAAAATGTTATGGGTTTAGACTTGGTTTATGGTTAATATTAGTGTTCCAGTAAGGTTCAGGTTGGACTAAGTCACCGGGGAATTCATGGAAGTCACTGTAATGTCCTCTGAAGTGACGACAGGAAGCATCTGTGTCTCAGAATCTGTTCTGTGCCGTGTCAGACAGTTAGTGTGTGTGAAAGTTAGGACTGCAGCAATAATCTACTCCAACAGACAACAGAAAACTTTGTGGCAAAAGTTGACTCAAGAAATTTTTTTGCCACACAACCTATTTAGTTTTGATGCAGCGCTAATGTTAGTCTGAGCATTAGCTTTAATATAACAAACACACTGCTGGATGCTGGTGTCCTTTACACCAAGAGGTTAAGGTGTCAATCAGAAACTGGCTGGGGACCTTGGTTGTGTCATTCCCACCTCTCTGTCCCCTAAAATATAAAAATGAATGAATACATTTTGAAGGCCTGCTGTTTCCTACCTGCAAATGTAGTTGGTCTTGCAGGAGGCCTGCAGCTCGAGACAGTTGGGTTTCTGCTTTTCTTCGTACGAGCAGACGGGGACGATGGTCTGACGCCTGCGTTCAGAACACGCTGTCTGGTCGCTCAGAGGGCACGAGCAGAACAGCATGCCGTAGCTGTGCTTCGGAGGAACCTGTGAGGAACAAGAATCACAAACATATCAAGCCACATATGAAGTCACCTGCAATTTGCTCATATTTCGTGCACTTCCTGCCCTTTGAGATTCTTCGTTTTCTGCGTTTGAAGTTGTGTTGATTTTCTTTTCTTTGTTGATCACCAACCATGGTTAATGCTGCTCATGATAACTGTTTATTTCCTCTGTTTGTTCCTGTTGAAAATAGAGAACTTAGCACTTATTATGAAACAATGGAGAGGATTTTATATTATTATGAAGAAACGTCAGAATATTTAACTTTGGAACATCAATAGATTGTGGCGTTAGTGTTGAATGACAGTCGATCTAACAGTAGATGGCTGTAACAACACAGTCGCACTATAATAGAAGAAATGTCATCATAGTTTTATCTCCAGCACAAAGAAAACTCGAAGCTTCAGGCTGTTCACACGAAAAAAGAAAACAAAATTATATGTCACAATAAGATTAACAATGTCATGCACAGACAACTACAAAGAGCAGTTTTCTATTTATTCATATTGTTGCGATCCCAGTTAAGTTATTCCAAAGGGACATGATGGGAGCTGGGTTGTAATTACAATGTTTCACATCATTTTTACAATATGGCACAGACAGCAAAAACATCTTTTGTGTTTGATGACTGAATCAATGTCAAAGCTCGGCGCTGGAAAATCAAACCCCGAACAAAAAGGCCCACATGATTATTTATTGTGATTTTGACAACCCCTCTAACTTATCCACTTCAAAATCCTTCTTCCTTTTGAAAGCAGGTCCTTTGTGGTGGACATTCAGCTTTTATCAGATATCAGCCATTTGGAAAACCTCCAGTGTGTGTGCTTTTTCAGTGGGTTTTTTTTTTTTGTTCTTCGTTTTTGATAAGCTCATGTCACAAGCGCCTTGCCTTGTCAAAGAACTGCCGCAGGGCCTTGTGGCACTTCCTCTTGTTGCAGACCTCAGCGGTGGAGACGCGGCTGGTGCAGGGGCTGATGTAGGCCGAGCGGTACTTCTTGCATGTGTCATTCAGGTTGCAGGCCTTGGCAGCGTTTAGGCAGTTATTCTCTCTGGCCACTGCAGGCTCACCTACAGACGAGGAGAGGAAACACAGGGACGGGGAAAGGGGGATGAGAAGAAAAGAGAAAAGAGAGAACAAAGGGTGAGAACTGAGCAGATGTCACCAAGATTATGATGCTAGTGATTATTCAGTGTTTCATCAAAAACAAATGTCGGCAAGTGAAAGTGAGCAAGACAAATTTAGCTTTTATAATTAAAAAGAGCAACATTTCATCTACATCAATTTAAATTAGACAGGTGCAAAAATGCTGCATCTTGCCACGTTAAAAGACTTTAAAACAGTTTTTGAGGAAGTGACAATTTTCAAATTGTCACGACTGGATACACAACAAAAACTAAACACTTGTGGTGCTTTAAGGTTCATCTCAACCAAGAGAACAGCAGTTTGACAAAAAAAAAGTCAGTTTTTTCCCCAAAAATATACTACACGGTCCTTTATAAGACTGGGTCATAAGATTAGCTAATAATGAAGGACCTGCTTTGGTTGGCAAGAATTCCCTGACAAATTTGCAATTAATCAAATTACTTAGAGCCAATAGATAACAATGAGCCAAGAGCTTTTGAGTCCCTGGGACAGTTTCCCACTTTGCCTGGTTTATAATCCGATCGTGAGGCCAACTCCTGCTACAGATTCTAGTTGTTGTTATGAGTTCATGTAAAAAATTGCACACCAGTTCGTTTTTACTCTCAAATATCAAATCTGCATCGGCCTCCGGAAGCGAGCATTGCTCAGGTTCCACACTGAGAATACACCTACAGATCCTATCATCACAAAACAAAAGCAATTTTGACTCTCCTTCCACGAAAGAGTACAGAAATAAAGAGAGAGAGAGAGAGAGATGGAGTGAAAGAGGCGGAGAGACAGTTCTGGTTATTTCTCAGAACTAATAGATAACTCCTGCAACACATTTTTCTGTCTGTATCTGCGTGTGTCAGCTGATATGAGTGTTTGTTGTTACGTCTATTCTGCATCTGAGTAATTGTGTGCGTGTGTTTACACTGAAGACTGAATCTGCAGTCTCACTTCCTGCTCAGTCTGAATCCAACATCGGCCCCTGGTCGACATGACCCTGCTGGTTAACAGGGCATTTATCTATGAGTGTGTGTGAGCAGAATCTGTGTAGTCATCAAAGTCTCCAGTGTGGCGCCTTGCTCATCTGTCAGCCTGCACTAATTGCCACTGTTGTCCTCGTTCCGCTATCAATTAACATTTTCATAGATTTCTCCCCCATCCTGCAATTTTTTAGTGAACATAGAGCAAAAACAGGATTTTTTTTCTCTAATGAGCACCAATTAAAACGTGGGAAGGCCGGTGTGACAAACGTAGTGGGGGGGTGGGGCGGGTGGGCAGGTGAAGTCAACAAAGCGACTTGCTGAAAGAGCGGGTGTTGTGATGGCAAATGGTGTTAATAAGATTCAACACATCGAGGAGAAGGAGGAGAGAAAAGAGGGAGGGAGATTAGAGGGGACACAGAAACATGATGGGGGGTATGAGGTGATGTATTCAGTGTTGACAGGCAGGACGCTGTTTGTCCCACAGAGAAGATCCTACGGATGAATTCTTTCCAAAACGTCCAGCAGCCTGTGAGGAAAGCCACCGCCGGCTCACTCATTGACAATTCATCCCATTACTTCTCTCTGTTGTCCTCAATCTGTTTCACCTTACTTTCACCTTTCCCTTCAGACTGCCCCCCTTCCTTCCACCTGACCCCTCTCTCCTCTCTGTTTGTCCCGCCCTGAACAGCTTTGCTTGGAGACACACCTCCACAAACAGTTTGGACTCCTTCTGTGTTACATTTAATCTAATGCAACTATGCTTGTATTTACGGTATTAATTATGTTCAATTACAAACATTTGTAATTATGAATGTTTTTGAATGGCTGACATTCAAATCAAAATCGATGTTACAATTATATATACTGTCAGCTGTATATTGTGCCATAAATGAAGTTAGATTTTATACCCAACTGACACAGAACTGTGGGTACTGAAACATGTTCACGCTCATGAGATAATGTGGAAATATCTTCAGTACAACAACAATTCCTTTTAAATGGACACAGTGTCTTCAGGGTGGAAACAACACAATGCCAACCAAACTCAGAGATTAGATTCCCTTATTTTTCTTTTCGGTGTTGATTTGGGAGCATATCATCATTTTTATAGAGTTGACCTGAGGTTATAGCTGCATGCAGCAGGAGGAGAGAGCATTTTTTATGTATTTTTTATATCAGTTTAAGACACAGGACTATTGTTCTTGAATCTTTAGTTATAAAATCAGGGCTATGTTCTGCACCCAAAGTTTCACCTCTGACTTCTGCTCTGCATTATGATTTGTGGATGGAAGTCTGCATGACTGATGAAGCCACTTGTCAAACAGGTTGCATACTCATTTACAGATTTTGCACTTCCTACATCCATACTTATTTTACATTTTTCACATTTTAGCATTAGATATTTGGATGAAACTGCTGCAGTTGAAAAGTTAAGCCTCTTATATTAACAAGATTTCTTGACTTTTTCAATGTAAATAATGACAGTTGCATGGCAGCGTTAATGAGGTTTGGAGAAGGCGTCTTTGTTTCAAAGGTTTTTTTAAATGAATTATATATATATATATAGAAAGAGATGAAAACACAAGGATCACATCAACATCATCCATACAACAACCTCACTCTGAAAAGGGAGTGAATTACAAAAATCATCAGCAGTGGTAGTTTTTTTTTTTTTCCCCCAATTTTATTTTCAAGAAATAAAGAGAAGAAATAATAAAAACTGGCTTTTTTCACTGGCACCAGAGGAAACTCTTTGCATAAACACGTTTTTTCTGTAGTAACCCATTTACCTGTTTTCCTCTACCAGCTGGCAGCCTACGCTCTCCTCCAAACCTCCTCTCACTCCTCCATCACTTCAAACCCTCGCAGACACCTCCACTCCTGCTGCAGCTGTCCTGCTCTCCAGCCCTCACGTCCGCCTTCAAGTTCCTCCTTCCTCCTTCCCCCATCTGTCTCCTCTCTTCGGATCAGTGTGCAGACACATGAACGCAATACTTTTTTCTTTCGGCTGCCTCCGATCGACTCTCTGACTCTCATCTCTTAACCCCGCAGTCGTTCCCCTGGGCAGCTGAGCGAGGTTTGTGTTTTCATGTGTTTATGTTTGACTCTCTTTCCATCATTTGCCTCATTTGAAAGGACCTGATCAATAGCGCCTCCATGTTTTATGTTGGCAGGCACCAGACCTCTTGGGTTACGAAGCTCGGGAGGCTCAACATAAACCTGTATAAGATCCAGAAGCTCTGCACAGTCCAATTTCATCCTCCTTCACTGTGGATGATTTTTAAAATGTGTGCAAAATGTACAAAAGGTCAAAAAGGATTTGCAAATGACTGCATTCTGTTTGTTATTTACATTTCACACAGCGTCCAAACTTTTTTGGAATCAGGGTTGTATTTATTCAGTACCGTCCTTACAGATGCGTGTTTCTTTTTTTGAGAGCGTTCTGGTCAGAACGACAGAGCAGCTACATTACAGAGCAAACATTAATGAAGGAAGACGAAAAAGCCAGTGATTGAGCTTGTGTTGTAGAATTATTACATATTAAGAGTTCTGAAGTCTCTTTGAGGGTGAAGCATTTTAAACCATTATTCCTGATTAAATAGAGGCTTTTTAAAGTACTTTCTATCCTGAGTGCCTGAAGAGCATCTTCTTTATTCAGTATTCAGATCGCTGTTACAAGTAAAAGTCCTGTGTTGAAAATGTACTTATGTTCTACTATTCAATTCCATCTTTAGGTTATTGTTCCTCGTGCATTAATGGAGCTGGACTTCATTTTGAATTGTAGCTAATGGTTATTTTTTATCATGGATTCTTCTTTTTGTATTATTATTATTTTATCCATGAATCGATTGTTTGATTTGTTAAAATTCTGAGAAGAGTGAGAAACGTGTTCGTGATGACCCAGAACCAAAAGTGACACCTTCACAATGTTTGTTTTGTCCAACCAACAGTCCAAAACTCAAAACTATGAAAATTACATCAAAATTATTAAAACCAATTAAAAGGAAACATATCAAATCATAAATATATGATAATGGTGAAGTAAAGTATTTGTTTCTGAAATGTAATGGAGAAGAAGATGAAGCAGCGTGAGAGGAAAATACTCAAGTACAAGCGTCTCAAAGTGCAGTACTTGAGTAAATATACTTAGTTACATTCCACCTCTGATGATTTTTGTCCTCTGCATTCTTTTTCTATCAAGAGTTTGCTCTGATACACCGTCTCTGATCTCAGCAGGCAGCAGCTCCACATACTGTACACCACATCAACACAGCTTTACAATAGATGATTGACAGTCTCCTCCACATACACGGCTGCGCTGCCACCAGTCTTCTGATTTTCAAACTGTAAAAAAACACGGTGCCTGTTCTGAAAACATCACATTTCTCCCAAACTATTCCCCCAAATCAGTTTTTGACTACATCTGAGGCGAGAAATAGGTCACGCAGTTAGTGAAGCCGTCTTTCTTTTACATCTGTAAAATCTTGTTTAGTTGTTTATTGACAAGATTTGGAAGTTTCAAGTTTAGGCAAATCATGTCATCATCCCCAAACACTTCCCAGAAAAAATCTGAGCTCACCTGACTCAAAATGTGACGAAGAGTGAAAAAAGAGAACGTGTGAATATTTTTTACAAATTCTGGAGATGAAGTCACACATTAAAGGTTTCAACAGAGTAACAGTGATAACAATGCACCTGCCAACACTCAATAATCAGCCTTCAGGCAAACAACCAGAACAGCACAGCTCCCACCCTGAACACACATTAGTATCTTCACAAACTCTCAAAGTGTGTGTGTGTGTGTGTGTGTGTGTTTTAGGCTCTATCTGAACCTGACAATAACAAAATTCAGGTGAAGTTTTGACCCTTTTTAAATGTCTTTCTTGTGAGAATCCTTCAAAAGCCATTTCTCTTCTTAACCAACATCATGGTGGGTGGGAGTCCCTACACACACACACACACGCACACACACACACACACACACACTCACACACGCATACAGTAGAGAGCCTACTAACCTACCGCGCCCCCAGTGTCAGCACATACATCTGCTGAACTCCCCTTGCACTCCTGGCAGATGGTATTGTCTCTCAAACACACACACACACACACGGTGACACACACACACGGCTTGCTCTGACAGGGCCCACACAGCGTTGGGGCCAGGGCCATCTGGAGGCCTGGTAGGGGGAACGAGGCCCCCCCAGTGGCTCATGTTTCCGATTCAGCCTCAAATTGATTATCATGTCGCCTGTTTCCTCCAGTACCGCCGCCCCCCAACCAGCCCCCCCACCTAATTTCAATTACCACGGGACGCCACGGGGTCGAATCGTGACCTCACCCACCTCTGAACCCCCCTACATCGCTCCTTACATCCCTCTCCTCATCTTCTCTCTCCTTCTGCGACTCCTCTGGACTTTTCTGTTTTTCTCTCTGCTCCTCTTTTACGTCTTCATCCACACAGTTCTGGATGTATTCAAACCATTACCTCCCTTCCTCTTTCTCCATCATCATTATCCATCTCTAAACTTCTCTCTCGTGGCTCCCATCTCTCTGGTTTCTTCCTGTGTCTTCCCTCCCTTCTGCCATCTGTCCTTTAGTTTTTCTTTTTGGAGGAAAGTGGAGTCATTTAAAGGCCTCGGTGGCTTTCTGATCCCTGTCAAAACTCCCATCAACTCCCGGCTCTGACATGTGAGTCACCATTCATAGAGTCAGTACTCATTAATTATTCATATTTCTTTGTTGTCTTTTTCCTCTCAAAACTATGTAGAGTAAAATGATTATTTGTACCGTACACCTACAATTTGAATCTAGTTGAGATTATGACCCATGGAAGGTAAGTGATTTCAGAACATGGAAATTCAGATAAAATGTTCAAAATCCAAATCCAAGCCATTAGTTCTTCGGGGTAGGCCAAAGTGGACCACAATTATGAACTGATGGATACACCAAGAAAAGGTCAGGAGGGCACAGAGATCGTTAGGGGTCATACTCTGGGGACCATGAATATCCAAAATGCAATGGCAAATATGGCTCGTACGTTTTCAGGGACCAAAGTGTTTGATGGATCGAGTAACAATGAAATATGTTTGCAAAGAAAGATCCAAAATCTTCATGTCGGAAAGGAAAAAAAACATGTGAATGCCAGTCCCTATAAAACCTATAGTCAGCATGTTCATGGTCACTGATGTGCTATTGTCCTTGCCATTAGCCTTGGTAACTGTCCTTGTTACAGCTATTTTAAATATAATGTCATCCCACCGTCCCGGCTGTGTGTCACTGTCTCTTTTACACCAGCCGGCTAGAACACATTACCGCACTTCATCCAGCCGGTCGAGGGTCGGACAGTGTGGGGGCTGAGAGCACTTGACTGCTGTGTTTGTTTCCGCTGCTCGCAGCTCGGCGGCTGCACGCTGTGCCACTGGGCCACCGACTGTAATTCACAGCCTCTTTGTTTGCTAAGTACAACAAATGTGCAGGGATTTGTCCTGGTGGCTGCGAGGGATTAAAGAAGAAACATGCTGACACCCAGGAGCAACTAGAAATCATGTACAGTTTAACACGCTGCTCATGCAGCTGTATGACTGGCTGAAAATTTACATTTTTTATAATTGATTAAATCCATCATCAAGCAAAAATTCTGTGCTTTCAGCTTCTCAGATAAAAGAAGTCGCAGTGTTTTTCTGTTTTTAAATAATTCAGTGTTTTGTACTATTGAAATCCACTTGAAGTCGAGGAACTTGATGGTTGCAGCCCTAAAAAATGCAACCTGAAGTCTGCGAGATGACATAATGCTTCTGACATATCCTTTCCTTTATCATCCCATATTGTTTTTGTATGTAATTGCATTAATATGGTCTATAAATGGTCTAAAATGTGCTCACATTAGTAACATGTGGGCAATAGGGATTATCTGATTTTGGAATGAAATTAAGCAGCAAGTGTAAGTTCTGTACAGAATATCCAGATTTTTCAAAAGCTTAGCATTGTGTTAAATCCAGTAAGTTTATTGTCTCAGTATTGACTAATTATGCAAGATTTGGGTTTATTATTTGTTAAATCTAACTGTTCATTTCCACTTGGAACTTTTATAAATTGGAAGCTACATTTGTCCTGCCCTCGTCTACACACGTCTTGATTATTCATTGTGTAAATTACTTTCCTCGCACCTCCTTCTCCACTTTGAGAAATTACAGCGCGGTCAGATTCAATAGAAAAATCTAACATAATAAACGAGGCCTGGGGTCTCTCCTCTGCGAATCTGCTCTCTCTCCCGCTCTCTGTTGATCATCAGTGGTGAGTTACACTGTCATCCACTTTAATGGGCTCCACGCTTGAAAGTGCAAGACAAGCAGAAATGGAGAGTGTGGAGGGCTGCGAGAGAAGAGGGAGCCTCAAGGTTTACTTATCTTTCTTTGCCTCCCCCCTTTCTTTTCTTTCGTAAACTCTCCACCTCTCTCTCTTTCGATGCTTTTCTGATTCTGTCGACTTTCTTGCTCTCTCTTTCTGTGTGGTTAATAATCTCCCTCTTCCTTCACACGCTGTCCCAGTGCAATAAAGCCACATGGCACTCGGTGCAGCAAATACCATAACTCACAGTTCCTAGTAATTGATCCCTGTAGTGCAACAGTCTCTTCCTCTCTTCCCCGTTCCTTTCCACCCTTCCATCTGTATCTCTTCCTCTTCCATCACCTCTTGCCGCCTCGACCAACATTTTCCCTCCAATTCCATTGAATTTATTGAGCTTTATTGGCACAGACTCCAATAAAAATCTGCCAAAGACAATTACTTCTGTGTCTCCCATTAGCTGCTTTTTTCCGTCTCCTGACATCACATCCCACAGCGGTGTTATACTTCTCCCTCCACCAACAAATCCCTTCACCTCATTCCATCCATCCTAACATTTCAAGCCAGGTCTCGACAGAAGTGCAGAATACAGAGCGTGCTTTCAGTGGCTCAGGAGCTCTTCCAATTTCAAACAAGAAACTTATTTTCTTGCTTGAAGTTTCGCTGTTATTCCAAAATGTTCATCCTCATATGTGGATTATTAGAGCTGGAACTGATGGAGGAGGAGAAATACAAGCCTTTGGCAAATCCTGTGTGTTGGTGAAGAAGTTTCCCTCCTCTCAGCTTTATGTTGCTGCCCCTCTATCCCATCCCAAACTCCTTCCCCTCTGAGCCCTCCGGCCTACCTGGATATCAGCAAGCTATTAGCTGTGGTTAACTTCAGCACCTGGAGACAGACGCAGCCCAGCGGCCTTGAATCCCAGCTGAGCTTCTCTCCTGTGATTACTCTGAATCCGTCCCAGCTTTCAAACTGAATGCTAAAAAGCAAATTCTAAAATGATAAATTATTTGTGTAAGTGGTTCTCTCAAAAAATCTGTTCCTATTAGTTTGACCAGAACATCTCACAAACATGTCATCAATCCTGAAAGCAGCTAAAAAGGTAACCCACGAGCGAGATAACAGGAGGCAGGATAAGTTGTGAATAAGGGACCTAATCTGTTAGAGACTCCAGGACCAACTTAGAAACTGAGAGTAAACTCAGCTTGCTTGCTCATTAGCTAGTTAGCTTCCTCGGAGGGCTCTGGGCATTCTGAGAAAGGCGAATGACGTCAAACTCCCATTAAAGCGTTCCGGCTGCGATGGAAGAGCAGAAACTGACAGCAAAGAGCCAAACAGAGAGTCTTAATGTCGGGACAGACGTCTGACAAGATGCGAGTTCATGTATGCTGCGTTCGAACCAGATGTACTGTAGCGCATTCAACAGACCAAAACCGAGAGAGAGAAAAAAAACAGAGAGAGAAAAAGGAGAGGAGAGTGGGAGGAAGAGAGGGAGAGAATCGCCTTGGCTCTCCACAGTGATGAATCTCCAGCGAGGCCTGTTTCATTACCCGTCTGCCAGCGTGGAGATCAGCCGGTAAGAGCAGGTCCTGTGGGGCTGCAGCAGAAATATATGGCTCTTTAATAATCTCCACAAACACATTCCAGTACAGTGTTGTACAGTACACCGCCCCCACACTGCTCCCTGGCCGTCTGGGGCCCGGGCCCCGCACACTGTCTGTACTCCTGCACCAGGTCCTCTGACTTCAACACTGTGACCACGAGTCACCTGCAGCAAAACACATTTCTTTTCATGCATAGAACTCACTTCTCACAAGTTATCATCCAAAAGTGACATGTGCCACAAAAAGGAAAATCTATTCAATTATGAGTCATGATTTTTTTTTTTACATCACCAGAAAGACCAGAAAGTCTAAAGTTGAAGTTAAAATATGTTTGAGGGATATAGTTGTTTTTTGTGTGTTCAAAGTAGGTAACTGAAGCTGAAAGTTTTATTTATGAGCCTGCTCACACTTCAAATTACCAACATGCAGGTGCATCTCACTCGACACCACCACCAAAGAAGAAAGGAGGTGAGACCTGCTGCTTTACCTGCCGACAGATACTGTAAACATGTTGGAACTGTAAGATCTGCCTGTCTTATTACACGTCGTTATCATATCACTGAATATACAGAATCAGTCAGTCCAACATTTAAAAACTAACAAATCACAAAAAGATATTTCACTGCAACATAAAGGATCCCAACAGGAGCATCAGCAACAACAAGATTCACCACGATTCACAACATTACCACCAACTACATTCTATCACCTGCGCCGCTTCAGCCACAAGGAAGACAAATTCAGATCGATACTGAAGGACGTTCAGCGAGCACGACTGTCACTGTGGAGTCTGAATGAACAGATCACCAGGATTACCAGCCGTCAGGTTTCACAACAAACAGCACCCTCGCCTTCGACCTTCCAGCCCGACAGAACTATCTTAACCTGGATGAGGATCCGGACAGATCTGTCCGACAAACACAGCACGATCCAGCACACTGATCCTTCTTGAATACGCCACAAAGTAATGTTGTGTAACATAAGCACATTACCCTCAGGAGTATCTGTTGTCCAGAGTACTTTGACAAGTTGCATGTGATTGTTGGTTTTTGCCAGCTGTCAATCATGTCTCCCAGCTTCTGTCATTCTTCACATGCAGACAGGATGTGATTATGGCTGGCAGGGTCAAAGGGCACATCAGAGCCAAGACACATTACTATTTTAAACACTGAGCTCATTGCTGGTTTATTTTTCCTTCTCTTCTGAATATTTCTTCTGTCTATATCTGAACTGTGTCCTAATTGCTCTTTAGCTTATATTCTGTCATTGGTAGAACGAATCCTTTAACAATGACTTCTACAGCTGTTTTGACAGTATCTCAAAATTAGTTTAAATTTGAATGTTCTTGTCTTCGAGGTGGTCACTATGTCAGATGAGTCATACATTGTTGTTGTGACTTGAACGAGAGACACGACTACGTGTTGCACCTCGACCAATCAAAGCTTTCCGTCTTGCCAAGGTGCCAGTGGTATCAGGCAGCATCATCAACACCTTTCCTCCTTTTCTTTGCCATGTTTAGTGAACCAATTTGTCAGTGTCACCAAACATGTTGTAGGAGTTGTTCAAATTAGGTGAAGGAAGCCAAAACAGTTCCAACACACTTTTTGTTGGAAGATCACGAGGCGTCACAGATGCTGCATCAGTTTTCTTTCACAAAGACAAAACACCTGATTCTTTTTCATGTTCAGCTCCCTCCATCTGTCGGTCCCTGTGATGCAGCTAATACCCCAACTGTGAGTGTCGCCACCGATGAGACGACTGCTACTGACTGCTACCTTAAAGTTACAATACTACACTTTTATCCTCAATACCCCAGATCCAAACTACTTGATGTCAGACTCTGTGGCTCTCAGTACCTCAAAGCTAATCTGTCATCTCACCACGTTACCCCAGCTGCCAACCTCATATCTGGACAACACCCTCAGTACCCATTTCCTTCTGTTTAATATATCCAGCCATTCTGTCTGCACCGTCTCCTACCAGCGGTCCCCAGCTCAAATCGCCGTCCCCGCTCCCCAGCCTCCAATATCTCCCAGCCCTTCTGCCTTTACTGTCCCCACCCGCGGTCCCCCTCTGAACATCAAACAGTCCACTGTGGAGATGGATGTGGACATCTAACAACTGGATAGCCTGTTTACTCCTGTGTGAGTACAAGTTGCGACACAAGCACATGGCGCATAATTTTATTCAGCGGCTCACCTCCGAGTCTGTCAGATTGATTTACAATAGTGGCAGCGATGTGCCAATGAATTTGTTACGCAGCCAGGAGCCGAGTGGTGGTGGAGGGGGGGCTATTGTTGGTCCATAATTAGTCCTGCTGGTGCCCTTTCAGGTGTGTATGTGTGAGAGAGTGGAGATAGAAAAAGAGACAAAGATAGCGAGAGGAAGAAACATAGCTCCCACTAACACTGTTGACACTGTCAGCACTTAAGTTGACCACAGAAACTGAGAAAAGATAGAGAAAGAGAGGACGATTTCTTTTTGATCTGGTCCAAAAAGCTCATCAATAAAAACATAAACACATTCCCCATAAAGACAGATCATGTACTCTCAGTTTGAGAGCGACATCACCTCGGCCTCGCTACCATCAGTCGTCGTTCCTCTTTTCTGACCACTACAACAGGGTGAAATCTGTGCAGCTTTGCCATTATGACAGGAGGAGGCGACGGATGCTGAAAGCAATCTGGCGGCCCAGGACTTTCAGATCGATACTGAAGGACGGCGGCGCAGTCGGCTAGCTCAGCAGCAGAGACAGAGAAAAGAGAGAGACTGTCACTGTCTGAAGGAACAGATTACCGGGATTACCCAGCAGTCAGGTTTGACAACTAACAGCACTCTGCTTTCAATGTTCCAGCCTGACAAAACTATCTGAACCTGTTTGAGAAACAGGTAATAATTTATGGATCTGTTTCGGAGGATCCACACAGGTTTTGAACCACGCTAAGATTTACTTCGCTGAAATAACAGCTGAGCAGTTATAGAGACAACAAGAGGACTTTGAGTCTTGTCCTTTAAATATTTATTCTGTTTAAGAGCCCTGTAGCAAGACACTAAATGAGCTCTACAGGCACGTAGTTAAACTTGGCTCTAATATCTAATTAATCATGAAAAAATGAAGGATTTACGTGACATAACGCCATCTTGAATAAATACAAACAAAATAGTGCCTCAGGAGCCTAATAGTTGTCCAGAGTGCTTTGACAAGTTGCATGTGGTTGTTGTGGCAGGGTCAAAGGGCACATCAGAGCGAAGACACATCACAGTTTTGAACACTGAGCTCATTGCTGTGTTATATTTCTATTTCTAGTGAATGATTTCCAGTGGGTGTTCACACCGTGTATTCTTTCTCGTTCGAATGGAGCACATGCGGGAACAACTTCCAGACACACATCACATTGCACTTTGTTCTCAGCATTAAGAAAGAACAAGTATTGATCTGGTTGATCTGTCATTTAGTCATTCAGAGGGGTTTACTCTTCAACAACCATAAATACACAGGAAAGGAAACTGATGTACATGATTATCAGAGTCAAGAACTCAACAAGCAACACAATCAACAACTAAGGGTTCATCAGAGAATTTGAAAAAAAAAAATCTAATTGCAGACAGCTGTGGGACAGAAAGTATGAATATATAAAAGACTAAGTTTGCTTTAACAAGGAGCTAATTCATGGTCAGGAAGTGTGACTGACAACTAATCAGCTGATACGCTGTCACCAGTAATAGACATAGTTTGATCCAGGAACACTAACTGTGATGGTGTGAAGTACGGCTCTGCCAAAACGAAGCATATGTGCATATGTAATGTTCAATTTCATGTTCACACTTGTCTGAAGCTGGCAGCAGAGTCGCGTGCGTACAGCCAAGAAGAAGCTGAATTACTGGAGAATTTAATATATTCAGGGCCGTTAAAGATATTGAAATACAAAAGAAAAAAACACTTTGCTTTTACTTGGTGAAAACTGCCAACAGATGGAACCGGTGACGAGGGGTCACAACTAGATATGGTGTCATTTTAGGCCAAAAAGGTTGGGAACCACTGGTCTAATAAACCTGGAGATATTAAAGGTAAAGATACATAAGTGTGACAATGATTCTAATGACTGATTGTATGTATCATCATTTCACCAAAGCCTAGATTCAGACTTGAACAATTGTAAAATCTCAAATACAACTATGACGCCCAGAAAAAAATAAAATAAATAAAATTCAGGCCTGTTACATCGCTGAGCTGGTAATGAAGTGACTTTGAGCTACAAGCTTGCACAAGCCTTGCTCCCAGGGTTTAACACAGACACTGAGTCCATCTATCACAACTGTTTTAACTAATGAACGCACAAAAGGCAAACCATGTCTGTCACACACACTCGCTCTTGCTCTAGAAGTCTGGGAGTGTCATCACTTCTTAGAGGGTTTATCTCAAGAGAGAAAGACATGGACCGTCATCTGAATACGACACAGTATGGATGACATGTCTTTGTCTGTGGCTCTTTGACTGTGTGTGTGTTTACACTGGCAAGTTTATGTTGTGAGAAGAAAACAACCCCCCCACCCCGTCACAACCCCCCCAACAGTTGGCTATTGAGACGGCCGATGTCAGACCGCACTTTCTCCTCAGCAAGCTTTTACGGAGATGCAGGAAGCTTTTGATGGATGATGTTCATTTTCTAAACTGTGTCTTGGACACTTTAGGCGCATACGACCCACTTCTTTTGGACTATATGTTTTTAATTTAACATGCAGGCGTGTCAAAGTCTGGCTCGAAGATGGATGAGAACTCCTCTACCTCTGTTGGCAGGTTGAAAGCGGAAAACGCGGTGGGAGGGGTCGAGGTGTGTGTGTGTGAGAGTGTATGAAAGCAGCCTTATAAGGGAAAAGAAAGAGAAGCGAGCGCTGCAGACACCGTCCAGCCTGCTAACAAAGGCCGACGGGATGAGAAGAGAAAGAGAAAGAAAGAGCAGGAGGGAGAGAATTGAAACAGAGAGACAAAAGCAAAAGTGGCATTTGGGGAAGAAAAGCAAAGTGGGAGAAGGAAGAGCCATGTGATTGTAAAAGTGGAAACAAAGAGGGACAGACAAAGAGAGAGGAAGAGCCACTATCTTTCTCTCACAGTGAATCTTAGTCGGAACAGAGGCCATTTTTTAAAAGAGGGCAAAGCCACTGTCAAATTCTTCACATACGTTTAATAAATGTTACTTTAATTTGTTGGGAAATTAATTATTAGCAGGTAAGATTTGACCATTCCTGTCAATATCTTCACTTTAAACACCAAGATTATAACATATCAGTCAGCATGTTTTATCCATCTTATCCACACAAATAAATGCAGTTTCACTAGTAATTAACATTTTACAAATCACACTGTAGTTTTTTATACGTCTCTCTCAGACAGCCCCGATGTACTTTTGTTTGAGAGCACTAGAAAACCAACGTGGAGAGACATAGGTAATCTGTCATGGTTAACAAGATGTCTGCTTATGACTCTGCAGTAACACACTGTCGGAGTTTCAAATCAGCCAATCATTTTAAATGTCTTACAACTTAACAAAAAATACGAAAGGATTACTTTACTAATTCATTTGTCAAGTACAGAAAATGAATCCATGACTGTTCTAAATTAAATATCTGCTTGCTTCAGCCATTTTGGACAGTTGGTCGGACAGAAAATTCGAAGACGTCCCTCTGGCCTCTGGCAATGGGTCCTTTTGATTAATCACTTCATCAAAAAGTTAATGAGCAGATTGATTAGTTGTGGCCCTAAAACTGTCTGGACTCGGCTCCTACTTAGCAACAAATTGCTCTTCATGCAACCCATCAAAACAGAGCTGAGATATCACGAGCAAGAAAAAAAAAATCATCTGCTGTGACTGAACGACTTTCACTGGCAAAACCAATAAAGGAATCATAACATTTTATCTGTTAAATGAAACTACATGTTCCTAATATTCCCCCCATCGTACATGAGCAGTGATTATCTGTGCCTGTAATGTCAGTAAAACAAATCTCTCCATGATCCTGGCTCTGGTGGGTGAGTGGGGGTTGGGGAAATGCAGGGGGGTGGGTGATGAGGTCATGATTAAATGAGATTAGTTAATGATTACTTAATGACTTGACAGGCGACCCCAGGCTCATTTACTGACCAATGACTTCCCCTGCATGCTCATTATTTGGCAACATGAGAACAACGGGTCAGTGTGCTCAGACGCAGCCTAATTACATTGACTGTGGACGCTGTCTCCAAAAAAAAAAAAAAACACAACCGTTAGAGCCTGGTTCTATTTTGTCAGTTCTGATGATGAAGTTCAAACTTGACTCATAAAGTTTGAAAAACTGTTTCATCATTTCCATTTTTAGTTTGAGAGTGTAGCTAAAGCGATTTTGCATTTTCAAGCTGATATCAAGCTCTGCATTTGACTGCATCACATTTTCCCCGATGTTTTAGTCTCTCAGCATCTCTCTCACTGTCCATGTTTCATTCAGCAGCTCCATCCTGTACCTTTCAATAAAATAAAACCAAATAGAAAGCACTCAGAGGAAATAAACAGTGGCCTCCAGCGCCTCGGCCATCCATTTGGCCTCACTGCAGCAGCTAAAACTCAGCGCCTCCAGTTATTTTATACAGTGAGGCAGCCTGCTGAGTGAATCAGGATCCGTGAGCTTTTTCTATCCATCACAACAAGGTGAGAATGAAATTGACAGATAGTAAAGAGGAAAGGCTCTGCAAAGAAGTGTTGAGTGTGCATTGCTTTTCACTCAGACCGTGCTGATACAGTTATTTGGCCTTTTCTAAATTGCTGCAGGACGTCTAGACATCGAGAGATGTGATTTTTATTTTGCCTTTAAGCCCATTTAAACCCATCTTCTAGTTTAAAGTTGCCAGTAAGTTGACTCATCACTGTGCAAGTTTCCTGCTAATCTGCCCTGACCTCCAAAAGCAAACTTTTTAGAGGTTTTTGTTTCTTAATGGTAAATGATTGCATTTATATGGCACTTTTTATGCAAACTGCGTTCACCCATTCACACACTCACCACACAGGGCGCTGGTCTGACCATCATCCAGCTCCACCTCCTGAGCCACAGACACTGTATTTTGTTTTCTTATTGACACTCATATCTTTTTAACATCATGTAATGCCTTGAGCTGGGTTTGTTTGGTGACAGCTAGCTCTGGCTGCTCCAACACACAGTAGCAAAGGTTTGTTCATCTCCTTTGCTGAATCCAGTGTTTGTTATCTAAATCCACTGTGTGTGTGTTTTATAGTAGAATGTAAATATGCACGTGTGTAGCTTTGTGTATGTGTTCATGAACGTCTTTATGACGGTTCATGTTTGCCCACCTGTGCGTGACTAAGTGCAGTGACATAAATGTGCAGATTTACCTGTGTGTGAGTGTGTGTGTGTGTCTGTGTGCGGTTGCTGAGTGTTGTCCAGATGCCTGCCTGTGGTTTATGGATATTCATTACAGAACCATTACAGCAGAGGTTACACGGGACGGGAGGGATGTTTTATCTGTTAATACATAAAACACAATCACACACACACACACGCACACACACACACACACACACACACATACGTCCATATCTCTTGACATCTCAGGAATGAAAGCATCCATCATCTCGCGTGGCGGATCGACCCGAGCGTCGGCGGCGCTGTGTAGTGAGATGATGAGAAACAAATCACCCAAACACATTCCTATCTGCTACTTCCCGGACAATTGAATCACTGGAAGTCACAGCAGCAAATCACAGCCTGGCCGGCACGCCGTCAGTAAAGAAGACTCGCTCGTAATTGAGCTTTATTAAAATGGGAGTGTGTCAACAGCGACCTCATCGCAGTCACTGTTTTGAGTTTACTGAGTTTACATGAGGCAAACTTTCATTACATTCAACAGCCATTTCACTTGGTTTCCCCATGAAGCCGGATCAATCCCTTATCCCTCACCTGATCAATAGCATTGATCGACATAGCTGATTGCATCATGTGATGGTAACTGCTGGCTGATTCCCTGCCTCAGGCGCTGTCAGTTGAAACAATGGGTGGGTTTTTATTTACTACTCACTCCATTAAAATACAGCAGAATAAAAATGGGCTTCATAAGTTCGGCTTCGATGGCGATCATTGGAAAGCTGGACAGCGTATTACAGCAGTTATGGGAACATCAATATGATGACATATTACGCCTTCAATTAGAGAGCCACTTAAATCAGTACGTAAGTGGAAATTGGCATTTTTCATGATGACACTCAATGAAGAGCAGATAGAGCTTCTGAAGGAAATGATTCTCTTTACACGGTTTCTTTAAAAGCAGTGACAAAATTGTGTCAGGGAATGAATAATGTAGAATTTTGTTTCTTAAATGCTCTTCCAAAAGTCCTGCGAGTGTCCAACTCTGCCATGGATGGCACAAAAAAACACAACAAACAAAAAAACAACATGGATGTTAGTTAAAGCCCAAACAAGCAGAGCACATTAATTATGGGTACAGAGACACAGTTTCTTGAAAAGTAGGTCTTTCAGATAGAAAATAATTTGAGTTTCTCATTCTTGCTGAGCTTCGAATGTTGTTTAGCGTTTTTTTTTTTTTT
Organism: Holacanthus passer; assembly: GCA_025331565.1. Classification (NCBI taxonomy): domain Eukaryota; kingdom Metazoa; phylum Chordata; class Actinopteri; family Pomacanthidae; genus Holacanthus; species Holacanthus passer. Next base: position 1,729,822 of record JAFREQ010000090.1, on the reverse strand, counting down.
GCATTTATCTCTTTGTTTGGAGAAACTTATTACAAATGAGGCTGAGGGGCGTTTGAGTGCAGAGGATGTGCTGGAGAAAGAGAAAGTGAGCTCCCCGTGTGCCTCTGGTCATGTTCAGGAGATAAATACAGGACATTAGCTCCAGGCTGGATGAGCCTCTGGGGCTACATGAACTAATCTGCTCTAATAGACAGCGCACATTCACTCATTACACCCCGAGCGTTCACACCGTTGGTCACTTCATCACTGTTTGAGCTATGCAAAGACACTGGGCTCGAGTTAAAAGAAAGGATTAGAAGGAGGGAACGACAGAAGGAAAGGAAGAAAGGCCAGAAGTGAACCCTGGGCAAGGGCTCTGGATTATAATCAGCAAAAGAACCAGTGAATTATTCCTCTTTATGTTTTAGAAAAAAATGAGTAGTATCACAATTTTCCAACTTAACCTTCACAGCTGCTTAACAATCACATTGCAAATCACATTGAAGCAAAAGTGCTTCAATGCCCAATCAGATTCTAGATCTTGTTGACTTATTCTCTGCTCAGACAAACTTTGTTACTTCATTCTGTACACAGGGGCCATGATTTTCAGTTTTTATTTTAAAGAATGTAAAGAGTTTAGGATTCACCATGAACATTCACCAAAACAACTTTTGCATTGCATCAGTTTGAAATGATCCTCTCCCTAAAAAAAAGGTATTCTTTGGTAAAAACTGATAATAAAAAAATAAAAAATAAAATGTGTGACAGAGACTATCACAGAAGCATGTCTCCAAAATCATCCAGCAAGCCATAATGATAAAGACTATCATTCCTTTATGTCAGTGGTAAGATAAATTCGAGAGGTCAAGGAGAAGAACAGACTCATTCGCTCTTCAGAGATGCCTTTCTTTTGTGAAATACTAAAATGGTTTTTGCTCATCAGGCATTTAACAATACCAAATAAGTCCCAATCTAAATTCCCTAAATTTAAATAAAACAATCCTAGAAGGGTAAAAGGAAAAAGTCATTGGTGGAACTAGACATAACTCACAGACATGGACAAGCGACAAGGGTCCGAAGTAGCAAGTGCTTCATTTTAAGGGGTCACTGGGCTAAAAGGTTGGAAGCTGCTGCCTTGAGTCCCTGTTTTATTCAACAGACAGCTGCTGACACAGAGGCGTTAGCCTCAGCCTCGTACCGGAGACACTGACAACAAGACGGAGACAGAGAGTGATAGTGTGACAGAGACACAGAGAGGGACAGGGGGAGTGAGACAGCGACGGACAGAGACAGATGGAAACACAGAATGACAGAGAAAAGAGAGACGTGGTGTGCACGAGAGAGGAGCTGCTTTCCTGCAGGACAGAGCGAGATCTTTGATTAGCTAAGTAGCTGCAGCCACTGATGTATATTTAAAGAGTTTTGCTTTCCAGCAACTCTAAAGGTGTTTAACAAATCCATCCAGCCTCTTTGGGTCAGAGCGTGTTTGTGAGTCTAAATGTCACTGTGCATTAAACACGTGACATCATTTCGTGAGAGCGACTGTGCTGCAGATCACGTGTGTATTCTAAGTGAAAGGCACATTGCACCGGCAGTGATTGACCACATTTCTCCTGGAAGGAAACGTTATGTCTTAGCATCTCCACATGCATCATGCAGCGAGCCGAGAGTCTGCTGATAAACCCGCAACAGCCTGATTACCTGCCCGCCAGATTCACTCACTCAACAAATCCCGCTGAGGCCGAGGCCACGTTGCAGATTTGTATTCATCAACGCACACTTTACCCAGAGTCAATCTCCGCGGTGTGCGCTAATCAGGACCTTCAGAACAGCACTGGAGACTATTAAGTAGGACTCAACACAGTCGAGCCCACTCCATTTCCGAAAGCACGCCTGGAGAGGCACCGATGGAGCCATCACCTCTGCCGGTTGTTAATTCACTCTTTTTCATGCTGTCGCTCCCTGTCTCTCCGTGAGTCTCTCTGTTTGTCTTTCTGTCTCTCTCTTACTAACTGCTCCTCAGCGACTCGCTCTTGCCAATTTGGTTTCTCATGAACTTTCCCCCTGTCTCTCTGTATTTTATTTTAGCTCATTCTCTCCATTTCCCCCTGCCTGTCTCTCCCTTGTATCCCTATGCTGATGAGAGGAACTGTATCGAGTGATGTGGCTGTATTAATCAGGGACACATGGAGCCATTCCAGAGGCTCTGGGCCCATTACTGAAACGATTAATAATTGATCGAGTTACTCAGACACACACAAGCTCAGACACACACACGCAGACACAAGCTCGTACACCCACAGATAAACTGCGTATGTCAAACTTTGTCAGCACTGCGGTACATCTGAGCCATTGATTCGACAAGGAGCTGTCAGGTGTGGAGCTGACGTCAACGAGAAGACAACTAACAAACATTCACATAAAATTACTTGAAATGACCTCATCTTCACCTGTTCACCACAAGAAGAGTGGAAACTATGTGATGACTTTTCACAACACCACAGACAGAAGGATCTGAACTTTGAACTTTGAACTGCAGTCTGTTGCACTATTGATGAAGTTTAGGCAAAAACAATTATGTGCTTTCTCCTGCTTGCAGATCATAGTTTCTTTCATTTATCCTTTCATGAAACATACGTGTGTTTGTTCCTGTTAGAAACCAGGATAGAATAGGCTGTTCTTAAGGATCATAAGTTAAACTGGTCCTCCACCAGTTTTACAGGTCACAGTCAATTTACAGTACAAGTAACATGGAGTCCTACTCAGTCTGTGAAAACAACGTGAATTAAGGAATTAGTGGCTTTGCCCCTTATAATGTTTTATAGAGCTTACTGTTAAAGGTGGGGTGAGTCAATCCAATCCAGAGATCTCCTCCTATCTCCTCACAGTCCGTTAACTGTACCCACCTCCCACCTTTAATGTTATTACGTAAAAAGTTTGAGATTTGTGTAACTAAAACTTTTCAGGCTCAGTAAATGAACCTATGTAAAGACAGTTTTTGGTCCTAAATAAACTAAATGAGAGAAACTTGAAACAATTAAAACTTGTTTGCAAGACTTGGAACTGAAGTCGTGTCAGCAGAACTGAAGACAGATGTACAGACACCCACCCACCACCCTGACACGACACCCGTACTTTCCACGGCATTATTTCACTCACAAATGATAGTTTTGTGTTTCTCCTGGTTCTGCCTGCTCTGTGTCGCTCTTTGATGGATATTTCTCATACTTTTCATGCAAACCTTGGCGTCAGGGCTTTGTATTTTAAGATGTTGTGCTCATTTCATAAAACCTTCCAGGAGACCAGACTGCAGGAAGACAATGAGGGAGGGATAGAAACTGACCGATCCAGATGGTAGAAGCTTCACAAACCCTCAGTGGGCAGTGGAGGTGATGAAGAGCCTCATGTCTGACTCTCTCGATCCCCCCTGACCAGTTCAACAGCTTCTAAATGACAGATCTGGGAGTAAATGTGTGCATGTGTGTTTTTGTACAGTGCTTCTTTTACAGAGTACTTTTAGATGAATGTACAACTACAAACTCTCTTTTAACCAACTCTGCTGTCAGAAGATAGCTCAAGTCTTCACATGACCCCTCAAGTGATTATTTAACACAATCACATGAACCAAGCCCATCAGAACTGAAAGGACCTTACAGCTGATGAGAAGACATCAACAACTCTCATTCCAAAAAGTTGAGACGCTGTATGTTTCAAACCAGTTGGACAGGAGCAACAAAAGACTGTGAAAGCTGTGGCCTGATCCAAAAACACCTGTTTGGATCCTTCCACAGGTAAACAGGTTCATTGGTAACAGGTGATAGTATCATGATTGGGTATGAAAGGTTCATCCTGGAAAGACTCAGTCTTTCACAAGCGACAATGGAGAGGTTCACCACTTTGTGAACACAGGATTGTAGAAAGGGACTCTTTAGAATTGTAAATGCTTGCATTCTGTTTTTATTTATGTTTCACACAGACAGAGTCACAACTTTTTTTGGAGTCTGGGTTATACAACTACAGGATGGTGCAGTGATGAGGGAGCAGTTCAGTTACTGCTAATAATCCTGTAACAGCCCTGCTGCCCGGCATCTGTCCAGTGTTCATCACACGCAGCAGCCACAGAACCATGTAGTTTGTAAATGTTGTAAAGTTCACTGCTCTTTGGTTCAGATACAATAAAATGTGGAGCTGCAAGCAAGCAGTTAAAAGTTTAAAACTGTTGTGATGATTCTTTGGTTTTATACAGTAAAGAACTTTAAACTGCTTCTGGGTGAAACACGCTATAACAACATCAATCCACAGTGTGAAAGATAACAGATTTGAATCTCCTTCAGGATGCTTTTTGCTCAACAGGTAGAGAACGTCTCAAACACTGTCAGGATTAGACTTCTCACAGGTGGAAATTTTCACACTAGTCTTTTAACACTAGCTCTCCCAGAACACCATCAAGTGCTGGTGTCACAGACTTCCCTGAGGCTACAAGTAAAGCTTAGTTTGACACTCAGATTTTAAGCTTTTACACAAAGGCACACGTTGGAATTTTAAATAAATGAAGTACAGTTAAAAAAAAGAATTTAAGTTGTATAGAGCAAAGTTGACTCCTGTACGTCCAACTCACAATTTCATTTCTGCAGGTAGATTTCTGTCGGTCCAAATTCTCTTAGAGCAATAAACTTTTCTACTCCACTCGAGCACAGACTAGATTACATGACAAAGCCATAAAGAGGACTTTTTGTGATTGTGAGTGGATGTTACTAAAGTGTGATGAGAGAAGGAGCTTTGATCAGTGAGTTTGACCGCGAGCTTGTCTGAGAACTCTTTATGGCCGAGGACAGATCACCTGCAAACTGGTTCAAGATTCATTCTTTTCTTTGAAAGTGGAGCTAACAGAGCAAATCTTTCCCTGTTAAATACGATCTGTAATTCAAAAAAATCAATTTGACATTACTAATGACTTGTTGATTTCTCTCTTAAAGGATAATTCAGGTTTATTACAACTTTAGTTTCAATTTTGTTTAGCCAGAGTAACTATATCATTTTAGCTGAAAACCCCCAACATGTGCTGACTAAACCAGAGATGGATGTTTTACAATTCTGGTAATTATTCTGTAATTATTCTGCTTACTTTTGGTTTCTATTCCAAATAAGTCTGGCTAACCTGGGAGTTGGTTTCCGACCTGTCTGACTAATGGTATTTCTTGACCTGACAAACATTCGTCAAGTAAAGGCGTCGTTACCCCAGATCTCAGCAATTACATCTGTGAGTACAATTTTATTATTACAGATAACAGTGATGGTCATTTTAAAGGGAGTTAATAAGGAGAGACAAAGGTCAAAGAACAAAAGAAAAAAAAAGGAAAATGAGTAAATGTGGTTCTCTGTGTCCTTTACTTCAGTCACCCTCATTGACTACAAACTCCTCTCATTAGTTTCTTGTCAATGAGTAAAAAAATGTCTCCTGTCCATTAGGTTGACTAATGTTTTGATGAAGGAAGCCATGAAGAAGCAAGTGATGCTCCACAGACCTAACTGTCGGTGCAGGCCTGTTGCACTGCAGATCCTTATCTGTTTATAAGAAGACGATGCAACATACAAACAAGGGGGCATGAGCATGGACACACACACACACACACACACACACACACACACACACACACACACACACAGCACTGGTAAAACCTGCTATCTCATCCATCAGCCACAGGAACAGAGCCTCACCTCTGACAGTGTTTGAATAACACTGTCTGAACGAATCTGTGACGATGGAAGAGACTGTGAACCCTCCTGTGACCTTTGACCTCACAGCAACACTCCAGATAAGGGTGACTGCCCCCGTGGTATGCATCAGTTTTTCATCATATTGCCAGCAGTGAGGAGACAAATCTATTTTCCATGTACTGCTGTATATACTGTACATTTCTGAACCTTTTATTTCTGTTAGTCAGAAAGTTATTACTTTTGGGGACATTTTATTATTCTTATTCCATCTTTATTGTTTTCTGAGCTGTATTGAGTGATTATTAAATTGTTGCTTATTTTCATTTTATTTCATAAGTGGGCCACAGCAAGCACTTTATGGAAGCTGATGTGGATCCAAAGAGAATAAAGAGCAAAGTTCAAATCTGTAAGTCTAGTAAAGAAAATGACTGAGGGAAATTAAAGATCTAACTTGCCTCTCTCACAACTGGCAAGACGTGTACCACATGTTTATTTTTACTTGTAATTCAAATCATCAGCGGAGGAACACATTCCCTCTATCAGCACTTAGCCCCCACCCCGTTCTTTTGGACACAGTCCAGATGTCAGACTCTCTCCACCCCCGTGAAAAAGTGTGGATGTTCCCAGGCTGTAAAGATGATGGAGAAGATAAACAACACGGGGGGAACCAGGGAACCAACAGGAGAGTGTAGGGTCCCCCGTTGTTTTGCTTGAGCGGCCATTCATCAGGTGTTCGAGGTTTTGGCCAATCTATTTCTCTATCCCTTTAGCCGTGTCGTTGAGCTATGGCCTGGCAGACCTGTGGGCAAAGGAAATGGGCTGTCTGTCTGATTCCTCAAGGGACCTGGATGTATTTTCTTTAGCAGGAGACGCAGAGAGGATCCTAACAAACCCATGGCCTTTTTTAGAAAAAGGACTGGATGAGCCAAACAATTGTTGATTGAGCTCAGTGTTTTATTCCTGCCATGTAATTGCCATGTAACATTCCTGAGAATGACCTTTGGCAGTCATGCATGTAACTGGCCTCTTTAAGCATCGAAGGCGGACGTAGCATGACATTAAACCATAAAACCTCTCAGGAAGGAGGTGGAGGTGGATGGTTGGGCACACAAAGCATTGTAGCACTGCCCTGCTTGCATGGGTCCTATTTGGTGGCTGAACCTTTAACCAGGACAGGCTTTTAAAAAGAGAATTAATCCTTTCAGAATGAAAAGGAAATCACAAAAGTTACACATAAATGTACAGATATATACATTCTTTTTCAAGGCATTTATAAAAATACAAACAAGCCTTACACTGGAAAGATAAAGGTTAACATGATCTCCATAAGAGAAGGGTGCTATGGCTAACCACAGGTCACAGAGGTTTGCAAATATCCAACAGCTTCCAAATCTTGACAAAGCCACTCGAACACATCAGAACACAGCCATGCATGTTCTCATATTTGATCAACTTGTGCAGCTGAAGGAAGCAAAACCTAGAGACTTGGATTCAAAATGTCAAGGCGCCACGTTGATGCACGAGAGGGGAAATGTCATCAGAAATGATGGGCTAAATGAAATGTGACAAGCTGTGCTGCTCTTGAATGCTGCTAAAACACCTGACTTATCGCCGCGCTTCTGCACTACTGGCTAGCACTTAAATAATATGCTTCCCCTGACCATTTGTAAAGTGAGGGCTGCTCTTGTTTCTAAGACATAACATTTCCTGACATGGTTTCCAGCTGTGAAATATGATTTCAATCTATCCAAATGGTGGGACTGTATCTACCCTCCCTTCTCTCTCTCTCTCTCTCTCTCCTTGCCTCAGAGACAGATGGTGGTGTCAGGGGGGCTGCTGATGGAAGCCGAGGAAATGGAGGTAGCGGCTGACGGTTTCACGATCACCCACTGGGCTTTTGATGTGTTCGAGTGGCCGCGTGAACGTGATGGCTGAGGGGAACAATGGAGGTGCTGTGTGGTGAACTTTGGTTCGGGAGCAGGTTGACTAGGGCTGGCAATTAAAGCAAAGGTAAAGGGTTTTTTTTACCCACAAGTGGGCTACAATGAAAGAGTGAGCAAGACACAGGGACACAAAGGAAAGAACAGGGAGAGGAGTGAAACGAGACAGTACAAATAAAACACATACATATACAAGAAGATGAATCTGTGTCCTGGACAGAATAATGACAAAGCAAATTCATTGTGACAAAGAAGAAAATGCAGCATATCAATGGAAACACAGAGCTCTATCATATCCGTTTCTCTTCAAGTTATTTATGCAGGAATGCTAATCAAACTTACCTTTCATTATCGAGGTTGGCGCAAATAATTACTCTTAGAAAAAAATCTATTTGAGCAAGAAACGGCTTTATTTATTCAATTAAAAGAGACAATGTCGGAGTGGAGAATTAATTCTCTTTTAACTGCTGCCAGCACAATATGGCTCAACCAACATCCATATTAAAGACCCTAGTGCATTAATTAAAATCTGAGGCAAGCAGTGCACTCAACTGCAATTTGAGCACACAAAAGAATTCATTCATTTGGCCTAAAATAATCATTAAAAAGCTGCATATCCTGTTCCCTAACTCAGTGTTGAGTTTTCATGTTATTTATTCATTGAATGTCTATTAACCTGAAGGCATTTCACAGAGAGGGTAATTCATTATTCAATAAGGTTGATATTGCGCTGCCGACACTCTGAAACAATATTTATTCGAGACAAATGTGAAATAAATCCTTGGTTAAAAGACTGAGAGACGGTGGGGAAGACAGGGAAGGAGAGGAAACTTTGCAAGATATAAAAAGTGAAAAATGGAAAAGTGTTTGATTTACTGATTCAGAGCATCTTTCAACAAATCAGACACTTTTTCGTCTCTTCTGTTTGCAGCAAACGAGCAAACGAGATTTTCAGCCTCCAGGCTAAATCTGACCAGAGCAGTTTCACAACTTATTGACTGTATAATTTGGTGGACGTGGTTTGACCTTGAAAGACACGTACAGATCTGGGTCAAACTGCTCCACATGCTGTACACACAAACACACAGAGTAGTACAAAGCACACCCATCCCCCCCTCTACAGCCAAATCTGAACTTCTAGTTAGTGAACCTCATTCGCTCTGTGGCTCCAATATATTGTCCAATATATTGTACGCTTTTACAAGCTTTGTAAACACAATCTATGTAGAGAATGTGGTTATTTGTGAGCACAAACACCTCTCGAACACAACGCAACAAATAACACCATGTTGTTCATATGTTATCACCTCAGTCCTCAGTGACATATGAAATTATGTGTAGCATGAAAAATGTCATAAATAGCAACATGTCAACGCCACTGTAAGTCAGTCTGTCATCACAGAGACTCACACAGTGTTTTATTGTGTACTGAGGAAAACTGTACGCACCATTAATGCAGATGAATAATCCCATGTAAATACAAGCCCTCTTGTGAAATACCCAGTAGTTGTGGGTCAGTCACTCGCTGACTCAAATAAAGGACGGCTCTGTGAAATAACAATCAAGTCACATCAAGAGTTGCTGACCTTTATGTTTGCTGCTGTAGTGACTACTACGCATGGTAGAGACATGTATGAAGTGCATACACCTAACGTAACATCACAAAAAACAAACATTCAAGTTCGGGTGAAAAGAGCAGATCTAAAAAACATGCCTTAAATGTAATTAGCATGTCTAATGTTTAGGCGACAGTAAATGAATCCAAAGATGAGACACATCAGGATCTGGGGGGCTTTTCACCTCAACTGTACAGTTTTATGGGGAAAACCAGACGATGTAAATACTTATTTTCCTTTCATCAGGCCGACCTTACCCACTTTAAAGACAGTATGAGGGATTCTGCTGCGACTGCATAAGGACATTGTAAGTGCTATTCTCCAGGCTTATCAAATAAAAGAACTGCATTTATTATCCATTATATACTACTAAGTATATTCTGAAGGTCATAAATGGCTGTGATTTTGTTATCGGTTTTTCATACCCACACATTACCTCTAATTTACAGAAAATGTTTTAAAGGGCTTTCGAAAGGTACAAAATCCTCCATTTTTGAAGGACCGGTATAATTACAGTGTTAGCCATTGAAAAAATTCCCTATCCGGCATCTAAGCTGCAATTATCCTCCACTAGCACTGAAACAGCCCCTGCAAGCCATTTTTCATTTTTCTGATAGAGCTGAATTCATATATTGTAACAGAAAATGGTAATCTTTCAAGCGACAGAGGAACCTGACAGAACGTTTCTTTGCACCTTTTAATGGCTAAAAAGGCTTAAATCAAAGTGTTTCTCCGAGGTAAAGGAACACTCCAAGCAGAGTGTAAAAAGTGGACCTCAGCACTGGCTATAAGTAAAGTGCAATCCTTATCATTTTTGATAGTTTCCTGCAGACAAATGGAAGTCAACCCACCCAAGTGCACTCCGAGTGGACTGTTGTAAAAAAAAAAAAAAAAAGAAGCCTCTCAGACTCCATTATTTTCTTGGCCGTCCTCCAGCGTGTGGATATTTTTCAGCATTTAGCGAGGGAAGATAAAACAAGCACACACCAAACTGTTTCCGTCAAATTTCCATCACGCTGTATGATAGCTGCAGGTGTAGAACACAGCCAGCGTGTTTCTCTCTGGAAATCTTCCTGTTTAATTTCCCAGTCCGCCCGCCCGCCCGCCTGCCTGCCTGCCATCCTGAGAGGATATGTTAAATGTGCTTGGCCTGGGGATGTTTGATTTCTCTCTGCTGTGCTCCCTTCCATCTGACAGATTGGAATAATAAGGAGAGCTAATTGGAGAGGCTGCTCATATGCTGATTAGATGTGATTTTTTTAAGAAGCATCTGCCTCTTTCTTGCTCTCTCTAGATATATATATATATATATATATATCCTCTCCGTCTCCTTTTTGATTTCACACACGCCGTGTCCCGAGTGTTTGGGAATGCCTGCCTGTATGGCAGCCGACATACTGCAGGAAAGTGTGTATGTCTGCCTATATGTGTGTGTGCCCTTATATATGTCCAGAGCATTGCCTTGATTCTCTCCAGCTTCCTCCAGCCTGCTGATAACAGTATATCGGGACACATTTTCAATTTCTCCTCCTTAGCATTACGCCGCCTCTTAATCCGGGGGAAAATCAATGCCTAATAACCTATGAAAATGTACATTTGCTGTTCAACCATTGCCAGAGGCCTCGTCTGCCTCCCCTGGGCATTAGGCTATAAATACGTCTGCATTAGCGCTGAGAAAAAAAAAACACGGGAACAGGCTAAAGTTTCAGCTGATACTGAATACTCAAGCTGAGTGGATGAGAAGGAAAGCAAACGGCTCCTTTTTGCTACTGAAGGTGCATGAGAGCTTTTTGTTCTCCTGTTTGAGTTTCAACATTGTGTTTTAGTGTGTGCGCTTGTGGTGCGTTTGTGCACGAGACAGACGAGGAAAGAGAAAGCTATCGCTCATCAGCAGCAGGAGCGAGCCTGCTAATGTTCCCGTGTACTCTATAATTATGGAGCCTGCATTTCACTTTGAAATAATAACACCCAAACCACTAGATATTAACACATTTCACAAAATACTCCGCTGTTAAACACCATCGTACCTGCAGCCTTCAGCCGAACAAGAAAAAAGACCACTGAGCTTCAAAAGGTGCCTCTTTCTCCTCTTTCTTCCTTTCACATGAATTTTATAAATCCCCCTGTATGAGCTCGAAGGAGATTCTATTCTAGACTTTGATTTTTACAGCCAATGAAATACGTCGACTCCACGAGAAAACAAACAAAGAAGATTATATCGTTTCTAACGTGCTATTCGCTCCAGCTTTAACTTCGATTGTTTCTCTGAAATGGATTTAACATTGACTGGTGCTCAGAAAACGGAACTTTTCACCAAGATTTGTCTCTTGAATATCACCTCGTACATTTCCCACTGGTGCGATGAAAGTGCGTTTGCCTTTAAGAATAAAGAGAGGCGGCTGACAGTTAAATTACTACGTTCAGTATTTCAGGTCTTCTTCTTTGCCTTTAAGGGCAGAACACTTCCTATATTTTATCCACAAACTGCTATTTATGTGCACTTGTTAAGAGTTTGAATCAAAACCTGTGGATGAGAACATTTGGTAGTCGGGGTTTGAAAACATGATATTTCCAGAGCTTAGGATTCATATGATGCTGGAGTCATTCTAATCTATCATATGACATGTTTCATTTCGGGTTGATATTATTAATCTCAGTCAGGGGGGCTTTTGGACTTTTTTTCACTATTTTTTCTTTTTTTGCCAATTTCTACATTAAACCATTCATCAGAAAAAAAGCTCTATTTCTTTTGTTTCCCCCAAACTGAGATTGAAAACACCACCATAACCCAGCTGTGGTAGATTTTGTCATTTAGGTTAAAGAACATGTGGAGTCTAACTAATAAAGATGTCTCCGCATGGTGGTTTTGTTCCATCTTGCCATTTTCTTTGATTTCTTGCCAGATATAAAACCTGACTTTAGTCACGCTAGTTGGTTTGTTGAACATTTCCACTCTTCATAGTCATGGCTTAAATGCTGTCATGGCACAGCATTTGTCAGACACCTCCTCTCCGTCGGTGCTACGCTCTCCTCATGTATGTATATGTGAGTATGTTGAGGTCTCAGCCGTTCATCTGGCCTGTTGTTGAGAGAGATTGTTGCTGAGCAGGAAAGGCCTGACCTAGCTGGATGTAAACAGCTTCAGATGAATACGGGGGCTTAGTGGGCAGACTGGCTGGAAGGATGAATGACTGCACAGCTTAGCTACGGCCTCCATCAGCGCACCTCAACACACACACACACACACACACACACACCCTTCACATCACATCACATACAGTACATCACACACATCACAAATAGCTGCCACCATCCTGTGACCGAAGCTCTCCATCTTGAGGGAGACGAAGTTCAATTCTGCTCAGTGCTGCTCTCATGAATGCAGGATGCGTGCATGATATTAAATCCATCAAGCCTCCCTCTGCCTCCAGAGGAAAATGTTCACCCCCTCAAAAACACACTGCTGAGAGAGACAAGACCAGGGAGAACATCCACAACCTGACACGACGAGAGCGATCGCAACACACAAAGACACAAATTAGTCCTGAAATGACTAGTCAATCAATTAGTTGTCTGACAGGACATCAATCAGCAACAACTCTTTCCATAACCTTTTTCTAATTTTATAAACAATTCATTGATAATAAAAATTAAGCTGCAGCTGTAACACAAATTATGCATATAAAGTCCCAGCTACAAGCAAAACACATACATATGTATGGTGTTTGTGGTGCATCATCCATCTTATTCTTGCTGCCCTCCTTCCAGAAGCATCTTCTTAATAATGTTCATAACTTGTGCCTGGCAAGAGCACTTCTGCCTGGCCTTGACAACTTCGATAGCTCTTTGGAAAATCAATGTTCAGATAGGACTGAATCAGAGCCTGAGGGTGAAAGGGGGGGGGATGTGGGCTAAGTGAAGTTTTAAAAGAAAAGGTGGTGAAGAGAGACAGACCAGAGAGGAGAGGAATTAAGATGTTAGGAAGAGAAGAGACAGAAGAGAAGAGAAGAGAAGAGAAGAGAAGAGAAGCCGTTATAATAATAAGTGTTTGGTTGTCTATTATTAAAATGATCCATTCAATTTAAATTTTAACTGTATTTTGGAAAATAAAAGGACGAGTGAATGTCTGCTGCCTGTAAAAACAAATCACAGCACATCTGAGCTATTCATTAGTTCAGTCGAGTTTTGACAAGACAGTTCTGTATTTATAATAAAGTGAAGATAGAAGACTATTATTGTTTAATTCTCAAGGAAATCAGCATGATAGATAAAAGACACATGGAGATTTAAAATGATCACTGAAGTGTCTTTGTCATCTTCACCTTGCTCAGCTGCTGAAATCAGGACTTGTATTGCACTATAAAACTTTCTGTGTAATAATATATATAAAAGTGAATACAAGAAGTAAAATGAAATCTCCTGTCTGAAGCAACAACAGCTTTTAAACCTATGTCACTTTACAGGCACCAGTCGCTCAGAATAAAATACGTCCCTGTGTGATACAGTCTCAAACTCTGATTTTTCAGCCCTGCAAGTGTTTCAAACATGTGGGATATGAAATGACCGGTCACAGGAAATCCAGCCAAAGCAAGCTGATAGAGCAAAACAAGGATTTGGAAGCAAAAAGGCTGCTGGAGATATAAAAAAAAAAAAAGACTAGAAGGCTATTGTTGTGTCCCAGTTCTGAAGACAGATATGGCTTTCATACTGAGGGCCAGGCTGAATCTCAACGCTCCTAAACCGGGAGTATTGGTGTATGCTTCTAATCCACGCGATAAGTAAAAACAAGTCTGGGTTTATCATCAGGAAGCTGCCCTCGAATGGTCGACAAAGAGGCAAATACCTGTGCTAAAACAGGGACATTACACCTGAGTTTAGAGTTTGTTGGACAACTGGCAGCGTTCCACTGAGCCAGGCCAATGCTGAATTCATCCATATAACTTTCTCTGTAACAACCAATGATTCACAACATAAAAAGGCTGCTAAGCACAAATAGTCGAGAGCTGACTGGGCGTCTTTTATTTACATCCTGCAGTGGATTTTTCATTGGTCTGGCTCTTGTGATTTATTCAATGTGATAAAGAGAAGGCAGCTTTTCTCAGGCTATGACGTATCTGTCTTAAATTTGTGGACTTTAAAGGATGCAGGGCCTGAACTTGGATGCAGCATATCACAACCAGAGAGCTGTGTACTGTAGTTGTGTGGTATGTTCACAGCAATAGAGAGACTTTATCGTTGGTAAGCAGTGCTCAATATGGATAACCCCCCCCACACACCAGGTCACTGCAACAAATCAAGCTTCCTAGGAAGTGATTTTTTACCAGGGTTTTTCTTGCATACTTCCTATATTAATAGATAGCTTATGGAAGTAACTTCAACTAGCAATAGACAAGATTTTTGCTTTAAATGTTGATTGCACAATGTAATGGCCATGGTAATGGTTCATATGAAAATCAACGGACAGAAAATATGTCATCACCATCTTCGTTATGCAGTTTCTTTCATTTTGTAAAAACATAAAATAATATAAAATTATGACAACATCTTCACCTCCAGTGAACTTCTCTCTTATTTCTGAAGTTGTATTAATTGTTTCTTCTTGTCATATGTCTGCAATTTAAATAGTACAGTCAAGGAGTAAAGTTACCCAAAGAGCAGTGATATCATCGATGACCAAAGTAATGCTCTGACCCTTGCATGATCTTGTATGACATACAAGTGCAAGGAGAGGAAATAGCAGCTGAGGGGAGAGGTAGAAATGATTTATTTCTACTTAACGATAAGAGCCAAGTGCAGCAAGTTGAGGGGGGAAGATATGGGAGATGGGGATGTAATTCAGGGGGGAGCGAGAGACGTGAAGTATTTCTTGAAGAGATGACAGTTCAGATAAGAGCGAGAGATAGTCGCTCAGCTGTCCGGACCAGACTGGGAGCGTTGTTTTGCCACTGGGGCCAGACGGCGGAGAAGATCAGAGGACAGATGACTACAGGAGGCAGAAACCCAAACTATTTATTTCAAATGGTTAACTGATTGTCCCACAAGTGCACAAGTCAAAGACAGACAGCACTAAATGTTTCAGTGGATACACAGATTGATTTATGTGGAAATGAATTTCAATTTAGAAATGCATTCAAATAATGAATTCAATTTTGATGAAAAAAAGGATGTAATTTTTTGCGAGTGCTCACAGTGCGCCGTTTTTCATTTCAAGGTAAAAAGATATTTGTGTGAGCATATATTTGTGCAGCAATGGTCAAATACATAGACAAGATTATGACTTAAAGTGAAAACTGTAACAATAAAATTCACAGAGAAAAATGAAAAACTGTCTTCTAACAGTCCTTATTTGACTGTTTTCAAAAGGTACAATTTCATTATTCTGTCAAAATTAAAACTATATTCCACAGCACAATTGGCAGCAGGGAGAAAATCACATGCATAAAGCTGCATTTAATTTTTCCATCAAGGCAACATGCAGAAGTGCTGACATGCTGATGTCCATGACACCAGTCTTCAGAATGTGCTGGAGGGATGAAGCTCTGCTCGACAGGAAGAAGGACAAATGCTAATTCTGGCAGGATTTCACTACATTATCAATGAATGATTAATGACCCTGGATTCACTATCGGTGGAGAATATAGGAATACATTTTCATACAGAGGAACTGTCTTGCTGAACTTAATGATTAGCAATTAATCACTGTCAAGGCCCATCAGTTATCAAAAGGATATTGGCAAGCTGAATCCTCGTTGTCAAGTTGTCACCTGTTTGGTCACACATGACAACATCTGAGATCTCAGTAGGTTCTAAAATGGAACCAAGTCTAATCGGAATTCGGAAAAAAAAAACTGATTTGCTGATCAAAATATTTTTCTGCATCTAAATCAAAACTGGGCAACATCTGATTGAAAGTGAAACATTTTTAGAAGTCTGGATTAGAATTAGATTAGAACACTGTAGTTACAACAGTGTTTAAATGACAATTTTTGACTGTGAAGAAGACTTTCCACACATTTGCAAGATGTTAATGTTTACAACTAGAGTTTTGCCAAAGAATCTTATCAAGTGCAACTTTAAGGCTACTATTACACTCAGACATTAATTACAGTATAGCTAAAAGTAGTCGATACCCTCCATATCATGCTGGCCTATGCTGCTATTCCAGTGATAATGGTGGTCTGACATGATTCCTTTTGATAAGGCAGCTCTTATCGTCACTTGAATGTAATGCAGGCTCTGAGAATAGCCATTATACTGTAATTCTCTATGAGTCACAGTGACTCAAACACTGAGTCAAATAATTGCACCAGACGAAATGATGTAACTTCCAGCAGCGAACCTTTATATTGGGGAGGTTGCCATAGTTATTATCAGCTCCCTGAGGTCTTAGCAGATCTATGAGCAAACTTCCTGTGTCCCAGTGAAATCCCCCCCAACTTGTTTTAGAGGGCCACATCATTCTGCTCCACCTCGCACACGTAAATGCCTATGCTAATGAAATCTGGAGCTTAGCAGTGTTACCATGGTTACCACATCCCAGATGTGCTCCTTCTCTTTCCTTAAAGGAGAGAGTCACCCACACGGAAATGACTGTGAAGTCTTTTCCCTGACGGGAGAGGACAAATGGCGCTAAACAAACACTGCGTTAGACTGCCTGCTTACCTGTGAGCAGCAGATATAATGCACACAAATGATTCCTGCCACTGCGCCTGTGGAAAGATCCACACCAATTCCACCTTAAATTGACATTTTGAATGGGGGGGTTGGTGTCGCATTTATGTGTCTGTGTCCATGTTTGTGTGTTTTATGTGTTTTAATCTCCCTTTTAGATTGCATTTTTTATTCTCGGTTTGCGCTGCTCTCTCGACACAGACGTAAATGTGCTGCTCTCTGTCCGTCCATCAGGCAGCTGATTAGATCTGGTGTCAGCGCCTAAACAGATTACTCCGGCAAGAGGCAAGCAACAAAGCAATAACACACTCCCGGCCTCAATCTGTTGCTTTTAACTTCATTTCACAAACAGACTCCTCTCACTTTCAATATCTGCACCAGCATCACAATTCAGCTAAAAGCAACAAGAGCTTTCATTGGATGAATCGTCCTGCCACAGCTCATTCCCTTCGTCTCTCAGAGGGATACATTCTGAGAATATCTAACAAAAGATATAAAGTTTTTTTTTCCCCAATCATCTGACTTACATACTGTATGTAGTGTAGAGAACAGATCATTCTAATCAGTGAAATATACAAATACAGAAATCATTCAAAGCAGTCAGAGGCCTCTAACATCAATCAGTGTCCACACTATAGGAACCATGTACAAAAACAGTGGAAATCACAATGTAGACAAACATCTGGATGCTTCAAATTAAGCAATGAGTCGTCAAAATCATACAAATCTGAGCATACATATAAAGTATCAAGGTAAAGAAAGATTTGTTGAAAAGCAAATGTGCAAAAATTCTAAAACTTTTGTTCTTTAAATAGTTAAGAATGCAGAGGAGAGAGACAGAGGAGAAAACAAGAGAAAACCAAACAAGGGCAAATAGTCCTTGATTTCACCCATGTGTTACTGCAACAATGCAAACTCTAGAAATCAACGCTTAACATAACCTTAAGGAAACATTTTGAAGAGACAAAACAAGAAAAAGTATGTCATAGTATTTTGTTGCTGCTTCCTATTCAATATGGTGCTTGAGTTAGTTTCATTAACTTAGTTTGCATATGAGACTCTGTGGCCATTTTCCCCCTTTTCTTATGAAATGATCACATGCAACAGTTGCTCTCTAGCAATACGCCGATGCAACATCTGCAGGAAGCTGCCAACAGCAGCAGAAGCAGAAGCTAGTTGTTGGCTTGTGTTAACCTGTAAATCAAGATGATTTCTCATTATGTCAATCTTGATCCAAAAATCTTTTCTTTCACTCCCTATCACACTTTCTCTTCATCAAAACACCTTGCACCTCAGGTTCTTTTGAGCAAATTAACATATAACATATAAAACACATGCATGAAGACTCACTTATGGTGTCAAAGCCTCCCTGCAGAGAGCTTCTCTAATTGGCCTCCCCTTCTCCAAGACAAATCAAAATGGACGATAATTGGACCAGCAGGGGGTGGGTGGGAGGTCATGGAGGACAACGCTCTCTCTCTCGCTCTCCCTCTCACTCTCCCTCTCGCTCTCTCGATGTGCATTTACAGCTTTCATTTCGCTGCTGCCACATCAGAAGTCATGTCCACCTGTTGTCTGCCAAGTCCTCCTCAGGCTCAGGCTCAGGCTCAGGCAGAGCACAGCACTGGAGCACTGATGGAGTACTGGCCGTTCATCTTCTGAGTCTTTAGGCAAGACAGGTTTAATAAAAATACAGAGGAGCTGGCTGCGTTCTGAACACACAGTGCTGCTGCAGTGGTGCACTAACTTTTTTGTTTTGGCAACAAAATTCAGTGCCGTAATCTCAACAGCTCTGGCTCCACATATCAGGCAACGTTAAATTCAATCCCTGTAACCTGCAGCTGCCACTTATTATTGTGGATATCGCTTTTCATTATTCATAAATGTGTCTCATGACGGCGGTGAATGCACTAGGTTTTTCAGAGAGCAGTTAAATTATGATCAGGACGGTGTGCTCTGTAAATCAGCAGTGACAACTCTCACTACCAGAAAACCTGTCACAATCAACAGGTGGCTGATGGGAAGACATGCCTTTGAAAAAAAAAAAGCTCTGTCAAAGTGAAGGGCAAAGTCCCATGATGCTCAGAGTCAGGGCACAGAAATTAATTGCTCTTGTGAGACTTCACGCTGGCTTTCCGCAATTAACTTCACCTATGTGTGTGTGTTACTTGAGCTGCTACATGATCTCGCGTGTAGACAATGAGATTAGCCACAGTCACAGCCAGGCCAGACCGGGAGAGGCCTGTCCGAGTCACATCTGTTCTCCACATCCAGATTTATGGTTTAGAAATGAAGGCGTTCCATGCTAAGCCCCTGAAGACACACTGGGGAGAGTTTCAGGATCCATTTCCCTCAGCCTGGATACAGCTTCATCAACTGGTTTCTAATTAGCTTAAATATTATTATGTGATTATGGTTCTCTATGACTTTGAGCAAAAATCAACTGGAATAAATGAAAAACATGAACCAAAAATGGACTGAAATGAGAACCTCAAAAGTCAACATGAATAAAAACCTATACATATCTATTTTTTCTCCTCTGCTTGAATTTTAACATGCGTGGTGTGGTGTTTCAAATATGTGATTCATAAGAACACGTTTTTCTTCTAAACCCAGTTTGCACATCATGAATCAAAACAGGCCCCGCTGGCACCTATTTGACAACCAAATCCCCGTATTCATTACCCTTCCGGAGCCTAATGGTAATAAGAAATAGTTTCAGACCGTCCTCTAACTTATTCAATTCCTCGAGTAAATACAACGCAGGCCGGGGAGCAGAGCGCGAGCAAGCCTAGCATAACTGGCAGCCTGAGCACATAATCCCAACTACAACATGGCACAAAGCAGAGAGGAGGAGAGAGCGGGACCGAGGGGGGAGAGGACGAAAAGAGAAAAGGGGATAAAAGGCAGGAGAGACATGAGGGGTGAGCGGAGAAAAGAAGAGGAGGAGAGCAGCAAAAGTGGGAGACGACGGAGACAAAGACAAACTGATCCAAAAAGTCATCAGCAAACAGGCAAATGAGCTTGTTGTTAAACTAGAAAACAAACCCGAAGTGTCTAACTGTTAATTCTGCACAGCAATAATGTATTGAATTCATATCTTATTTCCAGTTAGTATAGTGAAACTATTGGACAAATCTCTGGTATCACAGCTTTCAGTTACCTTTTATTCTCGAAGCCTTGTTGACAAAACCTGCCACAAGTTCAGCTTCTAACACTGTAAATACTATTTACAACAAACACAATTTACGAAGACACAGAACGCAAACTTTAAATACATTTACAGGAGCAGAAATGGCTGCCGACCTTTGGTGAAAGTGAACAGAAACATTAATTTGTGACAGAAACATGATGTCGAACATTACTGCTAAAAAATGCATTGAAAGATCTCGTTATCATATCACAGTCACTTTAATATCAATTCAGACTCCCTAAAATATCTGAATTTAATGAATCTTATTCCTCTAATTTGCAATTTTAGGCAGCAAGCTGCTCTAAAATAAAGTTATTAAACCACTTAATACAACAATGTAAGAGCTGGCCGAGGATCATAAGCAACATTTACACCCCACTTTGCTCTTTTAAGTCTCATATCCACTTGTTCTCCCCCTTAAAAGTTTCTACTTCCATGCACATTTCACCTTAATCTGGAAAGTTTACAGGGCTTCAAAGTAATAAAATTAAAGAGTTCTGTTCTGTTCCCTTGTGAAAGTGAAGCCAAATTGCAAAAATGACCTCAGACTCCATCGGGATCAAATTTGCTCTTGTCCAACAAATGAACTGCTGCATTAATATATACTTTCACATTCATTTACTCACTGCAGGAGCACTTCCTCCTCCTCTTATCTCCAAAACTCCACTGCAACCCCGAGGATAAGAGTACTTCACACGCTGAAGACCTCAGATACATGTCAAAGTAAAGTGGTTTACCTTAATGGAAATATTAGGAAAAAAAACTCTGTTTTATCAGCTGAGCCATCAGAGACTGGCTTCACTGTTTAATTCATTGGTAAGTTTGCACACGGGCAGCTAATTCTGTCTGAAAGTGCATCAGCCAAACAGCTGCGGATGAATTAACTTATCATATCGGGGCCTTGTTATTCCGGGGTGTAAATCTCTAGTCAGGAAAACAAGTCAAACATCTTAAGATGGAGAGCGGTTTGAGTGTAGGAATACATTACTTTGAGTTTCCACTTGTAAATGAAATTGGTTTCCTCGCCAGTCGTAAGCGCATTTGCACTGAGTACATTTCAACCTTCACTTCCCCAAGTTAAGATGCAGGAGCACCAGCGCTTTGCATGTAAATCTCTCAAGTTTAAGCACACAGCCTACGCTCGCTGGCTTGCTCTGTCTGTCTCTTTCTTTCTCTAACACACATACTCTCTCTCTCTCTCTCTCTCTCTCTCTCATACCCCCACACAAAGCTGCACAGCAAATCCAACTCTGACTTTAACTCTCTAAAACTCTATAACTTGTATTTCCTGTGAAATACACTGTAGGGCAATTCCAAAGCAAGTCACTGGCAGAGACGCAGGGGTACACACAGCTTGCACATACACTCATTAACACAACTGCAAGCACAAGTCTCTGGCAAGTACACACACACACCTACACACACAAATCAATATTCTGCCATCATCTAAATAAGTAAACGTGGCATCTTGTTTTTTTTCTCTTCCAACTTATCATCCTGTCTGTCAGGCAAAAGCAGGTAGAAACAGTGAGGTGCTTACATACGTTTCCCAGATATCATATTACAGTTACTGGAGAATCAAACTATAAGAAGCGCTTTGCATTGTGGGTTAATCATGAAATTCAAAAGTGACAAAAACACAGAAATCTTTGTTGCTAGAGATGTCAGCAGAATTTCAACTAAAAAACTGATCAATGAAAGGAAAAAGAAAAAAAAAAGTTTATTCAAAAACCTCATCACATAAATGAAAAAGTAAAATATTTTCTCATTTAAAAAATGAGAACGTTAAGTGTCACATCTGCTCCAACGTGGCATTTGTTGATGTAATGTTCTGTTGAAATCTCACTAATGAAACTTCACCACTGCATGAAAACCACACATTACAAACTTGGCCTGTGACTTTGAGGCAGATCAGAGAGTCTGAACAGGTTCAGGTCAGACAACATAAAACCTGGATTTGATTTGCGTTGCAGGACCACACACACACTCCATACAGCCAAAGAAAGCATATTCCGTTATGCCTTTCACATGTCGATATAAAACTGGGTCTTGAGTTCCAAACCAAACCAGAAAAAATATATATAACAATATGCAGCATATTTCGAGTGTTCTGCAGCCGAAATGTCCAATATTTACATCATTACCTCCTCCTATTTTCAAGCTCAATCTGCCCTACAGCAATCTGGCACAAGAGTCCTGCTGGCGTAATTCTCACTAAGTAAAAACACTGGATTAGTAATTTTACGGTTATATTTTTGCTGTTTGAACAAAGCTGCTGTTTGAACAAAGCTGCACCAAACAACTCACAGTGTGTTTGTTGCTGATATACAAACTTCACTGGTGTTTCATCTGACATGAAGGCAAGTGGTCAGTGAACTGCCTTTAACTGTAACTTTACTATGACTGATCTTAAAACATCGAACCCATATTCCAGCTTCTTTCCAAAGGCAGTAGCTGAGCTGGAGACTTGACTGGAGTCTTTGAGAGAGCTTGACTTGACAGACGAAAACATTCAAAAGGTAAGTTTTGATCTGGTCAAATCCTGGAAGGACAATGACAGGAAGTCCTTGCATATTTAGTTATTAGACCTGTGCATTGAAAGGAAAAACATAACAAAACTTTAGAACATTGCAATGTTCATGCACTCAAGCACTTGACTTGAACTTGTCTCAAATCACGTTCAACTTCACTTTGGATATGTCCCAATTCCATACTGCATACTAGTTCAAAGCAGGTCTGAGTAACAGATTTCCTCAAATAAAAACAGCTAAATAAAAGCCGGGTCTCAAATAGAAGCCAGTGGAAAAACCTTTCCTATGCCATGAAGAGGCAAGTGTATTTTATTTTTAATCGCTCATTTTATGATGATTCCAGGGCTCCATGTCTTAGCTAAATGAATGTCATCTCCACTGACGTCTGAGTGAAAGTAGTCAATTTTAATCATAAAGCCCAATATCATAAATCAGTAGACAAATGCAGCAGACTCTAATCGTTAGTTTCAGCCCTAGCAAACACGTGGAGAATACAGATCCAGGAGGATACTGAGCTACTTCAACACAATGTTTTATGTATTAAGTTCTGTGATGTTCCACCACTGTAACTGTACACTTGGTGTCTTATACCCTTAAAATTACAAACACTCCCAAACAGCTCTGCTTCGTTTGAGCCAAAATGGCCTCACTTCCCGCCAAAAGTTCTCACTTCTTTGCCAAGTGCTCCAGCTTGTCCTCAGGAGTGTAATGCCCTGAGTCAAAACAGCTCTGCGGTGCCACGTCAAACTGCCCGCCAGGGTCTCAGCTACCACAGACCTTCCACTATCGCTGCATACTGGGAGCGGTGGGAGGAAAATGCCCCTGCTCATTTTTCTCCGGAACGGAGCGGAGGCAGCACTCTGTCGGGAGTACGGAAATGTGTGTGTGCGTGTGTCAACATTGGTGATTTAAACGGATATGCTCCACAGGCACGACAGCAGAGTATTGTGAATCACACATCAGGACACCTGGCTCTCCGCCGCACGCACAACAAGGCCGACTGCACACACGCACAAACACCTGCACACAAACTCCTGATGCACATTAGTGCGTTTGGCCGTGCAGCCCTCTCGCCGGTCCAGTTGCACATTACGTCCCTTTCACCTCTCCCTCCCTCTGACTGGACGGTGATAAGTCCTCTGCTCTCAGTCAATGCGAAGCTGTGAATAATGGATGAAGTACAAGTTGTGAGCGACCACAGCAGAGCGCTCACATGATGGACACAGACACAAAGAGAGACACGGCAGGGACAGCGGGCATCTGTCTCTGCCTCGTTCACGGCCTCTTTCCTCCCATTTCTGTCTCTGTTTGGCTCTTTCTTCATCTCCATCTCTATCATAATAAATCAGCTGGATAATACTTGTCTTTTTATTTCCAAATAAGATGCTTCAGACTTCTGAAAAACTAATTTCACTCAGCAAGTTGTCCTGTCTGACAGCCTCGAGTGATTTGACCCTGGGTCGGCCAGCTTCACTGTTTACTGTCTTCTTTGACCTTAAAACCACTCACACCATGTCTGTCTCAATCTAAGAATAATAGCTGCACACACACACACACACTGCTCTCCATCCCCTTAAGGTGGCACAGTCATGCCAGCTCCAATTCTCATAATACTCTTTCTCTGTGTTATTTCGAGCTCTCCTGGAATGCTCTCTCGGTCATTATCGTTTGTTTTAGCAAGCGTGTGTGTGTCAGTGGATTTGAATCCGAGTGTGAATGCGAACGGGCGAACAGTCAGTGTGATATTTTGTGAGGTGTCTGCGGCTCAGTGCCAGTAACCTGTGGGGGTAGCAGTGGGTATCTTGCTCCCGACTGGTTAGTCGACTGCCTCGGTTTCCTTCAGGGCTCACGCCACGCTCAGTGACCTGTGCCGCTCTGCTTGAACAAATAACAGAGGAGGAAGGGACGCCCCGATGGCTCACCTGGTAGAGCACAGACCACGTATCAAGGCTGAGTCCTCACCGCAGCGGCCCACATTCAATTCCAGTCCTCATCCCCAATGTCTCTCGCCTGCTGTCACTATCAAAAAAAATAAGAGGACGAGCGAGCGGAGGAGCTGAAGAGACTCTTCAGCAAATAAAAACTATAATGTCATAAATTTGCCTGATGTAGTTTCTGGGTTTGTTGGTTCTCTTAACCACTTTACTATCTTTGAATATGTATTCTTCCAACAGTTCATTAATGTTATTTGTCTTCCTGTAGCTCGAGGTCCTGCCTGATGAATCTCTCATTATTGTTTTCATTAATGTTCAAATGAAATCAAATGTCTTTCTTCACTTGAGTCACTCGGGTACAAATGCAGGACCAGACAGAAATGCAATCATATTTCTTGTACAGATATATTTTTAGGTATGATATCATATCATAGCAATAATTTAATATAGAATAATTTAATTCCAATTAATCAATTGCAACAGATTTACAAGAGAAATCTGTCATTTTTTCCCCCCAATAATTAATAAATAACAGATGAATATGTATTTGGGTTGAACTGGAGCACTTTCACTTTCAAGAAAATTAATCTGGAAATCTACAACTGCTTACAAATATCAACAAAGTTAACTCCAAAAACTGTCTCAGAACTGTCAGTTTCTGTCTCTAGTTTCAAAATTAAATTTCCATGAATCATACCTGTAAATTATCTGTAAATTATAGACCTGTAAAATAAAAGTTCAGTTTGTTGCATTAAACAACAATGTGATGAGTTGGAATTGAATTTTGCATATATTTGCCATATTGTGATATAATGTGATTTATACTGTATCAGGTTCGGGAATAAAACACTAATATACTAATATTGTATTATGGATTTCAAGTATATCCCCCCGTACAGCCCGACAGCTGGATGTACACTTGCTGTACCTCCTCACTGGAAACACATATGTCACTCTCATGAATTATGTACTAACTACATCATCATAGTCAAATGGTTTTGTGCTTTATGACTCATGACCAGTGACCAGCGCTGGATGCTTCCCACCAGGAAAATAAATATTCCTGTGTGACTCTCACTGCTTGAATGAGGCTCAATGACCTTTACGTTACAGCAGCTGTTTCGTGAACTGAAATATTTCATTAATCTCTCTGTATGCATGATTGTTTCACCTTTTCCACCACCGCATCTCTCATTTCTTCCCATCTTTCCATATTTCCTGCTTATGATATGCAGATTAGTTATATTTGCCTTATGAGGTGCAATTTCTAGCTAAAATGCAAATTTCAAACATTTAACACAGATACAGAGCTAAATAATGTATTTACCTTACAGCTCTGTTTCTAATTAATCATCAGTATTTCATATTAAGGCAGTGAGAATTGTGCAGTTTCTAAGAATGGAATGAGAGGATCAACGCTCTGGGCGTGGCCCTCCATAAGCTCCTGTGACTAAGAATGCTGATTTTAAATAAGCTCTCTCTTTCAGACAGTCATGACTCATTTGGTTTGGGAGGAGATTTTCGTCTTCCTCATTTAATGATAACGCTTCATCCAAAAGACAGCGGGCTGGTGGCCAAATCTCCCGAGCTGACGAGGTTACAAGATGATGTGTTCTGGGTGGTGGAGAGAATCGTGAGGAGTATCACAGGTTTGATCCCTGCTAAGACAATCACAGTCCAAGATGAGCTTCCACCGTTCTGACGCTCAAACTTGATTTTGAGTTCAAACTTTAAAAAGACAGGCGTATGAAATGAATTAATCATCCATCACAGGTAAAAGTTCTGCATTCAAATGTTTTATTAAATTATGTTGATGTTTTAAGACCAGTTGAAAGATTGCATGGTTCTGTACAACAAAAAAAAACTGTTGGAAAATGTCTTAATCTTGTGTTGAGCTGTCAGAAAAATGTAGATGAGTAAAAGTATAATAATTACTTGAGTCTCTAAAATTACCAGTTCCCCAAAGTAAATGTACTTAGTTCCCACCTGTGATTGACAGAAGCTGACACTGGGAAAAACAGTACCTACACTATAAAACTTTCACATGTCAGAATCATCAAAAGCACATTGATTCTTTGTGACTACCGTGAAAAATACAACCAATTTCTTCAACTTTCTACCTGTTTTCATTCTCATTCTGGCTGTTGTCTCAGACTGTCAGTTGCCTGGAAGTGCAAATATCAACTCTACTTATGATCTGCTTTGGATAAAAGATAAAAGAAGGCATATTTAAAAAAAAAAAGCTCAGGGTGAAGCTGTTCTCCAATGGGTCTGCTTTTAATCTGACATGGAGCTGTTCTCCACATGACAGACTTTGGGAATGCAATTGGTTTAAAAGAAAATAAAAATAATTTCCTTATGGTGGCTGATGCAGTAAAAACCTGTTGTTGTTCATCCTCATGGTTGCACTGTTCAACCATATTTTCTGTTACGAAAAGGGACCACCAGGATTGTTTGTCAGAGGGTCACTGAGCTCTGATCCAATCCAACAACACAGGTGTGACAAAATCCTCTTCTATCATAATCTTTGATTTTTCATGGCAGAACTGTTGTGCCTTGGGCAACATGCCCAGCTGGACTTCCTGTAGTAATGTTTACCTTTACTCTTTATTTTTATCATAATTAAGTCTGATGCTTCATTTTTGTCTTTTCCAGGAGATACAATTTTACCCATTGATCTAAGTATTTGAGTGAAGCAATAAAAAAAGCATTTAACAAAAAGTTAAGACTTTGATAGTGTGCCATTAATTTATGAAGGGTCAGTTTACACAGTTTGGCAGGAAGGTCACAGCAGGTTTTGTTTTCTTCATTTAAGTAAATGGAGAAGTTGGAAAACTATAATTGCAATAAGAGGAATGAGGTGAAATCTGATCTTAGACAGCTTAGTTTCTGTCTCTTTGTTAACTTGAAGCAAGTGATTCGTCCATTCATTTACCCTTTCTCTGCCTTATACAACAATCATTACCTGGGACGATGAATCTTTTTAAATGACAATTTTGGAGAAACGGTATTTACAGTTAAGCCCTCTGCGACATCCATATTCCTGTCAGAGAACAGAGGGATTGAAGTTTTTAATTAATCTGAACGCCAGAGTCCCCGAGGACACACACACAAATACTCACTCACTCTCTTATAAACACACACAGACACACACACACACCCAGGCACAAACCCGCACAATGCAGCCTGTAACGGGAACATTTATACGTGACAGGCGGAGAGTGGCAGAGCGACGTATCAACCTTTGCATAAACGTCTCTCTGAGACACTTTGTCAAACTAAAAGTGTCTGAAGAGGAGGATGGAGCTGCTGTGCCCATCACAAAGTACTACAGAGTTACACAACACAGTGAAGGACCACATATTTACGTCATCCCAAACATCGGCTGCACCAGTGACTTGATAAAAAGCACAAGATTATCTGTACATGTAACACTTCAGCCTTTGAGCTTTGTGTCAGTGCAACTACAGCCTGCAGTGTGAATCTCTGTTTGGGCAAAGCCTTGATGTTGCATGAAACTGCCAGTGTATTCCAGAAATCTTTCCATTGCAAGACTTCTCTACTTATGTATCTTTGTTCAGCTTAGTTTCTTTATGCACACTGTAGGCTTATGTGTGTGTCTTACTCTAAATGTGTTCATGGTGTTGTATCTAACTGTACTGAGACAACTAGAGTAAAATTCCTTCTATGTGTCGTCATACTTGGCCAACAAAGTCGATTTTGATTCTGATCCTGGTGCACAGTAAGTTTTATAAGCAGAAACAGAGAGAGGCACAAAGTGAGAAACAGACGGGTATATTATTCTATTTAAAGATTACACAAATTATAATCTGGAAAAAATGGGAAATGAAATGTGAATCCATCAACTACCAAAATGTTAATATACTCATCGTGTGTTAACAAGTTTTCACTCTGGTGTGTCATGGTATTTCATTGCTGCCTCTCAGCTAATGTGTCATTAACAGGTTTGAATATAACAAGAGTTACCTGCCAGATTCACCCTGGGGATGTTTCAGTTATGTGAGTTATGAGTTTAAGACCAAGTTCTCTGATGCTTCTGTTTTATTCTGTATTTTGTGGAAGCATGCACAAGTAAAAGACTTCGGGTGCTCTGTCTACTGTATGAGAGGCAAAACCAGGCACCACATCATTGCTTATTTAAATATCTCATTAGCCTTTATCACATCTCTGAATCGATATGCTAACTTTTTCACCTCGAACAAACATTAAAATCATTAAATTAAAAAAACACTTCACTCCTTTTCCATAATTTCTGACATTTCCACTCAAGTGTTAATGCGCAAATTAAAAACATGTATGAAAGCTGGTGAATGGAAAATCTCGTAAAAGCTGAAATCGAGAGAGAGAGTGTGTGTGTGTGTGTGTGTGTGTGTGTGTGTGTGTGCGCGTTGCCCCTCAGGTTTTCATCAGAACACACAATTCAGCATGATTCAACCTCACAACCCGATTGATGTAATCCTCCCTTGAGCGAGACTCGGAGCGGAAAATGTGTGTGTTTGCCAAAGTCTGTGTTTGCTTCTTTGGTCAGCTGTGCATGAAAAAAAGATGTGCGTCCATATATGATGCTGTGATGGTGTATGTCTGTGTGTGTGTATGTTCATTTGTCGGTGAGAAATGCTCATGTCTTTGCAGTCCAGCCAAAGAATCTATTAGTATGCCACGTGCCTGCATCTGTGTACGTGTACACTCTAGGCACATATGTACAGCGAAAATTGAAATAATGCAGCGTATTGCAAAAATATGACCAAAGACATAGCAAGTTAACTTTTCAGCAGGCTGTGATGCAGAATGAAATATTTCTCTCACACCATCGCAGCCTGCAATAAGCTGTTTTTGGCCATAAAACTAATGTAGCAGTCACAGACATTGACTGTCCTCTAAAATGGAAATTCATAAGCCAAAATGGCACAGTGGGAATATCAAAATATGACATATCCTCTGCTTCTTCTACCCCCCCACTCCTCACTGTCTCCTGCCGCCTCCCCATTCCATCCCTCCCTCTCTTCTCCAGGGTTTTTCAACAGAGAGCACATCTGCTGCAGAAACTCTTCTGAAGGACATGTCAACCCCCCCTGACACAGCTGACTAAGCAGACAGATGAACGGCCAGGCCAGTGGTCTGACACCTCTCTCACATGGTCCCAAAGGAACCAAAATCTATAACTGGCTTAATCTGATACCAAGCAGGCTAAAGTCAGTGTGAACAGATCCAAGGAAAACTCACGTTACAAGTCTCATATCTCAACCCCAAACATCTCAGACTGTAAAGCTATTAGAGCATTATTTCAAATGCTGGTATAAAATACAAGACAACTTGAATAATTTGGTGTTTGTCTGGTTCAGATGTGATCGACCTTCTTTGGACCAACTGCAGGAAAGAACCCAAAGATGTTTTCTGGGTGTAAACAGACAGATGATCTTTGATAAGCAGCAGTTCCTCACACTTGGAAAGTCCTGCATAAACAAAAGAGCAAGAGCAAACCGCAGTGCTCACTCATGCTCACATTCAGCTGTTTCTACATGTATTCTATACTGGCCAGAATGGCAAAATAAAATGTGCATTATGAAAAAAAGTTCAGCTAGTGATGCCACTCTGAGGCAACAGGGACCAATATCAAATTTGAAAATTATCCATTTGAAATCTGCAAACTCATAAGATGAAAACTAAATCAGCGACCAGCTATTTGAGAAATGTCTACAGTAATTGTGCAGTGTAACCGACCGTATAAAGGAAAACCAAAGAAAAGCAACAGCAGGTGACTGAAGTACAAATTCAACTGGAAATGATGGCAGCAATCTGACGTGGAAGATGCATTCTGTGTCTGACTTTAGAAAAGAATCATGCACAATCAATTACACACAAACAGAACTCTAGTTTGTTACCCAGTATGGCCCAATTGGGATGAGCTCTCCTGTTTCTACTGGGATCCTGAAGTTCCGTGGAGGAGGGGCTCCCTCTGCCCAGGGATACCCTGCCCTGGGCGCCCCCCCTGCCTGGAGCCGAAGTGGCGGAGCTGCTCCAAGGTTCCCCACCCTCTGTAAGAGACGTGCTTCATTCAGGACCACCAACCAACAGCCATCAGGGAGCATCAAGGTTCACAAAGGTCACAGGGAGGTCAAGACTCCAAATGATAAAAGGGGATACTCACAGGTCAAACGGGGAAAAGGTCAAACAAGAACCGGAAAGAGAGCATTCAGATCATTCAGCTGATGGGCAAAAGTCGCATTCTGGGTGTTTTCCAGGTAGGCAGAGGTAAAGGCAGAAGGGGCAAACAGGAGCAAGGTTTTAATGATTCCTGAGTTTCATGAAAGGAAGAAGTGTAACACAAGCTCAGTGCGCTACAGAAGAGAATAAGGAAAGAGGAATTGTTGCCTGTAACATCGCTGAGGGAGTATAGTTCTTATCTGCAGCAGACACAGGGAGAAGAAGCTCCAAGTTATTTAATTTATTGTCAGTGTCAATCAATGAAATCACAACTGGTCCAGCTCATGGTCTACACCTGCTCAGTGAGACTGCACGAGCTCCACAACTCACATCTTTTCACACCACTGATCTCTGTCTGTGCTCTGCTTTCCTCACAAACTCTAACATTTGAATCAAAGCTGTAAGTGCTGTCAGTACAAAAAAATATAGCCCGACTGCAACAAAGGAACAATTTGGGTGGTATTTACCTAGATCACCCATTGACAAACTGCACAATCAGTGTGGTGAAAGATCGCTGTTTAGCCCACTTATGTGTGAAGAGAGTGTACACACAACCAAATCGATTGAACAGTCACGCTAGCCTCACATGAAACAAGCCCGGAATAGAAGCATCTGAAGCTGCATGGCAAATTGGGGGCATGCAGTTATAGATTTTTAGTTAGGAGGACGGTTGTGGATGAAACAAATGCAAATTTATGTATCAATGCCCTCATTTAACATCTCTGAGAGCAAAGACTGGCACAGAACAAGAGCTCAGCTGGATGCTGTTTGTATGTGCATGTGTGTTTTTGGGTGCCAGCGGGTGCATGCATTCTCGCACTCCTGTGTGTAAGGGTGCGTGTACACTCTTGGCTCTTGGTGGTGTGTGTCTGTGTGTGTGTGTTTTAAGGCCGTGTTTGCTTTTCAGGGATGCTGCTGTTCTGTGATCAAAAGAAGAGGCACAAAGGGATACGGGAGAGAGAAAAAGGGTGAAGCTATTATTCTCCAAAGAGTTTGTTAGTTAGAGACGCTGCTTTAATCAGACGCACTGTGGCTGCTGACAACCATGATCACAGGGGACAGAGTGTAAATTCCAATCAACAGTAGGGACCTTCAAAGTGTGTTAAGGAAGAGAAAATGTATCCTGCTGTACTACTAGGAAGCGAGAAAGTCTCATAAAAATTGCAATAGCGACATGAGATTTCCTGGGAAAAAAGTTTCCTAAAAATACATGAAGAAGGAACATAGAAAGACCATTGAGAAGCTGATAAGCTTTTTAAAATAACCTTTTTATGTGTCAAGAATCAACTACAATCGAAACTCAAACATATTAATGACACTTAATCAAGAACTGGGTGGAAGCTATTAGCAGTAGCAAAGAGAATAAACAAGGACCCACTGGAGCAAGTATATAAAATAACATCTTGATAACATATTAGTGATAAAAACAAGGCCTTACTTTTATGACTCTGCAAATTAAGGAGTAGGAGTTAAGCAGTGTTTTATAACACGACAGTAACAACCAGATGTGGTGACAAAACCACTACATTAGTTTAAAAACTGCGCCACATTGTTGGACAGTTTTCGAACCAAATTCACAACATGTGCTGAATTAAAAGCCTTGGATTATAGAGTAGAGTATGATGTTACACTCAGTTTAAACAGAGGATATCCTACTACTTAAAACTACTAATAGGCTAATATTGTTCTCTAGGACGTCTAATGGTGATTGATTTAACAAATATGTATTGTACAATAAGACTTGACTGAGAACTGGCTGAGAACGAGACATTTCAGCAATTTCAAGCAGGAGAAGAAGCATAACTTTACAAATCCACTTCTACAAAAGAAGGAAACAGTATAGCTCAGTGCAGTCCAGTTCACTTTGGTAGAGTATGAAATTCTATTAAGACACAGCGGCACAAGTGAAAGCCCTGACGGCCCGGGCCGAGGCAAGTTAATCCTGCGAGTTGACTGGGTGCAGCTGAGGGCTTAGAGCAGCAGCTTAACACAAGGCTGTGGCTTTGGAGCACCTGCCAGTGGTCAGTCATGCCTCCGCCAGCCGAGCAAAACACAATGTGATTATAACACATGCTAATTAACTACACCAGACTGAAACTATCTTCTCATCATTGGTAAATAAAATGTAGTTATTTGGATAATTTAAGTGCATTTGAAAGAGTTAAGTACATATGTAATAATGTATTTTCAGGGCAAAACATGCCTGGAGGTTAAAACTTGACTGTATTTGGTCAAAAGTAAAAGTTTGCCAATTTTTTCCAATAGCATTTAAAAGACTATATTTTAATATTGAAAAGGTCTTAAGTACATATAAATATAATCACTGAAACAACAATTACATGTAACCTTGGCATTTATAAAAACCTGACTTTTTCCAGGTGTAACTAAACATTTTTAATCTAGTCCTCCACAAACAAAACGCACCATCTGCACAGGTCTACCTTATTAACATGTATCAGCCTAAATATGTTATCACACTGTATAAAAGATCTTTTATGGACAATACATATCTAAATCAAATCCCTCACTTAAGAATTTGACTGTTATTTCTTAAATGTAAAGTTATAACTGTGTATTTGTGCAATCAATCCTTTGCCTGATTGCTGCGCACACGTATTCCTGTATAACTCTATCTGTGTAGGTGTCTGTAACTGTGTATGTGAAAAGTTAATTGTCCATATTTGCATGCAGTATAAAGCAGCGGGGGGAGGCAGACCTGGCACATGCTCCCTCCCGCTGATTTGAGCTGTCAACTGCATTTATTAACTATGATGAATCACCCCTCCACTTCACATCCAATCAAAGGGCTCTCAGAGGGACTCAAATCTGGTCACCTTTAACTAAATGATTTTCTTGGCCCATGGTGTGTCAGCCAGTGATTAAACTGGCAACCTGATGATATGGCTGCTGTTAGAATTATTCTGCCAATGGCCCACAGCTGGATCAGTCATTTTTGAAACAGTGTGGGGAATTAAGTGGCCAGCTGACATGTAGCTGCATGGGGAAGGAGAATTTTAAAAGGCTTGGTTGGAATGAGGAAATATAAAAATAATGGGTTCTACAGTCAGTGAGACATGGAATATAAAGGTGTTCTCTTGACCTTGCCTTTGGATTAAATCTGAACTAGGTACAGTCCCTGCTGCATAATACAGTACATTTTACAATGAAAGCTGACAGCTACCACTGAATCAGAATAATCTTTCTTCCACAATGTAGAGGAATTTTCCTTAAGCCTCGCCTTTCCTCCCCAACCACCGACAACTTCAGTCCATCTATATTTAACTAAAAATACACTCATGCATCTCTTGGAATCTCTGAATAGGTCACATTACCGCACACTTTATGCTGAAAATCAGCTGTACAAAGATGAGACAAGGTCAGTGAAAACACAAATCCCCAACAGGCTGTGTCCTTCTCTCGGTCTGGAATTGTACACCACAAACCTTGCTGAAGGATAAAGCCTTTGATCCCGGCATGAGCGGAAGAGTTTGGGCGGAAAAGAAGGAGGGAACAGGGGAAAAAGAAAAAAATCAATAGATTCTTGTAGACACAGCCTTAAGTTTCCAATCTAACACAGCGCTGTATTGATTAGGTTTCATATGAGACAAGGCACAGGGACAGTAATGTCGGCAGTGGATTTGGGAGTCTTTAACAAAACAAACTCCAGTCGAGGGGTGATGAGAGCAAGAGGGGCAGTTTTTTCTAAAGCACTGCAAACAGACGACAAACTGTAGACAACCAAGCATGATGGATGAATGGATACAGTGTAAGGTACCAGAAACACGTCACGTCAGTGTACTACAGAGAACCAAAAGAGAGAGACCAAAAGTCTACAGCCATACTAGCACTACATACCAGAAGACAAAATGATGGGGCAACTTAGCTGCCCTTAGCTTATCACAAGTGGAGTGGAAAGCTAAAAGAAGTGGTTGAACACCAAATAGCTGCCAAAGTGTAAAATAGGTGAAATGTAATTCATCAGTCTCAGTTGTACTCTTCTATTTGCGTACTCTGTGTGAGCTTTAACATAAAACAATTATTAATCCCCTCAGGCTGTGGATGTCTGTAACAAAGGTCATGGCAATTGCTGTTGAGATGTGTGAGAAATGTTGGATGGACAGATGAACGAGCTGACACTTGAAAGTTCTTCAACCTTGTAAAATCTGTCAGAAAAGGGTCTCTGGGCATCTGATCTCTGTGTGAATGCCAACACAACAGCAGTACTGTATTCAAAGTAGATGGTTCTGAGGTATCTCCTGTATAAAAACTAGCTCACACTTGGGCTGAATAGAGGAATAACGAGTGAGGAATGAACACGCATGTTACCATACACACAGGTATGTCCCACTGAGACAAGAAACAGGATGTGGGTGAGGTGACGCTTTAATCCGTAAACCGGTTCGACTCAATGGTGGAAGAGCAAAGTAGTCTGGATAAAACAGTCTGGAATAGCCTCCGATTTAAATTCAAGATTAAAGCTGCTGTGAGTGAGACCAGACTGAGAGCTGCACTTGGTCTGTGATTGATATGCAGAAAAAGAGAAGCATCTCTTTTAATGATGCAGAGCGAGTGAAATATGCTTCAGGGAACTGAGTCATTTAACGTACAAAGGTGAAGGAGTAGCTTTCTGGCAAATGATGCAAGAGGGTTTATAAGTGTGTTGGTGAGGTCAGGAGTGCATGACTATGACACCGAAACCAAACAAAGAAACTCACGACTTCATCAAAGCAAATGGGGAAACAGTGTGGTGTTCTGTGAGTTTTTTCTAAATGAGACTTGACATTGTGTTCTTGCAAGATTTTGGGGTTTGCCTTAAAACATGTCTCTAATTATCATAGTTCACCTGTCGTCCATTGTGTTATTCTCTGCCCTTCAATGTGCTTTTCTCTGCCTGTTGTGACAGGTGTCTTTGTAGGTTTTCACGATGTTAAGGTCTGGAAGGATTGATGACGTCTGGCCAACACCTGATCTGTTTAATAAGGTCAGAATCTGTGCCAATCCCGATCCGGATTGGTGCATCACAAGGCTAAAGGCTGAAAAAGTGAGGAAACACCCACTCACTTCAACAACTTCTCTAAAGTAAACATTAAATCCACTTGCTTGGTGGCAAACAGTGTAGGACTGTTTATATCCGGAGCAACTCCCAGCTACAAATACATTTGACTGAATAAGCGTGAAGCAGGGAATGGCAGAAAAAAGAGAGAGTGTGCTCAGTCAACCAACTCTGGATAAATAAAGGCAGCAAAATAAAGTTAAGAGAACAGGCAGGATACTCTCTCTCCAACAGATACAGCACAATAAATTATGTTTCTACCTCTGTAACTCCTCTGCATTCCCTCCCTGACTCTATCTCACACTCACATAAACACACACACACACACAGATGCAGGCATACACACAAACAGGAGCAGGGTAAGAGATAGCGGTAGACGCTCTTATCTCTAAACATTGGCAGCTCATAATGAGAGTGACTTCCTCTGCAGCCAGTGGTTGAGTGGTGCTGACAGCCTCTCAGCCCCGTGTGTCAGCACAGGGGGATTTGAAGCGCTGCCTTGGCTTGACAGCCGGGCCACGCACTTACAGATGTTTTCACACACACATGTACGCACACATCGCTGCAACTGCGCTTCAAGGTTGACTTCAGCAGTAGGAGGGAGGAGGACAAGATGCGTTTGAAGTCTTGACACATGGAAGAGACACAATATTGAGCTTTGGTGTACTGGGGCTTATGAGTGGTGAGTGGGTGATATACAGAGAGCTGCGGTACCAGCCAACTGGGAAGAGGACGGAGCGGGTTTAAGCCAAAGAGACATCAATACACAACGACGTGCAAAAAAAAATGCATTACAAGCCAGAGAACACAGGTTCTGATTACTGCATAGCCGCCTGGAGAAAATCTGAAGCATGCACAGTTTGGAGCTCCAACACTAGAGAGAGACAATCTGTCTACATTTAGCTGAATTTAAGTAACATTCCCTGATGCCCTTGACATGTAAGGACGGGGAAAGACATGGAGGAGAAAGGTTCAGACAAATTTAAACTTTCTGTCAGCTACATCACGCTATGCTGTGAATCCCAAACACTGCCCCGTTCACTATGAAGTTTTGAAGTACAAACGGTGGTTTAAGATACAGTAAGTGCTGCCATCCTAAATGCTATATTATCACTTCAAACTGCCAAACAACCGTAAAAGGTCAGTCCGCAGGCCAGAGTGAAAATGATAGTTGTATAAACTCATCTTTATTCATAGGTCGCACCTCCTGGTATCTGTGAGGTTCTTATCCGTTTTCACCCACTGCCGCCCCATCATTTAACCACAGCCACTCTATTTACGTTAAGTTACTTTTGGCTGCGGCCCAGACTGTCGATTATGGTCCGTGTCCCTTTTTGCCCTGTGTTACACTTCTCTCACCTCTCAAAATGACAATTGGCTCACATAATAAAACGGTCTCTTATCTGCAAACAGTGCAATCATGCACTGTAATCTTTGTGGCGATATGCCAGAACATTTTAAAAGTAGTTCAAATCACCCATTTCCCAGATGTAGAAATGCTTTTTTTGTTGAGTTAAGCATATCTTAGTTTTGCTTTGGCACACTATAGGAATCCAAAATAAGAGGTTGTGAGGGTGGGAAGATCTGGGCAGCATGTTTTTAGATATCCAAAGTGTCAAAAAACAAGATGAACAAGAAGAGAAAACAGATACAGAGAAGAAATGTTTTGAAAGGGACACGAAAAGCACCTGGAACAGCAAGTGTTCATGAATTCAGTAATACGAAACTACCCAGGCTGTACCGCTTTGATTTTCCAGTGGCCTGGGCCAAATGGTGTGGCAGTAATTCCAAGTCCACTCTAATCTCAGAATAATGCTCTCTGTTTCTGTGTTGCTCCCTCCTGCATGGATCGGTGACTCATAAACACGGGCAACTGGTGAAGAGAAGGGCAGCCATTTCATCTCAACTCTGCTCTCTCCTTCCTCTGAGCTCGTATGAACTCATGCAGTGCGACAAAATTATTGTTTTTCTGCTCAGCGTGATGACAACCTTTTTGTTTACTGATTTACACAGCTAGCATCATCCAAAGCTAGCATCTCTCGAAGTACAAAGAAAGCTTACAACAAGATGTACAGATATATATACGTACACAGATAATGAAAAGGTAACAAGTGCAATGTGAAAAATCTGTGCAGAAATAACGTTTCATGTTTTCCACAGACATACTTCTATGCGTTGTGTATATGTATGTCATGCATGTTGTATGTGCTCAATGTAAAGTGAAAACACCAGACTTTTCCACTAATAGGGAAGCAGTGGTCTCAAAGGTTTCACAGGCAGCAGAAGAACTCAGTGAGCCCTTTAATGAACTGAAACAGAGACATCAAACCAGGTAGAGCTGCTAAAGAGAGACAGAGAGAACAGATAAAGGGACTGAACACAGGGATATTTTGTTGGGAAAAGAAAGTGAGAAGAACAATCTGAACAACCTGAATCAAAAGTTGAACGGAATGAATGAATGGAAAAAATGCACAGGTGCTCAGGCTTTGTTATACGCAGCGTGCCTTGTTTACCTCCACCACAACAAATGTGTTAAATATTTCCTGTGTGCAGTTCACACTCACAGATTCACAGCTGTTATCACTTCATCACATGAATGAACATATGATGGAGACAGCAACTTAATATGAAAGCTATCACTAGAGTAAAAGAAGTCATTAGTAGTTGTATGTGTGGAAAGTAGCCTCCTATGTGTCATCTACTGAATCATCACATCAAATTACAGGAAAAGATGGCAGCGTTTCCCGTACTGCAACACTTCCAGTGACTTCCAAGCATCAAAGATATGCTGATCAGGACACGCATGGCGGACTACAAAAACAGACAAGATGCTACTCAATCTGTATTGTTGCTGAAGTCCAGAGAACTGACAGCAATCTCAAATCCTTAAAGGTGCTGCAGTGCTGACTTCAAGCCTCAGACACCAATGACTCTTTCTAATCATTCATTATGATCAAAATAAGAAATTTGTCATGAATATTTAGCCATGTTGCCTATACTTTCTGTCTCTAAGCGCACTACTGAGGAATTAACCAGAACTACTGCAGTAGTTCTTCATATTTTGGTGCAGAGAAGTGAGTTGCTCACACTCATCTGTGACTCACTGGACTTACCCCAGAAGTAAAGGCACTCTGCCCCCGGTAAAGATCTGAATATAATTAGCTAAATTAACCCACTGCTGTGTGCTTGTGTGCACATCTATTAGCTAGAACGTTATTTTTCATTTTCATTTTATGCATCTTGTATCCAGTATGTGTTTCATTATTTATAAAAAGTCTGTTAACGAGCATAAATGTGTAAAATCCACCACCACTGTTTCAATCTTAATCCCCATTAACTATTCTTTAATGATTTTCTGCAAAGACAATGAATACATATTATCCTCTTCAGCTCCACATACAGTACATTTGTTGGCCAAGACGACACCCTACATGTCTCTCTAATGAAATCAGACTGACGCCTATGGCCGATTCATGGGGAACAGGTGTTCAGGGCACAGCAGTGTGTATGTTTGAGTGTCTGTGCATCTGTGCACTGTATGTTTGGGTGTCACCGGAGATTAGTCGCTTCAGTCGGAGACATGGGGTCGATTATGGAATTACAGGATCATGGTGGCTGTCTATTGTTCCTATAGCCTGGGATCACTGAGTTGTTCAGCCTCACTGAGACAAACATGGGACGCGTTCAGAGAGCCTCCTGAAATAGGGGGCTGACCACAGACCACTGACTCGGATCATAAGTGGTTCACAAACTGGTGTCTGAGGACCTGAGAGCACTCTGCAAAAGTAAAATAGCTTCATTTACTAAAGTTAATGACAGTTATCTTTAACATTTAGTCTGTCAGCATGAAATTGAAGGTGTGTAAAAGTCTGAAAACGTGTTCTGAAGAAATGTGCAGGTGGCATAACAGACGTAAGTAAATATACAGAGACCTCCTACAGAAAGACAATGAGAAAAATATCAAATAGGGTGTTGTCCTGTACTCTAAAATCAGGCCTACCTCCAATACAAAGTTACTAGCAAAACAAGACCTACATTTGCATAATATAAAAGCGAGAATGTTTTTGTGTTGTTTAATATAAATTCTCTTTCTGCTCAATTCAGTGTGCTGCACCATACAACTGAAACCTACAAGACTGTCTGAGTGATCAAGAACAAGCTCTAAACCCTTATAGTTTCCAGTAGTGGAGTACTGTGCTCAAGTACAACTTTGAGGTACTTGTACATAACTTGTTATATTTATTTTATTTTTTTCTTGCTAAATACTTTTATCTCCTCAGCCTAATCACAAATCAGTCAGAGATCACAGGTCCCATATAGATATTTCAAATATTAGATAGATATTTCCTCATTTTAAGGGATCACAATCCGAAAAGGTTGTGAACAGAAGCACTGAAGTCAATAGAAAATGATTAGTCGTTTGACTCATTTAAAAAGTAAAAATGCTAAATGTTTGCTGGCTCTGTTTTCAGTTGGTCAGACCACACAAGCAATTTGAATACTTTGTCTTAGGCACTGGGAAATTATGAGATGAATGTTTTCACTATTTTTGGACATTTATGTGCTAAACAAACATTCATATAATAGAAAAATAACAACAACTGTTAGACTGATCAATAATGAAGATAAACCTTAATTGCAATCCTTCTCTCAATAACTGCACTTGAATATCAGACTCAGGCTGATACGATGTCTGACCTCTGCTGATTACAAAGATATGTATATAAGCCATCAATCAACAAAGAGAGGCATTTGGACATCAAATAGAGAGTACCTGCTTTCACTATGAGAACGACACCATAAATCTGTCTGTTCTCAGTCCTGGAACCTAGAGCTCAGACGTCACCTGCCTATGATGTAAACTGCGATCCTGTGCTGTACATGCTTCAGCACTGATGACCTGCGGGTGTCTCGTCCTTGCTGGGGCTGGCTGGCATATTAAGGTCCAGACACACACATACTGTAGTGTGACGTGGAGGGTTTCTCCTTTGTAAGTCCTCCTCTCTTTCAGCAGAGCAGGAGGAGAGATTTTGCTTTACAACAAAGGCTGGCTTCTCAGCTGGGTTTTTTTTAGAAGCAAATTGGTCATGAAGTCCGTACCCAGTCCGAGATTTTCTGTATTTGTCTCTCACCACCCACATTATGATCTTATGACTCTACTGTAGGAGAAGCATTTGTTTAGGGCAAATCAGCCTATTGTGAGATAAAA
The DNA here is from genome assembly GCA_025331565.1 of Holacanthus passer. Lineage (NCBI taxonomy): Eukaryota > Metazoa > Chordata > Actinopteri > Pomacanthidae > Holacanthus > Holacanthus passer. The sequence goes on along the minus strand of JAFREQ010000090.1, from coordinate 1,688,753 downwards.
ATGACAGAGGAAACAGTGAGAAAGGGCTCCTCTAAATCAAAAGGGGTCAAAACATCAGCCTTGTTCTTTGAAAATATGGAGGCAGAGTATGTCTGTTTCATTCGACACAGCACTCATCACCTGCAGTGTAATAATGAAAATGTAAGCAGCTACATGATTGCGCCACATTCATAGATCAGGCTCTCAAGTACCAACAACTGTCTCAACTGTGGGACCACAGAGAAACTGAGGGGCTGTGAAGAAGGGAATAACATCGCCATCTAGAGGCTCCAGTCAGCATTGCTCCCACATGCAGATCTGAGCAGAAAAATGCCGGTCATGCTCTCTCACGTTACTCACAGAGCTACTCACTCACTCTTCTCAACAAGTGGATTCAAACAGCCACAAGAGGAAGCTGTCCACAAACACAGTGGAAAACGGCAGCAACAACAAGAGCCCTCCTTCTACATCTGAAGCATTTATCCACTGCTTGATGAGACTCAGAACTATAGCTCCCCATGCAAGGTCACTTCCAGCCAGCATGCAATGTTGCTGGGGTGAGAAGGAGTGGAGAGAAAGACAGATAGCGGAGAGGATGAGGGAAGATAAAAACTTGACACACAGATAACCTTTGGTCAGAGCATGCACAGCTTGCAGCCTAACCGTATCTCAACCGAGACGGGTGACCAATGAAACAATGAAAAAACACAAACACTGAGGGAGGGAGTTAAAGCCTCCACAGAGAAGATTTTTAATTCTTACCTATGATGGGGGCCAGCCGGAAGATGTCAGAGAGACGGCTATTCACAGGTTCATATGGAGAATCCTCCAAGAAATCATTACCTATGAGGGAGACAATAGATGTTATAGATAGATAGATTGTTTTGTTTTGAACCCCCTCCTGTTTTGTTTATCATCCTTCACCCCTCACATTGGCCTGCATGTGACACGGGTTATTTGGGTCAGTCGATATCCACGCTGGCACACAGCCACACGCTTGATTAGGTAGGTTGGTCAGCTGTGTTGCGCAACTGGAAGTCGACTCGCTGACGATGGACTGGATGCAGTTTGGGGACTAAAAGGCCCCCCTGCTATGATCAACACTTTAAGATGGCACTGCCAGCGCCGAGGGGCTTCACGCTCCATTACCCCCAAGGAAAGTGATTTAGGAGGTCAAAAAGTATCTCGGCTCTGCTGGACTGTGGCCGTGAGCAGAGTCAGGGGCTAAATTTGAATGAATGTTGAGTGATTGGGCATGTTCACATCGGACTGATATTAGATAAATAGCTGTGTGCTACTTTTTGGGTTTTTGTGTTTGCAGGCATAGGGAGGGTCAGAGAGCTAGAAGGGGAGGGAGGGAGGGTGAGGCTGATGGCGCCCCCGCCATACAGCAGGGGGAGGTGCTGGGGCAACTAATCATCTCACCCCCTTTACAGACCAGATTAAAAAACCTATTGGGAACGTCCATTTCACATTAACCATAGCTGCAGGGTGTTCTCTAAATGTACAACCCCACCCAAACAGAGACCCCTGGGGGACTTTGTGGAGGTTTTATTGCATCCCCAGAAAAAAGCAGTGATATTGTGCTATTGTTTCATTCTCTGACAGACCAAAAACAACACATCAAAGTCAATACTGTACAATACAATATCAGAAGTAGGAACACTACACACTTCTAAATGAGAATCTACTAGAGGGATGGCGGAGAGTGTATTTTGACAAGAAAAAGCTCCACCAAAAGCACCGAACCAACCTTGTAATGTTTGATAGATGCCCCAGTAAATGCGCAGGCAGTTCTTCTCCTTCTTCATGCCCCTTTTACACCGGCAGTTGTACAGGGGACTCTGTTTGAGTGCGTCCATGGCGCTCCGGCACTCGTCCTTGGCCTCCAGGCCGGCCACCATGCTGAAGTTGCTCTCCTTGCCCCCGGCCACGCACTGCCTCATGGTGCGGTACTTGGTGCTGCACGCCTGCTCCTTCAGGCACTGCTCACTGGCCCTCACGCAGTCCAGCCGGGTGGCCCCTGCACGCAGGTTCTCCTCTGCATACGACAACACATCTGGAAACAGAAGAGGTATCAAGATAAGAAAAAAAGTAAAGCACAATGACACCAAATCATTTTGTTAGCTGTTTGCTTATTTTTTCACACTATATTCAAAGCTTATGCTCTTTGCAAGCTGCTGCCAGGGATTAAAATATTACAGATAATCTTTAACAGACACTGCAGTGACATGAAAAACACATGTATTTCACCACTGAAGGGTCTATAGGTTGCATTGCATATAACCACAGATTGAAATCAACACTACTTGACAACTTTGGGATTTACTGTGGTGCAGATGAGAGAAAATTTGCTTTCACATGCATGTTTGATGAGGCAGCTCCTGACTGACTTGGTCTTTTTGGATCAGTTTGGACTAAAGGTACAGTTTCCTCTCGACACAGTGATCAGCAGCCTCTCTCTTATAAATACAGCTCACCATTTCATACTAAATATTACACACACCAGTGGGATCAATTAAGATCAATCGCAGCCGTTAGTGGCGACAAACCAGGTCAAACTCACCTAAAAGAGGCAGAAGGACATACAAAACTGCGAGGATCATCGTTTTACTCTCCATGTGAAACATAAAAACCCTTGTTGGAACAGATTTTGCGAACTAAAAGCGACTTAGTTTAATTCCCAGGGTACTTCCACTGTATTGAAATCCATTGAAAGGACGGAGCAGTGTGCGCCCCGCTGAACACAGCAGATCCAGCTCGCCTCATGCAAAGAAACAAGCTCCCCTCCAGAAAAAAAGTCTCCAGTCCCGATCCTCAAAAACAAGAAGTGCGCGTGTGTGTGTGTCCGTCCCTCCCGTGCGGGTGGTCTCCTCACCGCAGGACAGAGAGCAGGGATCAGGGCTGCGGTGGAGTCGAGGCGGCCGACTGTCCTCCAACTCCAGCCAGTGGATGCTTGCGTCTGTGCGTCTGGAGCGCACAGCCAACTGGAGCCCCGCTGCTGTGGCGCACGCAGCAGTGAGCAGGAGGAGAGAGCCAGCTTCCCCCCCTCAACACTCAAGTACAGTCAGCTCATCATAAATCACAACACAAAAACTCTCCCCCTGATTGCGCACAAAATACACTTTAAACTCACTTAACTCAGAGTGGTGATCATTTGGTTAACCTCAGCTGCTCACTACAAACCTCTTATTTTTATGGTGTTTACTTTTAATAAAGTTTCCAGCTCATATGCTCACAAAAGTTAAAAAAACAGACTTTTGCAGTCCATTAAAATGCACACAGACAGAGCTGTATAACCACATGTGGTTGCATTTCAAATGCTATGAAATGAAAACAGCACCATGAGCTGATGAGGTGTGTGTGGGCTGGTTTTGGATTTCAGTGTCACTGTGCTGACAGTCAAGAGGGCAAAGAGCACAGTGCTGTTTTATGACATGATTAATACAGCAACATATCAGTCTGTTAGATGCACCTGAATGACAAAATGAATGGACATAATTCAGCTGCTCACATTTCCAGCATGTGTGTGTGGCTCCTCCCAGTCTGCTATCGTGTTAATCCCATTTGCAAAAAGTGTAATGCAACAGTAGCTGACAGCTGTGGAGAGAGCAGAATGTTATTATCATGGTATTTGATGATGACACTCTTCAGGGCTTGTAACATAAAATACAGCCTCTACAACAAAATATGCTTTTGATCCTAAAGCAGGGCTGGAGAAGAGCACAATGTGTGAGTGTCGCCATCTGTTGGTGGTTTGACAGTAAGCTTCATGACATGTGATACTTTCAAACAACACTGCATGTTTCACACTCAATATTTCATGTTGGGATTAAAAGAAAATATGAATCAACTGACAAGCAAATGAGTAGAAATCTAACAAGCAGAGCAGGATTATAATAACAGGGATGATGCATCATGTATCTCTTCCTTATAGCTCATTGATTGTCAGTTCGGTCTATTCAGATAGAAGCTGATCCACTTGGCTAAATACATGAGACCAGATCATGTCAATGGGCCTGTCTCTGCATTAAAGGACTGGGGCGAATCAATCAGGGATGCTGGCGTCCATCATTGTAAATCAACCCTGCAAACACACATACACAGAGAGAGAGACAGACAGACAGAGAGAGGGAGACAGAGAAACAGCGAGAGAGACAGATAGAGAGGGGGGAGGGAGGGAGAGAGTGAGAGAGAGAGAGAGAGAGAGAGAGAGAGAGAGAGAGAGCAGGTCCATTCAGAGATGAAATGAAATGGCTTATTTGAATGTCAGTGAATGATCCCATATTGAAAAGATGATTATTGTAGGTAGGCTGTGATAAATCAATCCTGCAGGGTAGAGTGAGTTTTCAAAATGACTTTCAGCTTTGTTAAATAAATGTGTCACAGGCCGACATTCACATCTATTTTTACAGAGAACATGACTGGAAAAAGACAGAAAAATGGGTGACAGGCTCAAACTACTATCTGGGCTAATTGTCTGCTTACAATGTGATGACTTTGCCGTTCTAAAGTCTCCAGAGGGATTCATGTCAGTCAGAGCAAAGGTTCAGTCTTCTGATTTATGAAAAGCCTCAATCAATATGTGATATTCATTTTGTAAATGAATGTCATAATGATGGAGTCCTCGGGTCATTTAACACTGTAATGCGCTTCATGGCACCGGATCAAGAGCCTTTTTTCCCCTGTCCCAGTGGTGAAACGAGGAAATTGGTCAAAGTCAGGAAATGTGTGACAAATGAAATTTACCAGCAGGTCTCAGAGGATTTTAGTGTTTTGAAAGCAGATTTCATAACACTGAAGTGAGTGAGAGCTAATGAATGACTGTATGTGACCACAGTAAGCTAACAGTGCTGTGAGCTAACAACAGCACACACAGGACAGGATAGTGACAAAAAGCATAAAATTAATTTAATCAGGTAACTGACACATTAATCCTAATTGACTACTGCATCCAGTTACCAGTAATGCTAGCTAGCTAATATTAGCCTAAAACAAGCTCATAGTACTGTGAGTTAATAAAAGTCAGAGAACAGGAGGTGATGCCAAAAAGGATAAACTTAATTCAGGCAGACAAATGATTAATTCATTAGATTAATCATAATTAAAAACTACATCCAGTGCAGTTACCATTAATGCTAGCTACCTGATATTAGCTAAAACAAGCTAACAGCTGGCTACATCCGGTTTGATTTTAGCTAGCTGAGATTACAAACCGTTTCGTTCTATACCTGTTTCCCAAAACTTTGCCTGTTAATGTTTCAGTGCTCCCACAAATATGAAATAACAATAATGTGTGTCATTTTTTTGTCAGCAATATTCACCTTATTTTCAATTTATAGGAACAAACTAACCGGTTTGAGGGCGGGACGAGGCGAACATTCATTCACTGGCAGCGCAGGTTTGCTGGTAACTAAGCTAGCTACAGGGAGCTAACAAGCTAAGTGTCAGCTAGCACTACAGTTTGATCTATTACTTTGGGTTGTAGGTTATTTATTAAGCCAGCTATTTACCCAGAATGAGTTTAGACGTACTCTTTCAACAAATCCTTCTATCTGAACAACAATTAACGGAACAGACACAAAAATTCAAAGAAGGTAAGAAAATAAGCTAACAGCTAACGTTGGCAGATTAGCAACAATGCTAACTAGCCTGGTTAGCAGTATAAACAATTAATTCTTTATTCACCCACATTTCAGTTTATATTTACTTGCATTTTTTCCTTGCTTAATCCATCTTTAGCCCTTGAAGTTAACATTTAAATCCACTTATTTGTGACAGGTTGCTCAGTGTATGTAAGTCTTATTTTGCAGGTTATAAGCTAATCAGTTATCTTTATTTCAGTGAAAGTTGCCACCATCAGATGTAATGAGAAGATTAAAAGTGCCACTGAAAAGTATGAAAAGATCAATGAGGAACTTGATCAAAAGGTGAGGCAACGTTACAGAGTGCTTTTCTCCTTTATTCGTATTTAATCTGTGAATTATGAACACAAAATGGTGTCGAACTGTACAATAACCTTCAAGAGACGTTGGAGTTTTAAGAGGTTCATAATATACTTGGTTGGTTTTTTATCAGTCTTAACAAGTTTTATCAAATATTAACTGACCCACTGTAATTGACATTGGAGGTTTTTAACTAATTTCACTACATTGACACAGTGAGTCAGTGTAAATATGTGGTGAATGTCACTGTTGCTTGTTTAATGGTGCAGGTTACTTATAATAGAGGAGCCTGATATTTGCACAGCCTGGTAGCATTTACATGGTGTCATATCATGTAGTTTGACTTTGAACTGTGCCTACAGATACAGTAAGTGTTCATCTGGGTTTCTTTCACCAGGTACATCAACATCACATCTGAAATATTGATTCATATTTTACTATTTTGCTGGTGGTGTCATTTTAACAGTAGGATAGCCTCGTGTTTTCTTTATTTTACAAATGTATAAAGTTTACTTTGTGTTAAAATGTTAAAGAGATTTAAAAAGTAAGAACAATAACAGTAATATTTGCTTTACCTTGAGGCCGTATACAGTACAGGCATTGACACGTGGGGTAAAGAAGTGCATATTGGCATATTGATCAGCTGATCTGCTTTATGATTGAAAACACTTAATCTCTCACATTCATTTCATCAACAGTACAAATTGCAAAGTGCCACTGTAAAATCAATGGCTAATTTCCACCGGATAACATTAGTGAAACCTTTTAGCATGTGTGAGATATGATGTCAAAGGCAGGCTCGTTGACCTCTCAGAAATATTGCTAACTTCTTCCTGTGCTTGTAAAAGTGGACGTCTGATCAAATTAGAAAGGTGGCTGAATGTAACACCACACTGTCTGAGTGTTATCTGCCTGAGAACATGGACACCTTTTCAGTTCCTTTAGAACTGAATATTGAAACTGTTTACATCAGACAGATATACAGGGTGCGTTTACAGCACAGTGTGTTTACAGCTCTCATGGTGTAACGTCTTACAGTTTATGAGAGCTGTCTTAAGATAATTACAGTGTTTAGAAAAGCTGGAAGCTGATTGTGCTAACTGAAAAGGCACTGTGCTCCTCCACTACCATATAAGAAACAATAAACTCACTTCCTCCTTGACAGCGTAAATAACAGACTGAAAACTGTACTGAAAGTCAAGCCAGTGGCATCTTTAAAAAGCATCCTCCATGAATTTAGATGGAGGATGCTTTATACGATAATTTGGCTATTTTCTGACTTTTGGGTTCTGTCGTGTAATCACACAGGATGAAGATACAACAAGAAGAAAAGTGAAAATGATATACAGTATACTTATGCAGATATGTTGAAAAAGACATCTTGACACCCAAGTTTTTAAAAGTAATTAAAGAAAAAGCTTATACGTATACATTATTATACAGCACATGATTGTGCCAGCCACCCATCCTCTCATTTCATCTCATTTGTCCTCCTGTAAAATCACTAACATACGTATCTCTCACATGTAAAGTATCAGCATGTCCTTCTCATTACATTCTCATTTATCTGTGCTCCAGGCTCAGCAGTTGTCTGTGATGATGCTGCAGCGTGATCTGATGAACAAATGTCAAGACCAGATGTTGAAGCAAATTGATGAGCTGCTCTGCCAGAGGAGCCATCTCAGGGAACGTCTCGTGGGTGGAAGCCTGAATCAATATTTGCATCTCATATCGTATTGGTTATTTACAATATGAATACCTGCTCAGCCTTTACAGTCTAAGCTATGTAGATGTATACAAATTGACTTGCACTCCTATTTAAAATGTAAGTTGTTTAATCAGTTAACCAATGTGTTTCAGAGCAACAGCTTTATACGTTTTTCACTCCAGTTGTGCGATATTGACTGCATTGTTGAGCTGAAACGATTCAGACCTATTTTGTAGTGTCCATCATAAACAACCCATGTGATTATTTCTCTGTCAATCAACTAATAATCAACTAATTGTGTCAGCTCCTGGCCCACTGAAATGAGAACAGCCACTGTTTTCCATAATGGCTGTCACAGTTGTCAAAAAGTATTTTTTTAGCTGAGCCCAGTTACACACTGTTGACACACAACTATGATTTGAAGCACAACTGTTTGAAAAAGCTCAGTGAACACACGGGAAAAGAGGACAAGTGTACAATACAGTACAAATGTGCAATAATTCATCAAAATTATATAATGAATATCACTAATAGTAGCCGTAGTAGATGTTGTAGCATCCCAAGCAGCTGTGTTAGCAATGTCTTTGGCAACATTTCCCATGATCTGTCTTTTCATACCAGGCCAAGATAAAGAGAGAGTCTAAAGAAGAAGAGGAAAGCTTCCTCCAACAGATCTCAAAGTTCAACCGTGACTTCAGTCTTCAAAGGAACAAAGAGATTTTGTTCGAGAGCCAAACGCACACTGAGATCCTGGACCTGGAGAGGGAGGTGGAATCATTATACAAAGGTCATAAAAGACAGAGGTTATATTATACAGATGTGGCCCTGACTGCTCATTTCCAAATCACTATTTTATTTCTTGGTCTATTTTATGCTATAAATAGTTGAACAAGTGGTAGTAAGTAGATGAATTATAATGTTGGTCCCTGACACATTGACAGCATGTTGCTGACAGAATGAAGAAGTAGTCTGCATGATTTCAGAAAGAATCTGGTTTTAGTTTCTAGATAGTGGTCGGAGAATGATAGTAACTCTGATATCAGAAATCAGGAATTATATTAAAATTAATGAATGGCCTAAAAATGAACAGACTATGATCAGTGTAAGAATGTATGGCTCACAGAATAACAGACACTGGAAGGTTTTGGATTAGGTTTTAGGAACAGAACAGTTTATCATAATGGAAATATGATTCTACTAAAATAGATCATAAAATACACTCAAGTCTGGCATGAAGTTAAATAGTTACCCCATGAGATTTGGGGTTGAAGGTTGTGTTAAGGTGTATGTGCTCAGATGTTTCAATGACGGTGGACCTGGTAAAACTATCCATCTAATCTCTTTTTCTCTGTCATAATATGTACAGAAATATACAAAGACAAAGTCAGAACAGACTAACTGCCTCAACTCAGACACAGCTTAAAGTCCTGGATTAAATTTTCTATCTAAAAGTCAGTTTAGTCCAGGACTTGGTTTGCTTTGTGTCATCATAAACCAGCCAACAGAGTTGTAAGTACAAAGCTCCTGAGGTGTAAAGTCCCACATTTTATGATATTAATTTCTGTGCAGCTCATGCTGTAATATGCCAAACCTCTGCAGCACTAATGAGACTCTAGTTGTGAACATACCATCATTCATGTGTGACAGCATGTGTCTCACCGAAGGAAAGTTGGAGTAGTCAAGTAGAATTTTAGCATTTTTTTGAAGACACACGTAGGAAAGCAATGCATAGTGTGAATGTACCGTATTCAATCTAATCATTATGTCTAAACAACAAATATTGTGTAGTGATTATTTATACAGGAGTTGCAGTGGCAATGGTTTCTAGAAGTGCAATATGTGGATTTATTTTACAGGCAAGCAGCATTTAATAACAAATTATACTTTGATGTAGTTTGAACTGTTTTCATTAGTTCCAAAAGATCAAGGGTATAGCTCCCATAACCACTAAGGGCCAATGTCTTTACATTATATATCATATATGAGCTCAAGGGAACAACATTTTCTGATGTTTGTACAGTTAAAGGGAATTTCAAAAGTACCCACATTGCATTCCTTTGAAAATTGAAAGTTTTCTTTCATTGAGCACTAAAAATTCAGTATAAAGTTCAGCCCTCGTGGTGAATTTCATTCAATCATTCCTGAGGCCTAAGTAGGATTCGTCTTTTCTCCCTCTACAATCAGAGATGGAGCTGATGAGCCGCAGGAACAGTCGCATGAGCTCCATGCAGGAGGAGACGAGAGCGCTCCAGCTCGAACTACAGGGCCTGGGTAACATCCAGAAAGGTGAATAGCAAGAGATCATATTGTGTTAGATGATGCCTTTCTGAAAGAGCCCCCACTCCACTTTTCACACCTCATACTGACTTTTCTTTTTTACGACACTGTCAGCACACTTGACGAGCACCTTTGCTGCTTCATACACACTGCCAAGAGCAGACCGGCTTATTTTTAACGTCTTCTGTTAAAAACGTCTTCTGCTAAAAATTCAAACATGCAGCTAAGGTGGTTCAACAGTATCTTGAGCTTCAGCTTAGCTTAGTTTCTGGCCTCATGACCAGGTTGACGGCGGGTCACTGTTGGTGTGAGAAATGTTTTTTTCACACATAGAATATACAGTAGGAAGCTGTCCAGTACAATACAGGTTTAGCCGTGTTCAGAACAAAAATAGCACTTCATTAGAAAGGACTGCATTGCTGTGGATGTGTTGCTACAGGTACTGGTTTCAAGATGAAATACTATCCAGAAAGTCCAGTTTGAAAAATAGATCCACAGGTTTAAAGGCTTATCAGAGATCAAACCACTGCACAGAGGTTTATAATGCTATGAAACAGGACTTGACAACTGTGTGCTAATGTTGGTCTAAACCTTTGCAGCTGGAGAGGTCAAGTGTGGTACAGTAAGAACATCCCAAGGTTGTGGTGGGGGTTCTGTATGATCCAAACTTTGTCCCGTCGTCTCAGCCACTGTCCTAACCATGCACACACAGCATGTGTTTGTCTTGTTTGAGGAAAGTCATTTTGTGTTTTGTGATTTTGCTTTTGACTCCAGATCTGGATCGGCAGCTGAATGAGGCTGAGGCAACGACAGCGTCTCTGAGAGCAGAGAGCCTGTCTGTCAGTCAGAAACCGCTCACTGACAGCACCTGTCTGAGGTGAGAGTCAGCAACTGTCTGCATGCTGAGGGAAGTTTGTGTATGTCTACACAAGGACACAGTAAACAGTCCCTGATTTATAGTCCCTGTAATCACTTCATGTCATGGAATATGATCCTTATGAGACACAAAACAGTCAATGCTGCAGAAAAGTGAATGCAAAAAATGCACAAAAAGGAGCAAAAGAACCAAACAAAATGTTCCTTTAAAAAGCTTCCTGATATTTTAAATATTCCTTCCTGAGCAGCTGTAATTAGTTAAGCATGTTTTCTGTCTTGTGAGAGCTGTCAGAGGACTTGTGTTGTCTAAGTGCAATCACTGTCCAGGGCTCTGTGGTATTCTATACTCTAACGGAGAAGAATTCATCTCAGTAGTCACTCTAAACCCACACTCACTCCTGTGATGCTAAATGCACTCAGAAAAGGACAAGACAAGAATGACAGTGTTAACAAAACACTACGACGCAACATTGTGCAGACCCATTTGATAGAAGGTGTTACTCACAAAGAGCAGACCTGAATCACTGTGAGAAGTGCTGAATAGACCTGCAAGCCCAGCTCCCGTCTTTGTTTCTCTCTGTATCCCGCTGGCTGGAGTCCAAATGAGGAAGTGTAAATAACAGAACATTAAGACCATTTGGCTTAATTAAGGCTTTGATCTGAGTGTATTTCATTCAGTCAAAAAAAGAAGCTGAGGCTAATGTGATTGATGCAGGGAGGTTTGTAAGGGAATATGAATGAGGGCCAGAGAGTTAAGCATTTACACTGAATGCTTATCCAGCGACTTACCCACAAATAAATACAGTTTGGTTTTAGTGGAATCATAAATCATGTTTTAAATGAAAAAAAAATCAAACTTTTATGTGTAAACTAAGAAAATGGAGCAGCTCAAATATCTTTACCTTTAACTGAGATATGTACAATACAGAATATATACAGTACAGTAGTACTGTATGTGTACTGAATTAAATATACAGTTGGTGGGATTTCCATCAAATTATTATATATTAGCATTAACAACAGTAAGAGGCAGCTATGTGTGTGTTTGTCCCAAAAGAAAGAGCAGAAAATTGATAATGCATAACTACTCAAAAAACGTGTCAGTCTCAGATGGATATCAGCTAGCTTACTTACTGAAAGTGTGAAAGTGTAGTCATTAACACTAGGGAACTTCTATTCTGGTACCTATTGAAGTATCTGCATTAGTTATATTTGTCCACTAATTTATTCTGATTTCTCTATAGTTGTCACCCATCGATATGTGTGAAAAAGCAGCTTGCAGCATCTTTTTTTCTGACAATGTTAAGTCTGTTGAAAAGCCAGCCAGTGTGATTTAACACTAGTTAATCATATTCAGCAGTAAATGCACATATTTTAAAACTGCGCTTTTGACCGTGAGTGGGAGAGAAAATGTACAAAACACTGATATCCAAGAAATGTAGCTCAATAAAGCTGCTACAAAACACTGAGAACTAAGCCTGTATGGTTGAACACTCACACACTCCTTATCTCCTCAGATTCAGGCATCGAAACAGAGAACAATGGACACAAATAGGCGACAAGAGCAAGCACTTGTAAAGACATCTCAGACGAGCGTGTGCTTACCACAGCGGAATATGAACTAGTTGTAGAATACGAATTGAGGACATTCCTCTATTGAAACATGACTGGTAGCAGAGTGCCGGCCCACCTTGTTTCTCCACAAAGAGACTTCCTTTATTTAATTAAAGACTGGAGATCAATAGTGTTCCAGGAAGGAAGGGTCATTGTTATTGCTGATGCCGCTACTTTGGATAATGTCTTCTCAACAATACTATGGATGTGAAGTGATTAACAAATCCCCAAACCTATCTAGGTGATGAGTTTGAATTTTGAAATCAAATTTTTAACATGTATCTATTAATTCTAACACATTTTTTCCCCAGTAAATTAAAAGTGTTGATCTGTAGACATCAATATCTTTACTTTCATCTGTTTGTTTTCTCACCCTCATTTATTTATCTCCATCCTTTACTCCCTCTTCATGTTCTGCGCTTGCCTCTTTCTCCCTCTCCCAGTGTTGCCTTAAATCATGCATGTGGGTAGCATGTCCTGTCCGTCCTCAGCCTCATTAAACATACTGGGTCCTTCATTACCCCCGGCCTTATTAGCCTCAGGAAGTGCTGAGGATGTGGCTTTGGAAGAGAGAGGCCTCCTCTCACTCATTCTTATGATCATCCATTCTGAACTGAAACCATCAATCCTGTCTTCAGCCACTGCGGCGTCTCTTTAAAACGCATATTTAACTCTCCGCTCATTGATTGTACGAAATTGAATGCATGTCAATTTGAATGAGTGCTACAGTCATTTAAAAAGTGTTCAGTGTGCAAAACAGGGTGGCTGCTGGTGCGGATCGTTCACTGTCACGCACCAGAAAGATACCTGAAATATTCATTCATGTGTGCTTCGGATTAATGATTTAGGAGTTGTATGTATTTTTTGATGTGTAGGATTTCCTTCATTGATATAATACTGCTACATTATTTTTGACGGCTCATTTGAAGATATTGCACTGCAGAAATCTAATATTAAACTGCAGAAACCACCAATATCTAAATTGCATCTTACTGTTTGAAACATCTTTCTACTGTTTGAAAAACAGCATGTCCGCCTTAAAAATCTGATTTGTAAGTTCCACAGAGGAGTGTAAAATTTAAGACACAGCTGTTGTTGTTCAGGCTGTGAAAAAATGAAATTTAAGCTCAGTTGAATTGTTTCATTAAGTTCCAATAAAAGAAAGATGGAGGTCAGTGTTTGACGGCTCTACACTGAGCTACACATGAATCTGAGACAAGCTGCCATAATAGTTAAATGACAGCCAGGGCAGCAGGTACCATGAACCACAGGCCGACTGAACTGTCTGTAACAAAGAGACAAAATAGACTCTTCTATTCATGTATCTGCTTACTTCTCAGTGTATTTGGCTATATCTGACATTCTGTTTATATATAATGTCCTTGTTTATCAAAGTAAGATGAAACAGAGTCAGGTTTTGTAATTAATAATATTATTAGATTTTTCTCAAGGAGAGACTGTCACAGATGTACTGACCAAACATTAAGACCAGATTGTCATGGTCATATTCAAACTGATATTCGACTCAGGATGATCAAAGTAACAGATGTGGGTTCGTCGTCAGTTCATTTATATACACTGCAGTGATTCAGCTGTAACCAGAGTAAAGTTAAACCATGATTTTTCTCAAACTCTCTCAAAAGTTCTGTTTTGCTAAATGCATCCCTCCTGCATCAGTCCTTCCTTATCTTGATTTTTTTTCCTGAAAACTACCAACCGGCCTTTGAGATTTGCTCCAGTTGGATGATTTCACTGTGAGAGAAATTTTGATTTATTGCTGTCAGTTCACTCTATGCTTAGTAATTTGTCCCTTGGGGGCTTCTGTATACCTCCACCCCTGTGCAGCAACCCATCAGGGACAGCACTATCAGATACACAAACGTGGACAAACAGCTTGTTAGAGCAGGACTGCAGGTAACTCAGCCCGTCAGCCGGTGAACGCTGATGATTGTCCCTGTCGATGCTGCTCTGTATGCTTCTCTCCTCAGCTGCCGTTTCCAACACTAATTTGAAACCTTTTGCTTTAACGGAACAGGTTGCTCCTCAGACTGGACAGTATTATGCACAGTAGTTACCTCAGTCTGCTTTCCTTTGCTGTTTGGAGTCAGCAGGTAATGATGTAAAAGGGACGGAAAGCAGCATGTTTGAAGAAGGATCCACATGTCAAGGTTTCACTAAACATCATCAAGTCCCTGTTTCCTGTTAGCTTGTCGAAGCTTGTAGCTTACAACAAATCATTCCAGATATTATCTCAACTGTCCAGCCAACGTGTAAATATGCCTGCTGTGGAAGTTTGGCTAACTTTAAAACTGTAAATGTCTTAGTTAAACTATCACCATAATCCAGATTTTTTCCAGTGATTAAGTTGTTTTTGTGCATCTAAACATACTGAAACCTGGGAATTTCTGTTGAAGCACAGCACATCTGAACCTTCATTTGAATATATCAAACCTGTTTAAGAGGAAACCAGCTTTCTTAATGTGGAAAAATAGGTTTTAGTTTTATGTGGTTCATTTGGTTTCATCTATTTCCAGAGTGATAAAACACAATAGCAAGCGAACACCAAGTATAGTGACACAAAGTGAAAACAAAAATAAGTTTAAACTCAATATATACATAGAAGCAGAAATGCCGGAGCTTCTCTTTACAAGTTACCCGTTTCATTTTTTCCATCCTTTTTTCCCCGCCACTCTCTCAGTCTCTGACATGGGTTTCATTTGTTTACCAGGCTGAGGAAGGAGCTGGAGTTGCATAAAGGAGGAGAGCTCGAGCTTCTGAGAGAGACGCTCAGCTCAGAAATACAGTTCCTCAAGTCGGTAAGTTGCTGTGTTATGAACAAAGCTAATGAAAACAGAGTTATTCACATCCTACCAGAATCACACAGGAGACAAGGGCAGAAATATAATGTCTTTTAAATATGACTGAGGTCAAGCACATTGCTATTCATTTTCCAAATGTTACCATGAGAAAAGTTCAAAACTCATTCATTATTTATGGCTTCTTTGTAGGTTTTCATTCTACTTTTTCTGTTTGCAGAAGCTGGACGGCAGCCAGAGAAATGAGCGGCATTAGGTTTGGCACAATGATGACACAGGAGGGTTTCATTGGTTCAGTGATCGTCTCTTCTGTTAAATAAACATACATGCTGATGAATAGAACCGAGACGGAAAGAGAAGAAAGAAAACAGGAGGGAACAATCGGAATGAGATTATAAACTGTGTTCTTTAACATTTACTTTAAAAGTTCAATGAAAAGGGCAAATTCCAGTCTGAGTGACCTCAATCAATACATGGATTGTCTTTAAAAGCTGTTAGTGTTGACAGTTGTTACTGGAAGAGCTGAAACAAAACACTGAGATCAATTATTAAAACTGATAAATTGAAAGTGAAACATTTTTCTTTCCTATTTTTTTTCTTGTGCAGCTTCCTTCAACAAGTTGTTTTAAATGAGAAATATTAGTTTTTGCATTTTATGTTTTTGCACAAGACTGACAACTCAACTCATACACATGGACAGTGAACAGAACAGTGTGTTTTGTTGCTTGCAAATGAAGGAGGCCTTCGAAAACAGTGATTTAATACTGTCCTCTAGTGGACAAAGAGTGGTACTGCTATAACAGTGGTTCAGTCAAAATAGTGAATCATACTGAGTTAGTGTAGCGTAGTGTAGCGGACAACATGTAAACATAGATGTGAAATAAATAATTTGAATGTCTGTTTAATTTAATTATAATTCAATTGAAAACACTCACATGTATGAAGATGCCCAAATACCCATTTGTGATTCTTGTACATGTCATGGAGTTTAATACGTTGCTGTGTGTTTTGGAACCAGGCTGCTGGGATTCACTCCATCACACAGATGCTGGATGGGTTGAGTTCAGGACTCTGTGCAGGTCCGTCAAGTTCTTCCACAACCAACTGGAAAATCTTTTTGGACTTGACACAGTCGTGTTTAAACAGGAAAGAACCTTTTCCAAACTGTTGCCACAAACTTAGAAACTCACTATTGTCCAAAATATAATTGTAGGTTTCCTGTTCCAGTGAACGAAGGAGCTCAAATGATGAAAAAAACGATTGAGACCAAAGGTTTGTGGACAGGGTTGTCAGGGGTGACTCACATGATAAACTGTAAGTGAAGGTTTCTCTTCACTTTCTGGTGAAATGTGACTCAGTTACCAGCAAAAACATTATAGGAAAAGAGTTGTTTGTCTGTTGCCACCTACTGGGAGATGTGTGGCATTACAGTTGACCACTGTTCCTCCCTCAGTCCACAGACAGTTATTTCCATAATTGATGATTAGACAGTCTGTCGTTCTGCACCAGAGGGTCATTCAGCAGGTCGTTCTCTCTCTGATTAGAGTGACTCCTAATAGAATGATGTGGAATGTCAGTGGCCGCCTAATGAGATCCTGCAATCTCATTTTGACTTTTTAACCTTGACCTCAGAGAGCTGTGTCCGGATGTGTTAGCAAAAACTGAGCGCAGACAGAAGAGCAGACGAAGCAGGTCCATTTGGCCGAGTGCTTAACCTCATTTTAACTGCTGCTCTGGTCCACAGCTCATAAATAGAGAGCAACTATTAGTGAAATGAAGTCAGGAGGAAAACAGTGAAGACAATCACACACTTGCAGGTGTATCTTTCCTCTTGTTGATGTGAATGCAGTGATTTATTCTACAGAATAACATCCAACCTTTAATCCAGATTGTTCCTCTTTGAGTATCATTACTGCCTGTATAACCTTCAGTGTCTGCTGAGGCAATAAAGTTGTGTTTGCCTTGTTTAGATTCACCTAAGTTCTCACTAAAGACAGGACCAAGGGGAACTCTTCAGGATAGTGAAAAGGCTGCGTTGAATTTAGTGTTACTTGTAGACGTGTTCTTTATTTGACAGCTAAAGTGCATTTATGTAACTAAAGGCTTGTGTTCCTTTAACTTTAAAAATTATTTTTAAGCGAAATCTGTCATTGCAAAATCAAAATGTTGGGTCCTGTTTTTTTTTAGGAAAACACTTCCTGCAGTCAGTCTTAAATTGGCCCAAAGTGGACAGACTCCTTGGACAGAGAAAACAACATGACCTTTCCTCTAGCACCACCCTCAGGACAAACTTTATATGTTAAGCCCCAGCAGTAAAGACGCAGAGATAGTAAAACATTATGCAACAACAGTTTTGTTTTTGGTGTTTGAGCGTCATCGAGCTGCTTAAAAGTGGGACTACAATGTCAGTAGGTATCAGTTAAAGGTGGACACTGAAAATACACTGATTATCTGACCTAACTCTTAACTCAATACACACAAAGAACCAAAGCCAACAAAGGAAACTATTCAGGATCAGGAGCACTTTTATTCTTAAAACTTGAAGTCAGTCTAACTTTCATAGAGTTTTTTGTTGATTGCAAAGCTTCATTTCTTACAATCCTTGCATTCTCAGATCCTAGACAGACTTTCACACTCAGCATTCATGACATGGTCGATGCAGTTTTCCACGTGTTTCGACCTGGTGGTCATCCACACACCAGGCAGCCGTGCTGTGGCTCTCCCTGCACGCCTTCATTCCTCAGCTCAGCGGTGAATTCTTCGATGAGGCTGTGCTGCAGTTGGCTGCTGCTCTTGGTTGTTAGACAGTTCTGATCTTTAGGAAAATAGGCTGTCTTTGCTCCTGAAATTTGAACGAGTGCTTCTAGAAACAGAGAGAAGGAAACTTCAGCTTCACAACTTAAAATCCTACATAAAATGGCGCTGTATAAACAAATAATGTGTGTTTCCTGGTACTGAACATTTAAGACATAAAAAAGTAATAAAACTACACTGACTACAAAAGTTCTTTTTAAGAGGGCTGGATTTTTGTAAATCAGTCCATACTCTGAACTTTGCAATCAGACTCAAACTCTCAGACTCACCGTTGCACACAGCCAGTCTGTTCCCTCCGATGTACTGGCTGTTCCATTTATATCCTGTCTGCTCACTGCATTCATCAAACAGACGACTCCTCCTGAGAAATCCAAAATCATAACCCTGTGACAGAAGATTCAAATTATCATGCTCATCCTTTTTTCCTTTCTGTGCAGAACTATCCAGAAAATTTGCTCGTTGTATTAATACATGTGAAAATGTGTGAAGCACTTACGTGGTTGCACAGAGGTTTGCAGTAGCGCTTGTTGGAAACTGTGACACATGCCAACGCTCCATTTTCAGGAACTTCAGCTTCAGGGCATTTGTTTGGCTCCGCACCTTGACATTCTGTAAATCAATGATTATTTAATAAATGAGTCATATGAAACATCTGGATTCGTCCTCTGCAGCTCTTCTGTTCATCCAGGCTTTTATTAAACATCAGAGAAATCCACATTCAATCGGATGAAATCTCAAACTGCCTCATTCTTTATTCTGTAGATTCCAGGATCACTTCAGCTGTTATTACCTGCAAGAGTCCATCAGCAGAAATTACATCACAACATTTAATCTTAATCAGCGATGAGAGCATTATCCTACTTACAGGCTGAGTCACTTAATTCAGTGTTTGACTTCACAAACGTGATAAATTCAGTAAACCCTGCAGCTCCATGAGCACTTTCTGAAAATGACCAGCATCAGTCAGTGCAGTGACCTGAGTCTTAACTATTGTTTACTTAAACTTATTTACATCATTAGACTAAAATAAATCAAAGTACAGTACAGTCTAATCTTTAATTGAATAAGTAAAGTATCAGCTGTGAGAGACTCAGTCTCTACTTCCTCTCAAGTTATCGTCTGCAGTTCAGCAACACCAGCAAACCCTGACCGATTGGAATCAGGCTGAATATAATGATTTTTTTTTTCTTTATGGCCACGATCAGGAGTCTTAGCAGATCAGGAGTCTTAGCAGGCACCTGTTGAGTGACTGAACCAGTGTTTTCCTGGTCAGGCAAGACATCATTGTGAAGTTATGTTAGTTTAATAGATGTTAAGTTCTTGTTAAGATTAAGAAAAGTATGCCAGTTATATTCCTGACCCCCAAACCTTTCTCTTCCTCTTCAACCTTCACCCTAACCTCAGTCTGGGCTTAATTCTAGCATTCACCCTAAAGTATCTACTCTCAAACAGCCCTGAAAAAGTGAGAAATGTCTTGACAGTCGAGGTCTGAAACTTAAACTGCTCACACAGATAAAACACGAAGAAGAATCTCGTGTGTCTGTGACTCGTCCTCGTACCTCTCAGCTGCTGTTTGTGCAGAGCATCAGTCAGATTCCTCATGGAGAGCAGCAGTGCAGCTGTCTGCTGTGGACTGGATGTCAGGCTTTCACCGCACTCTAACGCCACCTGTTGGTTCATATCAGACAGTGCAGCTTTTCTCACAATGTGGCGTGATATGAAAAGCAAATTGCAAACAACAGACATAAAAAAACCCATGCTGGTTAATGACTCTTTGTTAATGACTCTTCTGGCTTTTCTTCAGTGATGTGAACATGTTACAGTAACTTTTCTAGTAGGACAAACATTAATAATTTACCTTAAGAGCAGCTGATAGTTTGTGAGTTTGCAAGCTGCAATTCTGATGTGTGGTTTCATCTTGAGCTGCAGAGGAAGACCAGACTGCAAACACACACACACACACACACACACACACACACACACACACAAAGCATATTATATCCAGTTTTTCATCTGATCATGATTCTTTTACCCACATGCAGTATTTGTGTATTCAGTCTCTCTCACGATCTTCAGACAAACATATAAAACTGTAAGATTACCTGCAAGTGAGCAAAGCCAAAGAAATGCTCCTTTTAAAGCCATGACCAGTGAATATGAATTTTTCTGACCCAGAACTGAAGGCTGAAACTGAAAACTGAAAACTGACAGGTGAATTTATTGACTCTGGCTTTAGGGGCAAAGTTTATAGAATTGGCCAATATTGTGGATTTCCCATATTTCACAAATTTCCATCTATCCATCGTCTATCCCATGATGCAACCTGAACTTTGACTCTGCAGAGGTGAATATCACCAGGTTTTGAGCACAGCTTCATTTTATATTTGTTTTTGCAACTGCTATACAAATATTTGCTGGAGTTGCTGTTGCTCTGGTTTCTTCTAATAATGAATCATTGTTCAGTCTGTATGTCCCAGTTTGTACTGATGGGGGAGCTGGTAGCACACTTTGGACTGGTCGTCTGCACACAGGATGTCACAACTGCTTCTGAGCTGTGAGCCCATTATGGAGCCAAATGTCGGTCTGAAATCTACACACTCCAACACACACACACACACACATGCAACAGCCCATCAGACACACTGGGTGACTCAGTGTCAGTCGGTAAGTTGTGCTACGAAGGATGACTGTGTAAATAATTCACTGTGGATGTTATTCATTATGGATGTCTGACAATCTGGGAGCAAATGAATTATTGAAGCTTTTAGGAGGAGTGATTGAGCTCATTAACACAGAGAATTGCCTTTTTATGTTTGATTTGAGGAACAAAGATTTGTCCTGGAAATGGACCTCGAGAGCTGTTATTATCTTCTTACTGACATGTTCTCTCACATGCTTCAGTTCTTTGCCTTTTCGTCCGGATTTCTTCTCTTGTGGTCAAAGAAATAATAGAGTGCAAAGTTTTCTTTAATGTGATAATGATGTTATTCACAAATCCATGCAGCATAGAACATCCAGCTGATGATTCCATTTATTTACTAAATTAGAATAATGACTGACTTGGAGCCTAAATGCATAATGTTCTGCATGTTGCACTGGTTCAGAGACTCGATGGCAGAACAGCTGGAAGCTTGTGTGGCCGCCTGCTGTTTGTTGCATCAGCCTCTGCAGGAAAAAGCATCAGCTAGTTAAGTGTGAAACCACCAGGTTACGCATACAATCATTTTGATGCTTACAGTCGTGGTGGGAAGACTCTGAATTCAAATATAAGAGTACAAGGCTGCGCAAGATGCTCAGATATAATAGTGTGAGTAATCGAACTATATGCTTGATAATGTTACCACATGGTTTCGCCTTTCCTACTACAAACACGACCCCCTGCTGTTCCTTGCCGCTCCTCGTCGGTTTGTCCCGGTACGTCAGCTCCCTCTGTGATCGTTCACCGTGCATTTTCATCACCGCGTCCAAACAGAGCCTGCACCAGTGTGGTTCGAGGGAAACGCCACTGATTTTACACATTTAAGTCTGTTTACATGTCCTGAGGAGTTTCACTGCACATGTGAAATAACAGTATGAAGCCTTTTGTGGCTTCAGAGGGAGCCGTGTGAAGTCTGATAAAATGCTCCGGTGCCAGTTATTCAAAACTGCTTTGTTTATTGAGACTAAATGATTTGATTTAATCTGACATAAACAACATCCACAAAACCAGGACTGTTCACGTGTTACATAAACTTATTATGCAATAAAGTTACTGCAGCAGTGCTGGTGTGATGCAGGTTTGCAATGAGTGTATGAGACCAGAGATGGTTCAGAAACACACTCAGAGTCATTTCCTGTGTCTGTGTCGCATGGGTTTCTCCGCTGCCCCGCCCCTTCAGGAAACCAACAGCAGGTCCTGAGTCTCTTCACTTCAATGGGAGACGTGAAACTGAGCACGGCCTCCATCTTTATCCGAGGCTCCACTGACTCCTGATGGTGGAGGTAAGGTAAGGATCGTGGTCATATTTAAACAACAGACCACAGTCTCTGGTGTCAGATGCTCTGTTCACCAAACCATCCACCGTTGGTTCAACCTCCTTCTGCTTTGCAAAATCATGCACAAGCTGTTTGAGCTGCACACACTCACCAGTCACACATAAACACATTGTCCACCTTGATACCTGCACACACACTTAGACACAACGAGCATCAATACAGAGGCAGACACGCCCAAAGCCCTTTGTGACTGTGTGGTATAAAAGTGATGAACGGCGTGTATGATAGCAACACGCTCTCCTCTCTGTCTAACCTTTCTCAAATACTGGTGACATTCTCCCCGCGGCGCTCCTTGTCTACCTCCCTCGCAGGCATTGTGCTGAATTAGCCAGCCATGGAAAACGGCTACCGTGTTGTCAAATGATTCACATGGTTGAGCCGCAAAAAGCCGAGCAGTCGGAGCTAATTGGTATTCAGGAAGACGCCGCACTACCTGTTTAAAATACTTTTCCTGTTTGGGAGGATCACTGCGCCTCCAGGGAAAGTCTGAACGCAATCGCAGCTGATGAATAGCTAATAACGTCTATTAGCTCATTTTAATTACCCCTTTGCTTTTATCACGAGGCTGATTTATTTTCTTAACACACACAAGCCGCAGCAGTTGTGGATCATTTTAAAGGTGCAGCCGTGTAAGAGATTTTCTAAGATTAATGTGCAAATGGCTTCGGGAAACGAGGGTTTAACACTGATATTCAACTGTGAGCTTGTAAAGACACAGCCAGGCTGATCCTGTCAGCCGCGGAAAAAAAAAAAAAGGCTTTTCTGTCTAAACAAAAATCAAAGTGAAGGGAAGGGAGAGACAAGAAGGGAACAGGGCAGTTGAGAGAAGGCGTGATGATTCCAGCTGTGCCGTATCAAACAGCAGGAGGCTCCAACAGGAAGCTTTCTTCTCCCTGTCTCGCAGAACCTCGCACGCTAATTAACAAACTATTATAGCGACAGAAATGTCTGCTGGCGGGAAGAGAGGCTTCTAAGAAAAGTGTGAATATAATAGTTGATTGACAGCTCCACTTATCGCTCATCTCCCGCTCGTTTCATTCTCTCTCTCTCTATTGTTTAGCGTACACAAATTAGTGGAATGTCATGGAGGCAGCGTTTACAGGGAAAGTGCAGGAGGGAAGGTTTTTAATGAAAGACCATCTTCTTCCTCAATGGATCCCACTGAGAGCGACGGGTTCACGCGGCCACTGAGTCATTCAGCATCGGCCGATCAGTCAAACGAACACCTCCAGGTACGAGGAGAACACGCACGAGCCGAAGCGAGAGCACAGAACACACACCAGATGGAGGAAACTATTAATTTATCAAATATTTATAAGATGCAAATGTGAATAAAAAAATGACGCCGCCGTCCCTGAACACCTGTTTCCCTGCCGGCTTCCCGAGCTCTTGTTTACCACCTGTCTTCTCTCCTGTCTTCCTGAACACGAGCAGGTCTTTGAGTTTAAAACGTGTCTCACTGCTTCTCCATCTTTCTGGCTCGTTGTCCTGCTGATTCTTTCCCACTGAACACAAACTAAACACACCTGTTTACTTCTTGCTTTTCTGTCTCTGCTCCTTTTTGCCAGCCACTTACTGTATTTACCTCCCTGCTCCTCGCCTCCTGTCTCTTTGCTCTCCTCCTGTTTTCTTAGTGGCTTCAACCTCATTTCAAAGGTCACGACCTAATGGGCTGTTTGTATGATAGTACGTGTTTACTGATCACATGACTGTCCCCTGATCTTCATGCCATTTGATGTTTCCTTCTGTTCCTGTCAAGCTTTCCAAAAATTATGTTCATAGACAACTTTTTGTTGTTCTGTGTAGTATTGTTTCTTGCACTGTCCCATTTATAGCAATGGGGTTAAATATTATCAGAATAACAGTAAATTCAACACCACAAACTGCAGCCTCTGAAGTGACTGTAAAGTTGAACACCTTTTTGAACCAGAGAAGAAGTTTGCAGGAGACAGATCACGTCCTTACTCATTCAATCTGTCCAATACTTAAGTAGGACTGTGTTCTTTAACAGTTGTTGTGAAATGCTCATCATGGATGTCACTGAAAAAAATGATTATTTTGGCATTTGGTATTACGATCTCTTGTCTGTCACTACTGACATAGATATTTAATCCTTATCACAAATGTCTATCAGCCTACAGCCTAATCTTATTCTTTTCAGAATCAAAAAGCAAAGTTGCATTTGACCAAGAAACTCCAGTCCTTTTGCTCGAATTGCTGACAATCTTCATAGACATATGTTAATCATACTAAATGTGTAGATAATGTAAGAAGAACTAATTGAAGAACATTGACAGCAAAGCCTTGATTTTGCAGAAACATCATGAGAGCCCTCGTGTCGTATTGGCATTGAAAAGCCGGAGCTCACACAGATGAAAGGCGGCTGTATCGGCCACAGAGGGTCTGTGTAATGGGGATATGCTCTGTGGCTTCACGACAGAGGAGCAGGAGTTCATTGTTCATGTCTTTAAAGGGTAACAGTGCTGCCAGACGCTGACAGGAGGCCAAAAACCTGCTGCCAGTTCCTTTTCTCCTTTCTTTCAAGAACATAAAGCACAAACATGAGAGCTGTTTAAACTGCGTGAGAGGAAGCTTGTTAGCAATTAATACAGTGTTTACGAAAGATCACAGAAAACTTTCTTTTCATAACCTGTTTGTTGTGAACTTGTTTGTTTTGAAATGAAGAATCGACATCAGAATGCACTCGTGCATGTGGTGATTTTATTCTTTGTCGGATACAAACTTTTAGAGATGCAGCGATCGACTTTATTCATGTTCTTACAAACATCAACAAAGGCTGGAAGAATCACGTGTTAATGATGATTTTAGTCAATTAAATAAACGCACAAATAATAAATTTGTGATTCAAGAAAAAGCCAATAAAATGCTCATGTTTGATGAAAAAGCTTGGAGCCTTTTAAAACCAGCCATCACGAGGACGTCTGGGTTTTCAGCTCCTGCTGTTATTTTTCCTACTGAGGCTTCTTGTCGGCTGGATTTCACATGACTTCTAATGGAAGCTGATGACAAACGCAGATTGGCAGAGTTGTCTCCTGCTGGAGTGTTTCAAATGTGGTCTGTAGGATCTCGACTGCAGGTTCAAGCAACGGGGGAATGACCCGTAAATTACATGTCAAGTCAAGTCAGTGTTATTCGAATATGTAGTCCAATATCACAAACCACAACAGCCGCTATTCAGATCAGGAAAAAATGAGGTCATGTGTACAGAATAGACCAGCATATTGAAATGACAGTATGGACAATCAGAATGACAAATTACAAAACAAATATGAAGAATGTGGACGTCAAGCTAATTTCAGGTGCCACCAAACAACCACATGCATCACATCCATCATGGAGACCTGGAAAGACAACAGACAAACACACAAGAGGCAAAGCTAAAACTCACCGTTCACTCAGAAAAGAGAACGGAAACAAGATCACAGAGGGAGAGAGACAAGGACAACATGCACACAAGGGAGAGAGAGAGAGAGAGAGAGAATCTCCTAGAGGACAAAGATCCAGATCCAAAACATCTGGAAGGAGACAGCGACAGTCAGGAGAGAGAACAAGGTCCCAGGGTGGCAGATGAGAGGGCCAAAAACAGAGCCCTGAGGTACTCCATGTTTCACACCACATAGTGTTGATGTAATATTATAGGAAACACACTGTTTTCTTTCAGATAAGTAAGACTTTAACTGTGTGAGAGCCACAGACACCAAATTGATTTTCCAGTCAGTCTGGGAGAACACAGTGCCACCAAACATCTGTGAATGTGCAAAACATTTCAAAGAAGAGGGAAAAAGACAACTGGCAGCCTCTCGCTTCAGCTGTGATTTTCGCTCTCTCGCTCAGTCATTTGCTGTTTCCCAGAGACACTGATGCTGCTAATGGGCCCTGGGATGGTAAAAGGCTTTTCAGATTAGTGCTCCAAAAGCAGCTTTAGGATTCTTGCCGGCCCCAGCTGCGGGAGCCTCCCTCGTTGGGGACTTTGGCTCCGCGAAGCATTCGGTTCTTCCAGGAACAAAACTGGAGTTTGTGTGAAGGCGACTTTTGAGGTTGAATTGTAATGTTTGCTGTGTGATGTGTGTGCCGGTAGGAAAAGTGTGTTGTTCTGTGGTGTTTGCATTTATGTGCACTGATTTCCATACGAGACAGTGTGCAAGTCTGTCTGCGTGTGAGTTATTGGTTTAATTTTCCCTTTTATGTGACTGTAAATGAATGCTATTTGAATAAAGCTACTGAGACTCATAAAAGTGCCTGTGTTGAGATAGTGGATCTAGTTAAGTTCCTTCTCGCATTCACAGTGGAACGAGCTGACGGGCAGCGACGGAGACGAGAGCTGAGAAGAAAAACTCCTTCATATCTTTAAAGTCTGATTCAAACTGTTGATGATATACTTACTGGGCTTTTTTGTGACACGGCACTAAAAGCTGACCTGAGATCAGAAAGAGGAACTCTATAAAAAGCCGAAGCATCATGTGGGTGGAGGCTCAGTCGGCCACACTCATCCACTGCAGCAAATTTATTCCTGTTGATATCGCTGTTCTTTTTCTGGCTATTGTGGGAAAAAAATGCAAACAGAGCTCATTCTAAAATGATATATCTATTTTGGAAAGACTGCCTGACATTCATAAGCCATTTTTTCTCAAACACAGGTGATTATAAAACCAGAGAGTGAACCAATTTGTAAGAGAATCTCAGTGAGTAAATCCTCTGAGCAGCTATCGTACAAATTAGGTGTTGATTTATTCATACGGCCTCATTTTGGATCGAAATGTTCAGATTTTCATGGCAGACAACAAAATGCATGAGGTTTACTGCGCATCAATCTGTGTTGTGTTGTTGGAATAAAATTCTCCATCAGATGTGAGTGCAGTCTGCAGGGACCAGCGACACACGCTTCCAACAGTCGGAACATTTCAATTGCACGAGAGAAATGATAATAAGGTCACCAGACCTCCCGTATAGAATCGAGGACGCGGGTGTTTATGTCGAGATCAGCGTGACGGTACATTTGCATGTTTTAACATAGAGCATGAATAAATAACATGGACGTGTTTGTTGTGCACTTCAGTTCAGGATTCCCATGTTTCAGCCACAGTTTCCACATCACTCACATCATATTCTGACCAAGATGCAGAGTTTCAGATATGAGACAAAGTGTTTTAGTGCAAAATAGGTTTCTGCCATTTATGATAGCAAATAAATAAATGTACTTTTTCACATTAATAACAGCTCGACAAATTGCCAGAACAATTTCCTTCTGATCAAATATGCTTGTTTTAAACTGACCCAGTTGTAATGATGATGATGATTTTGTGTGATTTGTGTTATGAAACCGGCGAGTGAGGATTTCAGGATTTTATTTCCAAACATCCAGCTGAGTGGAAGCAGAACGGTGGGGTTGGTTAGAATATCTCCGAATGAGCTGATATTAGAACAATTGGGTGAAGATTGTGGGAAGAGGTTGCTTTATATGAGACGGGAGTGGGGAAGGACTCAAGCGCAAAACACCCGAATTGACGATGAATACGTCTTTTAATAGAGGCAAACAAAATCTCAACTCACTGCAAAGAACAGTGTCCAGAATAGTCCAAAATGTATCATAAAAGAAAAGCAGAAACAAATCCAAAAAATGACAAGCGTAATCACAGGCATGAGGGAACAACAGACCAGGAGAAGAAAAGAAGACAATCCAGCTGAGTGGGGTGAAATGACTTATATAGAGTCCTGATTAGTAGTTGGCTGCAGCTGGGATCACAGGTGACTAGATGAGGTGGGAGTGGCTGACAGGTGAGGTGAGGCAGAGGCGGGGTGAGTAGGAAAGTACCGGGACCTGAGGTGAGAAGCTATGGCAGGTGAATAGTGACAGACTGACTTAGACAGGTAAACTAAGAGAACTAAGGCAGACTGAACTAAAACATAACAGGGCTGTAACAGACAGAACTAAGGCATAGAACACAGACAGAAAACCAAGACAGAAAACTACAACATAGAACTAAGAAACAACTAGGACACACAACATGACAGCAGAGGTAAGGAACGAATACAGAGACAATGAACTAAGACAAGATTGGACTAAGACAGGACTACGACGTAACAAGACTACGACAAGACAAGACTACGACCATAACTAACAGAACTAAGACAAGACTGACAGGATAAGAACAGAGACTGAAACTAAGGCAGAGAGGCTGAAACACTGGACAGAACTGTGGCAGGTAAGAAAGTGATATGGCAAAAAACTAAGGCTGAACAAAAACTAAAGGCTAAACAAAAACTAAACAGAGGCCTAGCAGGCAGAACTGTGACATTATATGCACGAAATGAATAAAAACAATTCCCAAAATCCCTGAAGTATCTAAAAAGGCAAAGTTACACAAACATTTAAAATAACATACAAGGATCCAGTAAATCCACTATGAGGGAGCAGAAGAGTCCAAAATGGAGGAAGCTATCGTCACCATCCACCTGTATTTAACCTCTGTCATGTATAAACTGCTCCAGATGAAATGGAAGCTTTGCAGACAGTTATAAAACAGGACTGATGCTATAAATACGCCTTTTTGAATAAACTGAGTCAACTTTTTGGAGTCTTTCACAGGAGGCCTTCACATTGTCAGGGCTGCGAATCTTTTCAGCTCGTTTCATCGTCCTCCTTAGTTGATATGTGTGTACTTTGCTGTACATCACAACACCACTGTAACTTCTCCCGTCTTCTCCACCTGCTCCTCGAACACCGAACGTCTTGAGGGCCTGAACTCAGCCACCTGCAGGACTGAGTTCATCTCTGGCTACGACTCCTTGTGATCTCTGGACTTCCTTGCTCTTACAGAGACCTTGACCACACCAGACATCTTCCACGCTTCAGCCCACTCCTCCACCCACACGTCCACAGCTGTTGGCAAAGGGGGTGGCTGCTTTGCCGATCTCCCCCGTGTGGCCTTTTTCTCTCTACCTCCTTCCACGCTTCACTCTTTCCTCCTTTGACTTTGCTGTCTGTTTCTGATCCGGTGAAGTTGAACATTGTTGTGCTCCGCCGCCCACCAGGTCGTCCTCGGGGAATTCTTGAAGGACTGAGACATCCTCCTATCGAACGTCTGTGAAGTCGGCCCCTAGTGCTTCTCCCTGACTTCAGCATCCAGACGGAGACGTCAACATCTGACTTATTTACTGTCTTCTGTCACTCTCTGTCTCTCCCTCACCCCCGCACTCACAAAGCAGGTGACCAACTCGACCTTACATGCACCAGAATCTGCTCGACCTCTGACCTTTCTGTCACCCTTCTTTATGTCTATGGACTCTCTCTGTCCTCTCCCTCTGATCATCCCCAGCTGACCCCTACAGCTCCCTGGCTGAAAGAAACTGGTGGAAGTGGAAGCACCCAGAGGACTTTCTCCGCCTCCTTATCTGCAGCTAAAAGCTCATTCTCTCAATCCCATTTCTATCTTCTCCCTCCTCCCCCTCCCCCTCCTCCCTTCGACTGAGCAACTTTGTTAACTAATTTGCGAGAAAGATAGATGACATACGCTGCTCATTTCCTCACCCACCTGCCAACACCACCTGTCCTGTTTCCACGGCTTCATCGCCTCCTTCCTTTACAGCCTCTCTCCCAGTAACGGTTACCTGGTTACCCACGGCCGAATCACCGACCTCTTGACCTTTCCCCGCTCACCTTCTTCACGCTGTTGCTCTTGACCTTCTGTGATCCCTAATTATTCAATTGTTTTTCATAATCTGAGCTAAGTAGTGATCTACCAATTTTTTATTTATGTTGGTGGCCTTTGGTGCTTTTACACATATATTTATCTGTACGCTTATTTTTATATACATAACAGTCTCATGAAATGTCTCTCGGGTTGTCTGCTATTTTTACCATCTCACCTGAGATGAAGAAGAAAACGGCACACGTCAGGTGTTATTTACCTCAAGACCTGCCCTGTGTGGGTGTGTCTGTTGGCTGAAATGTGTGTGTGTGCGTTGAACAGCACAGGACAGAAACACCTCAGAGAGAGCGTCTCCTTCCTTCATTCAATGGAAACGTTGCTGTTGTTGAATCTCGTAAATGTCTCAGTCTCAGTCTCAACTCACAAATTAGTACTTACAGAATTCAGACAGGGGCAGTGACTCTGTGTCTGAGCAGGTTGACTACTGTTCAGGTGCAGACGTCAAAAACCCTCAAGCCCTCATTTTTTCCACTGAACCGACAGAAACGTGTGAATGAACCGAGCAGCTGTTGAACCATGTTAATGTGATGAGCTGTTGTTAAAAGGAGCGTTCGTTCTCACTCAACCTCCCCTACAGGTAACAGCAGGAAATGATCCATCACTGGTGAAAAAAAAATGAAACTTCTGGAACTTTTTGCTTATCGTCACACAGGATCCCTTTGTGTTTGGTTTCATATTCATACGTCTCCTGTCAATCACAGAGTGTGTGTTCTTTGCACAGCGATCTGTTTGTACACCGAAGGCCGTGTTGTGAAGCAGCCATTATAACCTCTGCAGGCTGAACGTGTCGAATGAGTAAATGAGCAGCGTGCGAGCTCAGACACAGCTGATTGCACCTCCTGAAGCTTTGTGACGAATTGATTGATTGTTTGTCTGCAAGCAACAGCAGCTGCCATCGAGTTCGAGGTGTGCACCGAATCCTGCCGTGGCAACATGTGACCCGGTCTCCGGTTAGAAACCAGCTGGTTTCAAAATGCCAGGAAGCAAAGTTTATACATCTACACATTTAGATTCAAGCCCTAAATTTAAGTTCTCCATTAAAAAGCACCACTTTTGCAATATATAATATTATCAAATGTGTTTCCTATTACATATCGGTATTGATTGATATTTTGACTCATTTGATTTCTCTTTCAGACGATTGTGGGGAAAAAACATAAATGTCATAAAAATCTACTCTGACTTCACTGCCTGACATTCAGACGCCCATTTGTCCTCAAACACAGGTGATTATAAAACCAGAAACTGAACCTGTTTGTAAGAAAGTTTCTTAACATGACTCACCAGTAAGTCTTTGGAGCACCTTCTCGTGTTACAGCCTGATTCTGGATTTTAAATGTTTACATTTTCAAGGTAGGCGTCAAAATGCATCAGATTCAACAATCATCATCGTCAACATTAAATTTACACATTGAAGCATAATTGAATAAATAACATGAAAATGTTTATAGAACTGCCTTTGCTGTAAATGATATAACAACCAATAAGCTTCAGCAACACATCGACACACAGGACTGTCAGATATGAAGCATTGGATGGATCGACATGACATAGTGTCGATTTGTAACTGATGGTCTCCAGAGGATGAATCCTTGACAACTGCTTGATGGATATATTTGGTACAACATTTATGTGCTGATGAATTTCAATATCCTTAACGTTTCATCTGGAGCCATCATCGACCAAATCCTTACACGACATCCGTCATTCTCGCAACAGTAATTTGCATTTAGAGATAATTAGCATTGTGAACATGGGAAACATCGAACCTGTCAAACATCAATATATCTAGCAGGTGACATTGTGAGGACGTTAGCATGAATCTCTTCGCTCAAAGTCAAATCCAGTCTATTTTATTTATATAGCCCAAGATCACAAAACTTCAAATCTGTGCAGCAAACGACTTCCTGTTCCCTCGATTCAGATAAAGAAAAACTCCAACAGAGGAAAAAAATGGAACGAAACCTCAGGAGAACAGAGAACAGACGAGGTCACGGACAGACAGACATGCAACAGAGGTCACATGGACAGAACGGACCAATATTGTAAAATTCCATTTTGGACAATCAGGCTGACGAGTCAGGACAGATTCAAACAGACGGTGTATGTGGCTGTGGACACGCTCCCGGAGGAAGGCAGTGCTGTTTGTTAGTCCTTCAGCCTCACGGAGCTGCAGGCGAAGCTGCAGGCTCTTATGCTTTTTTTATATTCCACCAAAATGAAACATTTTCCAGCGTCTTCTGAAAGGTTGTGTCTTCTCTTATTGTTATCACAGTTCAGGTTTTGTCCGTGACTGAACTACGGTGGCAACTCCAGAAGTTTGAGATGGTTTATTTTGGTTTAACGGAGATTAATATCTTACATTTTCAATAAATTGTTTGAATTACAGCAGATCATGGTTTTGTATTGTTTGACTACAAATGTGAAAAGAGGGACTTGAGAGAAAAAGTGAAATGGTTCAGGCAGAAGAGAAGTTTTTGGGACAGTTTTAGGAGCATTTTTATGGCCTCGCTGCTTTATTGGACTTAATAGAGAAGCGGTGAGATGAGCATGAGAGGCTTGATGACATGAAACATAAATCAGAGCTGGTGTCAGAGTCATTTACCACTTTATGGTGCTTCATGCTTCTCAGGCTGCTGTGGGACAGTTTTCACTTCGCAGGACGGGTTTGACTCTCCCTGTGCATTTATTTAGCTTTACTGAATGTTAACAATTAAGAAATGATTATTTTGCTTCTTCAGACTCAGAAGCGCTGAGACTGGGACACTTTGGATTTAGACATTGAAATAAATGCAGATGACTGTGCACATTTCCTTCCTCATCGTTTGATGTCTCAACTCAAAGTATCAGCATCACTTTGGATTTGCCATCACTTGTGCTTCGATGTGCACTCACTGGTCCTCAATTATAGCTCCACATAAATAATGTGTTCCTTCACATTGTTCTCAATTAAGAGTGAACTGTTAACAGCTTTAAGGTTATTGCAGTTAAATGATGCAGCACGTTGTGATGGCTGCTGGTAAATAACCTCTTCTCTGTTTTTTAAAGGTGTGTTTCACTTCAGAGCTGCTTGTTTTATGCATCATTTAGTTCAGCGCTGCCTCCGTCTGTGGCTCCGTCACTGTGAGGTTCAGACCTTCGCTGGTCACATGTTGTGATCTGATATTCAGCTCGGTGTCAGTGACCGTGTGTCATTTAAAATCTATCAGTCAAAAAGTGTAAAAGTTGATCTGCAAAGATCAGAAACAGTAATTTACCCCAGATCTGCATTTTCTCAGAGGCTAACGAGAGAGATAGTGTTTGTCCATTTACTTCATGGCAGAATGACAACAGACAAGGTAAAAACTGCAGCTTTGGGTTAATCAAGATGTCTTTTGGTTCATATCTATGTCGGATGGAGTGGAAATTTAAATAGCCACTCAAAAAGATTTATCTTTGTCAGCTACCGGCAGCAGAGACGCTCGTGTCTGTGCTTTAAAAAGACTCTGCTGAACAGCTTGAACACACTCGTCACAATTAAACCCAAATGGTAAAAGACAGAGTGACAACAGCACAAACAAACAATTAAACACAACACTTTTGTTTTTGCTCTTAGATTTCAAAAGTTGAAGTTGAAATTCAGAGGCTCTGGTGGACGTTAATGCAAAACTGGAAATATCTGTGACGTCGTGTTTGTGTGATGAACTGCAGATTTAAGAGAGGTCTTTCATTGTGACCAGCTCGAAACACACCTGTGCAATAATCAGGCTGGTTAATCAGCACCTTGATGCACCACACCTGGCAGGTGGACGGATGATCCTGGCAGAGGAGAAGCACTCACTAACTTGGATCTTAACAAAAATGTGCTCAAAATTTGAGAGAAATAAGCTTTTTTTGCGAGACCTTTTGCTTCAGGAGTGAAAATGAAACAGTTTTTTTGCATTTACACTTTAGTGTAAAGTTATTTTGAGTTATTTTTGAGTCAAGATGAAAACTTCCTGTATGTGGTAGAGTCAAGGTTTGGATTTTGGTTGGAGCTAAGATCAGTGAGGTTGATCTGAGGTGCAGCAAATAGTGTGACTCTTGTATATCTCATATAGACGATGGTCACAATTAAACCAGTTTAAAAAGACTCTTTCAATTTCCGCTTTGAGTCTTGGAACTTTGCTTTCAGCGTCGTGTTGGAAGAGATTCACACTGTCACTTTTAATTGCTCATATTCTTCGCTGAGAGCAGAACAGAGGAATTTCTATTTACCTGGAAATAAATGGCATCAGATCCTATCATTGAATCATGTTGCAGATCCAGTGGTTAGTCTGCGACTGGCCCTCAGGTGGACCATCTGTCCAGACAGACAGGCAGATGGCCAGATGGCCTAACATATTTACTGGCCCCGGGGCCCCACCGA
This sequence comes from Holacanthus passer, assembly GCA_025331565.1. Taxonomy (NCBI): domain Eukaryota; kingdom Metazoa; phylum Chordata; class Actinopteri; family Pomacanthidae; genus Holacanthus; species Holacanthus passer. Next base: position 1,654,572 of record JAFREQ010000090.1, on the reverse strand, counting down.
CAGACAGACCGAGAGGAAAACTGGAGGCTTTCCACGTCGGCCTCGTGCAAAATAAACACACCCAGAAAGACTATCTGTCACACACACACACACACACACACACACACACACACACAAGCCCACACAGAGGATGGAATGTGATTCTCTGACCACACAGACATTTACATCATCTGAAAGAAACGGTTGAGATGAGACGCAGCAGTGATCATCTTCAAAAACACAGCTGGAACTCTGTGTGTGTGTGTGTGTGTGTGTGTGTAACAAATGTGTGTGTAGACTGAATTATATTGCAAACGTATTGTAAAGATGATTCATATATATACGAGATTTAAAATATTGTTATCAACATCGTCCTTGAATGACGTCCGTTGAATTAATCTAACATCAGGGCAATCTAGAGATTTCCATTCACTGGTTTAAAACAATAAAGGCTTTAACTTTCACACCTGCAGCGTTGCTCATTAGATCCAAACCAAGAAAAAAGAATTTGATGTCATGGTTGATTTTGGTGTTTTTTCTAGTTTGTTTTCGATGCATTTTTAGTTTCATACTTTACATACAGTGTTTTTGGTTTAGGATTGTTTAGTCTTTTGTCCAGGCTTTGCTTCAGGTGCTGGAGGTGTGGTCCTCAGGTGCTGGAGGTGTGGTCTTCATTTGCTGGGCCTCTCTGTTCTCTCAGCTGTCCCCAATCTCACCTAACGACTGGCAGCTTAAATCCCCCTCTCCTTCTCTTGCTGCCAGATCGTCCCTTTCCCTGCTCCCTGTCTTTGCCTCTGTTCTCCAGAGTTTCTTTGTCTTCTAGTGTTTTGTCCTCATCTTCACCTGCATGTCTCCTGCCGTCCAGCCTCCATCCACTGAAGCAGCTCTGCTCCACCTGCACTTCCTGTGTTTAGTCACCCTTTTTGTCTTTTCTTGTGAGTCCTGGAGTTTCTTTTGTTAAATAAATCCCCTTCCCTCAGTCACCCTCGTCTGCGTCTCGCTCCTGGGTCCAATTAAGAACTAACTGAAATCGTCACAATTTGATGCCTTCCAGTCAGACCAGGATCCACCTTATCAGTCCAGCTTGGTTCCCAACGTTCAAACCACACCAGAGTTTGACTGAGTTTTCACATCAACCAAAATGAACTGAACTAAACACATAAACAAATGTCCACAATAATAAATTATATATATTCAATTTGAAGGACACAAGAAAAATTTTGTAAAAACATCAATATGTTCTATTAAAACTTATAATTCAGTTCTGTGTATTTTCCACTATATAATCCAAATATTATTTCGACTTGACATGTAAATCTCCTGCAACCTTGAGCAAGAATCTTGACTTTTCTTTAATAACAGTGAAATATGAGACACAAACACAGAATATATGAAGATCACACTTGAAAAAAAAAACACACTTGAACAATCAGAACAGCAAGAACAAGAGAACAATGTCATATTGCATTTTGGTTCATTTGGATTCTGCTCTTAAGCCTCAGTGTCCTCGGCCCGTCGGCTCGATCTGGCCTCCTCTCGGCCGTCTGACCTGTGCTCAGTCCGCTTCAGTGTCTTTTACAGCTTCTGAGCTGCAGCTCTACTTATCTCCCAAGTCATTTTCCTTTCAGTGATTTTGTAATCAGCTCCTCATCACGACTTTCTCCGGCCCAGTCTTAATAGGTTTCCCCGTGGCTAATATCAGCTCCTTTACTCTGTACGCCATTAGCCTCTTTAATGAAAGCATGACCCCTATCTGCGGCCCCGCTTCCGTCTCCCCCTCGGCCCATCCAAAGCTCCAGACATCACAACGGCAAGGTGATGGAAAATGTCACTTCTCGTCCTTATTCAATTTGATATTAGCTGTTATGGCTCCTCGGAGGCTCACGCAGAGTCGGCGCTGGAAACAGTGATTGAAGCAGGAGCCATTAGGTTGTTTGGCTGCTTTGTTTCTTAGAGGCTCGTGTTTGTAATGTTTCTTCCACATGGTGGGATTGTAATACGAGCTCGGCACAACATGCAGAGGAGGCCTGAAGATTTCCATCTCCACAGCTGTCGCTCCGCTGGTGAAATGGCTGCACGACAAGACGCACTATGAGGAAATGTGGACTGTAAAAGCAAATGATTCTTTAAAAAAGACATTTGAAATTTCTAAAATGGGTTTGGTCAGTGTGATAATCCTGGGACGTTCTCGTGTAATGTTGCTACAGTCTGAACCGGGTCGAGACCTCTAATATATATTTACCTTTTATTGGATTATAGAGCGTTTGATATCGCACAACTTTTAGGCCCCGAGACGGCTGGACATGCAAACAGGATATGTTGTTATTTCAGTAGAAGTGAAGCAATTTCTGCTTCAGTATCCTTTCAAAATATGAAGTTATAGGCTGTGTCATGATAGTAGAGATGATTAAAGGATTTCAATCAATTATAAAAACTATCCATCAAACTGCAGCAGTGAGTCCACAGCAACACGTTTCAAACCAGTTGGACAGGAGCAAGAAAAGACTGAGAAAGTTGTGGACTGATTGAAAACACCTGTTTGGATCCTTCCACAGGTAAACAGGTTCATTGGTAACAGGTGATAGGATCATGATTGGGTATGAAAGGTTCATCCTGGAAAGACTCAGTCGTTCACAAGCGAGGATGGAGAGAGGTTCAACACTTTGTGAACACATGGTTGGATGAAGGAGATTAATACATGGACTCAGGAACAACTTCAGAAAACTGTTGTCAGTAAACACATTTTACACGGCATCCGAACTTTTTTAGAATCAGGTTTGTACAGTAAAAGCTGTGTTCTTGTCAGTGTTGTAATGAAGAGTGAGGCTGTGATTACGACTAAAGAAACACTAAACTCCAAGAAGCATTGGTAGAAAACAGCGTTAGTAAAATGTTGTGAATCTCCAGACGTGCAGGTCTGTAGTTAAACTGCACTCAGCTCTGATGTGAATGTAACTGGACCATTATTGCACAAGACTGTTGCTTAAAAGGAGAATTATAAGGTCTCTGTGCAAAGCTCTTAGGAGGAAAAACCGTGTTACTAGTTCATTACTGGTGAAACAGTGAGACGCCGGATGACGGTGTGAAAACACAGCAGCATCAGTGTCACTGTTTATCTTTAACAGTTGAGTTAAAGTCGACTGTTCAGGTTTAGATAGTAAATCAAATATCTGGATAAAGGTATCACTGTGGATAAGAAGAACCAGAGCATGTAAACATACTTGATGATAAAGGCAGTCATGGTGGTTCCAGTACAGTCTCGAGTCCTGTGAAGTCTGTAAAACCATTTATTTGCTTGAAACCTGTCCTCCCAGCTGTATCATTACGTCCTCGTTCCTTTGGAGCTGTAATCGCGAGGACTTCAATAATTAATGACAAAACTATTCTTCTAAGTGCTGCTCTGGAGCTCAGCTTCCAACCACACAACTTTATTATGAACGCGTCCAAACCGCCATTTTAAAGGAAGAGCGGTTATTCCAACAAACGTTACGATTTAAGTCGAAAGCGCTTCGGGGAATTGCTTATTGGAAAGCGGTTATCTCCCGAAGTTTAAGGCTAATCCTTCCTCAGCAATGAGAAATCGGAGAGAGGCGCTTTGACTCAGGGTCCCCACGCATGAGAATGTCATTTTCCAGGGTGCCAGGTCTGGAGAGCAGAATCTAAAGATGGTTTCTGTTGGAAAGTGGCAACATCGTGTGAAGCAAAGGAAGAAACAGAGAAAACAATGCATTTTTAAATAGAGCTGCATCAAAAAAAAAACTGGAGCAGTCAGTTCAATGGATTTCTGTCTCTCAGTTCTGGGCTTCCTCTGCTGTCGACCACCCTCCGTCCTCTCTGCTCGCTCTTCCTTTACTCAGGGTTTGTGTCACTTGGTTTCATCCAGACGTCTCTGATCCAGATCCTCCTCAACCTGTGTTTGCTTTTTACATAACTGTTCTGTTCTTCAGCCACTCTCTTCTCCCTCTGTGGGAATGTATCTCAGAGTCTCACCTGTAGTCGACGTTCAGTCGATCCTCCTCCAGGTCTTTGTCATACGGAGGTTTTGTGCTTGACGACTGGATCGGTGCTCGAATGTTGCCTTTACCCAATATTATATGTATGTTTATTTTTTCAATTATCAATTCAATTATTCATTCAACTTTCAACATTCATTCGCCATTCGACTGTAGTTAATGGATTAAACTCCAGTTAACACATGGTTAGACTCATGGTTACTGTTCATTTAAAGAACATTAGTTGCAGGTCGATGGAGACACAAATACAAACTACAAAACACCCTAACCCTGACGTCCTCACAACGTCCTGTCCTGACACTAAATGCTAATTGAGAATCATCCAGTATGTGTGTTGTTCCTCTGGATACTGAGCTGATACTTCATGCATCCGTTGCAGGAAGGATTGAGGTGTCGAATGTTGCACGGATTGTAAAGCTCAGCAAATTTGAGCGTTTTGGGCGACATCAATAAAAGTGACTTGACTTGATTAATGGGGGAACAATAAACAAGATTGTTCTATGGAGGCTATGCAGATCAGCTGAGAGAGATTTATTCAGGCAGCAGAACAACATGTAAAGCACAAGAGGGAGAGATTTGTGACAGGAAGGAAAAACTAATGATGCCCATCAATCAAACACATCAGTCAAATCCAAAGTAGGAGAAGGACATCTCGCTGTCAACAACCTGCATCTCTATCATTATTATCATTGACCCCCAGTTTTGTTGATGACGGCTGATAAAAACATACAGAATATACAAATGTTTCCATATGAAGGTGTGATTTATTTTTTGATTGTGAATCATTGCAGCAAGACATGAAATTCTTTCCTTTGTCAGGCTGTTTTTTTTTTTTTTTCATCAGAACACAAAAGCAGGATCACAAGGGAAGAAACAGGACAATGATGATAAAGGCTGACACCGACGCAGCATGTGGTCTTTATCTTCCTCCGTCTCTGAAACACAACAGCACAGACGCTCCCTCTGTGTCCCACCTTACCACCCACATCAAACACACACACACACACACACACACACACACACACACCTTCAATCACCCTCCTCGACTCCTGCCTTCCATCTTTTGCACTTTCTCTCCCTCCCACTCCTCCTCTGCGGGTGCTGATACAGTGCACTAATCACCGGCTCAATAAATCAATGGCCCGGCCAATAACCATTACTTCAAATTAGAGCTGCTTGCTCCTGTGAGGGAAAGCAGCTGACACCTTCATAAAGGCGCCTTTCATTAGCGGCTATCGACCTGGCCGAGCCTGCACAGAACCTGCAGGACAACACACACACACAGGCACGGCGGGGGGGCGGAAACAGCGGGAGGGAGGAGTGAAAAAGCCAGAGACAGACTGCTCGAGAAAGAAAACCCAAAGTTGTTTCCAGTAAATAAATCTTGGCTGCAGATAAATTCCCTCTGCCAGAATTTATCCTCCTTGAACAGATGGGATTGGGTTCACTGCATCAGAGAGAGGCAGAATTACTGTATGTGTGTGTGTGTGTGTGTGTGTGCGCGCTTGTGTTGAGGCAGAAAAAAAGGGATTGGAGGATGCATAAAATGGCAGCCTCTCTGTCTCTCTCTTTCTTTCCGTCTCTTTCACTCCCTCTCGATCCGTCGGATGCACGAAACTGGTGCATCGATGTGGGTCACATGCAAATGAGCGCGGCGGGTCGAGCTGGCGTTGCCTCCCCGGTGGGATCCCCCAGCTGAGCATCATCTCGGCTCGCTTATTGTAAGGCAGCCAGTCGCACTGTTGGTTTATAGATCACTTATGTAAGGGCAGTCTTATGTGTTTTTTCCTTCAGCCTGGTGTTCACTCGCTGACCCACAGATGGCAGTGTGGGATCGCCGGTTTGAGCTGACAGTGTTGGGTCATCCTGTCCGGTCGACTGCTTGAGCTCAACACACATAGAGAAACAACACCACAGACATGAAAGTGGTTTTAAAAAGCTCCCTCAGATCCTGGTGGAGAAAAACCAGGAAGAAACCAGGACGCAAGACTGAACCAGAGAGCTGGTTGTTTATTCAGAAACTACTCAGGATTCAAATCACCTGACTGACTCTGGAGGCTGCTGTTCATCTCATCTCCCACAAACAGTCAATATTGTTTTTCCTTCAACCTCAAAACCACAATAATTGCCTTCAAACCTTTAACCTCAATCCATTATCTTAGAGGAGGTAGATCAGAAATTAACACTATAATGGCCAAATGGCTTGTTCTGGGAGACACAAGCAACCAATTGTGTCCTCGAGGACTTGTTGCATGATCCTGGTGGAGAAGGTTCCTGTATTTTAAAGAGAATAGTCACAGAGACTTGCGTATGTGAGTCTCTGTTTAAACGCTATTTCAGTTTGAGGGGTGAAAAAATGATTACGTGCTGTAGCCTTGACTCCGCTGAGGGTTTACTGTGACTCGACAGGTACGTTAGAGCCGCTTCAAACCACTGAAAGAACAATTAGCTTCTGAAATGACATTTCCCAATTTCCATTTTCAGCTTTCTTCCTGCATCGCAAACCACAAAATCACCTTAACTAATAAGATTTGAGCTCCATGAACCTTCGTTTCCCTTCACATTCCTCCCTCCCTTGTGATCTTTTTTTTTTTTTTTTTTTAGACCAGTCATGGGCCACATGAAAAGATCAGAGGGACGACAAGAACATCGAGAATCGTCTCCTGGGATCCATGAATGACATGAACTCTAGGCTCTGCCAACAAATTCAATACTTTTATTAGTTATGCAAAGTTCACTGCACTGGTTTTCAAAAGTTCAGCACAAAAATCGATGAGACACGTCAGAAACCATCCATTTGCTTCGGTTCTACTTCACCATCAAAGACACGCTGTTGTGCATGTTCTGATTTTTGCACACTTGGTGCACAGTCCAGATCTGGATGTGAAACATTTGAAACCCAAAATCCTGAAGAGCAGAGAAGCGTAAATGTTAGTAATGGAGAGTAAAAGTTAATTCAGACTTCGGTCCCTCTGCATTAAAGACCGAATCTCTCCCATCGTCCCATCACATTTCACACTTAATTATATCTCAGGCAGGAGGAAATGTAATTTTGTTAAATAAGCCTCTTCAGAAACAAAATACTGCAAATGAGACAAGTTAAAGGTGCATTAAAGATGTTGGGTGACGACCTGTATAATATCCTCAGAGTCTCCTCTCAGATCCGGACGTCACTCAGGTAACAGGAGTCAAACAGCAGCTCAGCCCACGTTAATCAACACGTTCATTAGCACCAACCTCACTCTGTTTCCACCAACACATAGATACACAGGGGCCGGTGACTAATGAGGAGCAGCTGTGTGAGGAAGAGACCGGTCAGCTGATAGGGAAACACACTGAGGACACCTGGTGGACAGGTGAGGAAAAGCAGCTGATCAAACTTCTCCCATACAGCCTGATAGGACAGAAGGTTTTTGATATTCAAACTCCTCATAAATAATATCCAAGGATGTTTTTTTTTTAAATCTTCAAACTACATTCTATAACTATTTTCAAACTTTTTAATTTTTATGGGATTTAAAGTCGTCAAATAGTTTGATAATTATGTTTTTATGTTTCCACCAAGTAGCTCTAAGCAGCACAGGTTTCCAGATTCCAGGTTTTGGTCTCTGTCCAGGCACAATGCTACCAAACATGGCAACCTCACCATGATGACAAGACCCCAGGGATCTACATATAACTGAAATATTTCCAGCTGCAACTTCCCCCAAAACCACAAACCATCATGTTTCTGTTTCTGTTTCTGTCCAGGTCGACCAAAGTTACAAATGACTGTATTTGCCAAAAATGTTGAACTGCTCCTTTAAAGTTCTTCTTACATTACAATGGCGTCGTACCTGCAGGTTGAATGAGACGAGCAACATGTGTTGACCCGTTCACACTGACTGTAAACACACTCTGCTCCGTCCTCACGTTTTTTGAAGGGTATATCGTATAAATTAATTTCACTCCTCTTCTTCTCCTCCTCTGTGTTTTTCTCTCCTCAGTATGGTGCAAACCATTTATCTTTATCTGAGCTGCTAAATTATAATGTTAAACATAACTCAAGTCCCTGTAATGGAGAGGACGACCCAGTTCCCCGCTGATTGGCAGTCGACCAGTAACTATAGCTCATCACATCTTCCCACCAACTGGCTTCCCTGTCCCTCGCCTGTCTCACAGCTAATTTTATTGATGGTGCCATCTCACACAAGACAGGAAAGTGAGTCAGTTCGATTTTCCGCAGCTATCTTGTGTAATTTTTACACCTTTCTCTCCTGTCGCAGCAGTCAAAGTTAGCAGTTAGTGTATCATAATTAAAGGGAAATTGGCGATAGTTGAAGCAGGACTGAAAAAGGCAATCAAAACTACCTGAAGCGGCTCGATCAATGAAAACACAGGGGATTCTTCATTGTGAGGAGAAACGGTGCAATTCAAAGGGGACAATAATTTCATAACGCTCTCCTCTCTCGATGTAGGTGGCTGCTCTGGATGAGTAATTTCTGCTAAAAGATATAAGGGCACACGGAAAGAAAGACACAAGTGGAGGGTGAGAGGAAGGTGGATGAAGGAGAGAGAGGCGCTGGGAGACGGCAGCTGCAGAGTGAACGCACTTAAAGACTATTTTTACAGCTTTACATTTTAGATTTGCAGGAATCCGACGCTGTTGCTTTCACACGTTGGCTCGTCTGTGAGTTTGTCGCTCACAGTCTCATCTGTAGGCTTTTCAGAGGCTTATCTAAATATAATTAGGTGGAAAACTGCAAGAACATACAAGGTCCAGCTGCTGCAAGATTAAAAACTGATCTGCGATTGAAGGTCTCAAACTCTGTGGCCTCGATAATTAGTTTTAATAAATGCAGTGAAGTAAATATTTGCTTCATGTACCTGCCCACCACAAAACAAACGTGGAGGAAAATGGCCGCCGACCGACCCAACTGACTGACTGATTCAGTATTTCATGCCTGCATATTTTCTTCCTTCATGTTTTTTTCTCATTTCACAATAACCAAACTTCTTACTCGTAATCCAGTATCAAACTGTTAGAGTTGCATTTCTCTATTCTTAGTTTTTGTTACCTAAACATGCAAAAACCATCAGACCCCCAAACTCAAGATTAAAGGTCTCGGAGTGAAATGGAGTTTTAATGGAGAAACAAGCAAAACTAAGTTTAGTCATGTAATTAGCAACGTGCTTCAGTTGTGCTTTTTGTGCTATTTTATGTTAGCATGAAAACACACTAAGCTAAGACAGTGAACATGGTCAACCGTCAGCATGTGAGCGTCGTCACTGAGAGTATGTCAACATGCCGATGAGCTCCGAGCATCACGGCACCTGAGTGACGTCTCACAGAGCCGCTGGAATCCAGAGGTGCCGACAACATTACAAAGTGCTTTAGTTTGTCCGTCTCGTCTTCTTCTCCAAGCTGTGATTCTTTCTTATGCAAAATTAAAAGATGTTGCTTATTGTGGGTGTAAATGACAAATAATGTTAATAAAAGCAACATTTCAATCACTTTAAAATTAAATGTACAGCTGTGTAATGCAGGCTCTATTAACTCACACACACACACACACACACACCTCTCTCTCTCTCCTCTGGCAGCCTCTCTCCTCCACTGTCTCTTGTCCTGCCAATCCAATCCTGGTTTTTCATCAAACAAACCACGGTGAATGTGAGTGAACAACAGGTCTGGCAAATCATGAGACATCAAGCTTATATGCAGCATTAACTTACTTCATAATGCACAACGTGAGAAATCGCAGGTGCACAACAGGTTCCTTTGCTGCCTCGATTCAAACATACATCCCAATGAAAGTGAATTCCAACTTTGGCTCCATAAAAATCCCTGAAATCTGCAACGTGCTGCTCTGAACATGTGACGGCTCAAACACATGAAATATGAATGTAATATTTAGTTTTACGTGCCTGTACTGTCATGTTGAACAGCGGCAGAGTAACTTTATTCATGTATTCAAATGATATTCCTGCTTTTGGAATAATTTGAGGTTTGATGTAAACCCTCTTTAAAAGTCATTGTCCAGCCTGTGTGTGTGTGTGTGTGCGTGTGTGTGTGTGTCCTTGAACGCCGCTCGCTGAGGGCTGTGCCGATGTGAAGAGGTTTCACAACAAACCAGATCGTGTTATTTGAGAGGAAACACACGGAGCTGGCAACATTAGACCGGTGACGTGAACTGTCACAGCAGGTATTAATTTGTGTTGCCGTGTCCTTGAGCGCCGTGCTGAACTCTCTCGTTCCTGCCGGAGTATAAAATTGCTGATTTAAAAAAATACTCAAAAAGTGCAAGTACGTAATGAACAATTTTGTTGTAGTAACAAGAGTAATTCATCTGTCTTCATGCTGCTGATCAAGTTGTTGGCTCAGACAAAAAGGCATTAACTCACACTTAAGGTACAAGGCCTGATAAAAACTTTATTAACTCCAGCTGAAGACAATTATTGCCAGTTATCCCCGTGAAGAATCTCCACCGCTGCTGACAAATATCATCGTTGGTGTCAGGATTTTATTGCAGGAATTTATTACAATGACGGATCGGATTAGATGCAGGACATTGAGACGGCTTTTCTGACTGCGAGCAAACTGCAAACTTATTAAGCAAAATCAAGTTTTCAATTACGGCCTCTTTGGCTACGTCGCCTCCTGAAGCGTCTCTTCCTTCTGAGCCTCGCCGTCAGCCCGATGATTGTGTGGCGAGCTGGACGGCCGAGCAGAAAGCTGCAGGATATAAGGCTAAGTCCCCATTCTCTCCTTTTCTCTGCCTCTCTCTCACTTTATCCACAGTAATCCCCAAGAGCCCGGATGATAATGAGTAATGGATCTCCAGACCCCTCCCTCCCAGAAACACACACACATTCAGCGGTGATGCTGAAGGTGCAGGTTCCTGTGTCTAACACACTGCGTCTCTGGACCTCGAGTCCACAGCGATTAGCCGGCTAACAGGATTATACCGTCCTCCATCTCTCCGTCCATAAACGTCTCAATATGTGCTATTCTTTCCTCCTTTGCTGCAGGTTTTTCCTCCCTCACTGCAGATACTGGGAAATGTGAGACCGGAAATACTGACGTGTCTGAAAAGGAAAAGTTCACAACAACTTTAATTGCAAAAAAAAAGTGAGTGAATTGAGTCAGTTATATTGGACTCAAGCTGTTATTAACACTTTGCAGCTTTGTTTTCTTGTTTGAACGGAGAGAAAAGTGTGGCAGCATTATAGAGGCCTGAGCCCCAATTTCATTCAAACCAAAAGCATCAAATTACTCGACTGAACTGAACTGTTGTCTACGGCTGCAGGACCAAGGACCACATCTCAGTTTTATCTGAATATAGGAGCAGGAAATTATGTGACGCCTTGTTTAGCAGCAACATGAGCATTGGCATAGTCAGATGGGGAAGCTTCTTTTAATGGTAAGAAAACATTTGGCTCCAATCATCAAATCAAATCATTCATCATTAAGGCTTTTGCAAACTGATCTGATATTTATTAAACCAAATCTTGGGTCTGCAGCTGCAGCTTTCAGTAATATTAAAATAGTTGATGACACGAATTGGAACAAGATACTTTATATTATTAGCAGATAATTCTGGTGAGAGGATATTATTACCTCAGATATTTTGTTTTGCAGGACCTCATCAGGTGCATTGTGGGACATTCACCTCTGCCAGTGATGGATGATAATTAGGTTTTTGTGATTCACATATTAAAGATAACTTGTGAGTAATGCAGCGGGGGAGGGACTGTTGGCATCAACCCGATACTCCGCACTATCACACTAGATTTCCCTGGATTCCAAATCTACACCAACTATAAAAGCTCTCTAATCACATGCAACCTGCCGAGTCCCTGATGTCAAACTTGATGTGAACATCTGTCTATATTCCTGGATAAAATAGTGCCGTCTATTCCAGCAGAGCGAAGGTCGTCCTCTCACAGATAAGGGACCGGAGACAATTAATCGATGCCGACTTGTGTTTCTGGCAAACTCAAACATCCCGGCAAGGGTTTCTTTTGTGATCTCTGACTTCTTTATCCTCACGTTGTTGGTGGTGAACAAAAGATGCTGCTTAAACTGGTGGTCGCTGGACAAATTACCAGCTAACACTAACAACATCTGGCTTTTGTCCAACAGGACTGGTGATGGTTGAAAAGCAGTTTGCAGTGGGAGGAGTGACACAAGCATTTGTACCAGGGTGGATAAGGAGAGGAGGGAAGATTAAGGAGAATCTGAAGATTAAAACAGAAAATTCAGGAGAAGAAATGAGGCAGGAGTTGTCTCACAGAAATCAAGATGTGTGTCACAGAGTCAAAGCTTAACCCACTCCACAAAAACAGATTTACAGATTCCAGTTTGTTCTTCTCTTTACGTTTCTGCTGTGGGAGAGAGTTGGTCCAGAGGAAGGCTGGATGCTGGATGAAAGGCATCACTGTGTTGCTGTGTTGACCCAACCTGGTGGTCGATATCCTAACCGAGACAAATCAAACGCCCCCCGATGTCCAGCGGCCCGGGGCCATTCGACGCATTTCAAAGTCTTTGGATCTCGACCCTTTGCAGAGGCACGAGCGTCTCCTCCTGACTGATGCCCGGCAGCAACGACCCACAGAGATGCAGAATAACTCTCCTCGTCCACAGTACGTGCACCGACACTCACACAGCTCTCCATCAGGTATCATGTCCACAGGTTCACAACCTGCTGAAGCACACATTTCCCAGGTCTCCCTCTGCCTTTGTTCCACTCATCAGGCTCAGCGAGCAGAAGTCTACCTTGTTAAACTCACCCGCTGCCATACAGAAAATCTTTGAAGTGGAAAATGACCCACCTTTCGCTTCTTTGAGTCACTGCAGGGATCAACACACCCGCGAGGCCACCGTCAGGGTTTCATCGAGTGTAGCCCGCTCGGCATCCTACACATGCTCGCTAATTATTTTAGCACGCCAATTTGATTAAAACACAGCTTCATGACTAAAATAATAAAAGACATAAAACCAGATTTTTACACAAGGTTGCACAAATTACCACCAACAATTAGCAGCACGAGTCTTGATCCGAGGGGAAGTCCTTGTGTCACTTAATGAACATGTTATATCCGTGTGTAATGTAATAATCTGTAGTTTCAGGAGGAGTCGTGTGTTGTTATATGTTGGTTTAACCATGTTTAATTCACCCAGCTCTTCTGTGCAGGGAAGTCATTGTTTCAGGATCACTCTTGGAAGAAGCCACCAAATTTAAAAACCCCATGTTTCCGTATCATTTTGTTTTCCTCTGAATGCAAAGGTGTCTGACATCCTGCACTTATTTGTATATTTTGAATGTTTCATGCCTTGTCCAGCGTCTGAGGCCATGTTTTATTCATATTTTTGCAGCTCTTCCTGTTTTATCTTGTGTTGCTCATCTCATCCTCGTGTCTCTGTGCTCCTCGTCTTCTCTGCCAGTTCGTCTTCGTCCTTTGTGTCAAGCGTTCCAGCTATTCCTACTGTTTAGTAGTTTATATATTTTTGCTGTGGCCTGTTTTGAATATTGTTTGCCTGTGGACTAAACCTACTTCCGTGTAAAGTCTTTGATTTCTGGAGAGCTGAAGTCTCTCTCGAGTCGTGCAGTCGAGTCCTCTTTGGTTCATCAGTTTTGATAAGATGTTGGCGCCTCACGCCCTCACAGGCACAAACCTTCCACAGTGATCCACACAGACCAACAAACGCTAACGAGACAAAGTGTAAAAAGCTTTAATGGAGCCCAATTTACTTAAGACACATGTAGTTGGATTACACTCTGAGTACTCGGACTAAAAGCCTCCTCTGGGCAGCGCTTCTGAGCACAGACCCCTTTTAAAGCCGAGAAGAACTGAGAGAGAAGTGATGGACACACTCGTGTAGCCCTCAGAGACAGAAAAAAAATATAACCGAGCCTAAAGGTGTCATTCATAACTGCCCTGTGCCTCCCACATGACTGTGTAGGAGAGAACAGCTCAGATATCTATGGATCATACGATGACACATTCAGCGCCAGCCCACGCTGCTGTTGCAGTATTGACACCGTTGGCAGCGTGTTCGGTCTGAGATTGATGAGTTCAAGCTGAACTGATCTATAGAGCTGACATAATGCACCAGCAGAGAGTCCAGTTCTTACACTATCCAGCTCACTTAGCGTGAAATAACAGCGTGTTGTCTCATCTGCACTGGGACAAATCATGTTGAGAAAATCTACCAGCTTCATAGATAATAACTGACATTTCTCTGACGGCAATCACTGCTTCCCTCGTGTCGCGTTGCAGAGCAGAGATTAATCTCACCATCATTCTGTCATTTCTATCAACAAGTATTTGATTCCAAAAGATCACGTTCGACTGTAAATATTCAGTTTCACAGGTTTTCTGCAAAATGTCTGTAAACTAACCAGAGTTTGCCACAACAGCTGGAACAGAAGCTCAGGTTCTGATATGATATCAATGAACATTTTATTCACTGAAAGTTCCTTCTTATAAAAATGATTCTTCATTGGTTGGAGCCTTTGCAGCATTTCCATCTGAATATGAGCTAAATGTTTCATTGCTGTTGATTTCTGTCTTTAGAGAACAATTGATTAACTTGATTGGAAACTCTTGTAATCATTTATGTAATTTATTCCTTTCAGCTTTTTACAATTACAGCAATTTGACGCCATTATAACAATCAGTGTTTAAATTGTAAGCGACACATCCACTTGTTGCTCTGAGTGGACCTGAATGCTCTGAAAATGTTCACCATATTATTTGAAACAGAATAAATTATGGATTATGTTGGCCTCCAGGGGGCGCTGTGACGAGCCCCAGATTTAAATTTTGTATAGTGTCATAACATCTTAAGTTGGTTGTGATCCTATTTCAGTTATCATGGACGTTTGGATCACCCGTTCACCCAGGCATCGATGAGAAGAAAGAAAATCAGAAAACATCTAACAGTGTTTTTTTTGGATGGCAACAGTATTTTATTGATTTGACATCATCATTAGGCATCATTGTAAAACGTTGGCCGACAAAACCTGGACAGGAGTCGACAAACCGGCCGTGTGGAGAAATGCTGCATTCAGGTCGATATCAGTCAGATCACAAATACTGAACGAGAGAAAAACATTCACGTCAATCTCCATATTACATCAATGAGTGTGGAGAGATGTCAGTGATTTCTGAGGAACATCTCGAACTTGGTGAAAAAGACGACAGTGTGTTGGCTGTGAAAATAAAATCCACACAAATCTGATCGATTAATAAGGAACCATGAAGCCTTCAGTGTGTTTAGATCGACTGTAACACAATACTACATATAAAATATTTCATTTATGATATATTTCAATAGTGTGATTACAGGGTGATCGGTCGGGTCAAACATCTCGGATTCATCCATAATAATAAAGTAAGGTTGTTTTACTGACGTGACAGTTGAATGATGGAGCCACTCAACTTGTTCCCGCATCAAAACCAGATGTTTAAAAAGGAGCAGCCACTGACTGATTCATGGTTCATGGACAGAAGGGGAGGAAGAAGAATATACCGGCAATGATGAAGGACACGTTTCTGAATAAATGGAAAAGAGAAGCTGGAGATGAAGCTCTGAACAGGAGACGTCAAGAGGAACTTTTGTGTCATAATTTTCTCAGTATTTTTGCATAAAAACCTTTTTGATTATCTTGATTATGTTGTCTTGGGATAAAAGCGCAAAAGAGAAAATCTTGTCTAACTTTGGTCAAAGCTTCATATATAATGAACGTGAGCGTGCACGTGGATCCGGTGTGTCGTCTGTCTGCAGAGCAGCTGCTGGTCATTAAGTTCAGCTTGTGTCAGAGGCCTGAACCTGCTGAGTGCCAGCAGTTTGACTGCAGAGCACTTACGCAGCACACGCCGTCTCAGTCGAGCTCACTTTGCACCACACTTTGTTTAACATATGTTCGAGTCTAGATGCTATTTTTAATTCACAGACTTAATGACCCGGCGGTTCTGCACATTTAAAACGCTGTAATGTCGGCGGAGCGAAGCTCGGTGGAGCGGCTCCTGAAGGCACATTTACTCTGTGTGTTTAAGAGTTTAAGTAAAGACCTGGATGTGTGTTTCTGTGAGAACAGCTCTTCTGAGGGTCAGTAGAAAGGAAGACAGTCAGAATGTGAAGGTTTCTCCTAATCCACAGCCGCCTCATTTATCCCATTAACAGAACAAACAAACAAAAAGCCTCTCAATCCTGAGGAAAAAACACTTTGTCTGCAATTAGGACTGATTTGTGAAGCGTCTGCAGACACACTCGACTGTCCTCAGCTCAGTGTGTGTGTCGTCCTCATTCATACACGCAGTTTAACATGTCAGAGCAAAGCAAAGCACAGGGCATCAAAGTGTATTCCTTGGTATTTTTTTGTTTTTAATCTCAATGAAACCATTTTAAAGTAGTTGTATCATCATATTAATGTAAAACATTCAGAGACTGTGAACCTGGTGTGAACCTTAAATATGAAACTGAAAGACGCTGCAGCTTCAACATGCAGTCATTTTTGATCGCAGCGCCAATACAGCTGAAATAACTCATGCAGCCAAAGGTGAGTGAGTGTGTGTGTGTGTGTGTGTGTGTGTGTGATTAAAGAGAGTGTTTAATGATTTAAGAAGGCTTCAGAGCACACGCCAGCCGTCTTTGATGTGCTGAAGGTTGCTCTCACAGTGGAAACGCGGGTGTTGGTAGACCTCTATTTGTCTTTCAGTCAAACAAACATCACCTCGGGCGAAAAAAACAACTTCTGGACAGTTATGCAAATGAGGAAACACACTTATTAAAAAATAACACTTGCGTGCACACACACACACTCATACAACCTGTGTGACTGGTTGGAATGAGCCGACTGCTTCTGACATATCAGTTTGACCCTGGCTTCACCAGGTCGCTAATGTCGTGGCTATGAATGTGTGTGTGTGTGTGTGTGTGTGTGTGTGAGTGCGGCGTCAGGGCTAATGTGGCGTACGGTGACATTCTGATAAATCTCCAGGCGGCTGGCGTTCTGCCCTTTCACAGCTGCTGACTATGTTAATGGAGAGTGCAGATACAGGGCGTGCTGCCCCCCAACACACACTCACCCCACCCCCCTGCAGACACTTACAGCGGTGATGGATTCGATATTTAAGCCGATACAGCCTGCAGTGCCACCTGAGGGACGAAGCCTTGAGTTTAGTTTAAATGCAGTGTGATAGAAAACAGAATTGGTGAATGGATATTCTTGCACTCTGCCCGAGAGTATCAGCAATGTGCCGCGGAGCAGAACACTCACCACTGCTCAGAGGGCAAACAGCCTCAGGAAAGGAGTCCATTTGCCACCAGTGGAAAAAGAAAAGTACAGCTGCAGTGTTTTCCATCTGGCCGTCGCTGCAAAACAGAATTCACAAGTCAGCTTAGCACATTTAAGGCTAAAAATACAATTATAAGCCTCTGGTGGACGTCTCCAGTGGGCTCCACACATCAAAGCCGGCGCTCCTTTCATCATCATTTACACCTCTCCAAATGTCAAATGTCTCTTTCTGCTGTTCTCCCATTCTCTTTATTCTCAGCTCTCCACGTCTTTTTGTTCTTTGCTTTCTTGAGAGAAAAAAATGTTTTGGATTCGGTGCACACGTGTATGTGTGGTATGAACATTTGATGAGATGACGTGAGCATTAACTGAACTATATTCTAATAATGGTCTCAACTAAAGAGTCGACAGGAGACGTCATCAGATGCCAAACAGTGATCTGGTGTTAAACTGACGACTCAGTTGTCAAACAGCAAGAAAATGTAAAGACCTGCACCGGAAACATGAGGAGTTCGCACCTGGATCATCACATTCAAGTCACACAGCTCAGAAAGGTAAATGAGCTTTATTTAACTTTTAACACAGGTTTGAAAAAAATGATTCTGTTTCTGCTTGTTACTGGACAATAAAAAGCAAATTGTTCACTTATCCTTAAAATGGCAGCCGGAAATTACACAACTCTGTGCTTTATTTGTATTATGAACAAAAATATCAGGAATCAACATGTTATTTGCCATTAATTTCAATTTACATTCATAATAACTCCTTTATAATTCCTCGCCATCAGGCTCAGCCGAGTCATCGGCTTCATCGGGCACACCACAACATGCCTCACGGATTTAACCTTCACGTATAGATGACCATCGTGCAAATGGAGGAGAGAACTGCAGCCGATGTCCACCAAAGCCTGATGTGTCAATAATGGAAAGTTGTGTTGACGAGAGAAATTAGTGGCCGTGCAGAAGAAAAGAGAAGTTGAGAGACGAGCAGACACCAGGAGAGGCTGCAAGGAGAGAAGCAAAGAGGAGGGAAGGGAGTGAAGAGGGGAGGGAAGATAATGAGAAATGGAAGAAATGGTGCCATGAAAGACTAAGAAGTGGTTAAATAATGGTCGAGAGACAGGTTAGAGAGGGAGAGCGGATATGGGGGCGTAATGGAAAAGACAAAGAAGGAGAGAAGATGAGGGAAAATGGGACGACAAGGACTGAAGGAGAAGTAGGAAAATAGAAAAGGCTGCAGACGAGAGGTGAGATGTCTGTGAATATTGTAAATGAAAAAATCCTTGAGGGTTATTCAAAGCCTGCAGCAGCAGAGAAAAGCACACAGCTGCTGTATAAAGTCAGGAAATACAAATCAGGAAACACTGCAGATGTACACGAGCCACAAAATGCAAAGTCGAGCATTCAAACAATAACGGCTTTGTAATTTTCCTGATCTGGGAGCATCTGTGACGTTCGGGGAAAAGTCACGTTGAGCCACAGAGTCATGAAATGCCGTCAGCTGCTGAGCAGGTTGCATCAAAATGGAAATTGCTTTGTAATTTTTCTGGTTTTGATGCTTTTCAGTTTCAGAACCATAAAACATCACAGTTGCTTTGCAAAAATCAGACATCAACACGAGTCAATTCTCATGTGTTTGAATTTGTTTGTTTGAGTTTGAGTCAAGTCTTAACTCTCCAATATGGTTCCAACATTAGCGCATAGACTCAGACTCTCAGAATGTCTTCAGGTGTTTTGTTTCATGAGTCTAAGCTGCTTCCTGCAGAAACACTGTGCTGTGGATCTGCCTTGTTAGATTTAAGCAGGTACTTTTCTTGGTGACTTCAAAAGGTTTTTGTTTTAAATTTTGGGATTCAGAACTCAAACCGCCGAGTCAAATCCATCGGATTTGACCTTGAAATAAAGCACCATCTTGTCAGATCCATTCTGTAGCTGAGAAATGCAGCCAGATACAGGTTTGTCTTTTTGAAGTGGGCAAACTCACTCCCACATTTTCAAGTTCTCAGATCCTGATAAAATAGGTTGAAAAGAAAATGTGAGAGATTTTGAACTGAATCCTCACAGAATCTACATTTGGCACAGCTTTTTCAGAACTTCACACTGTAAAAGTCATGAGAGGGTGTGTGTTCGTGTGTGTGTTCGTGTGTGTGTTCGTGTGTGCGTTTGTGTGTGCGTTGTTGATTGTGTAACAGTACAAACACACCTTTGTGTGAATCCACTGTGAGAGAGACGCTTTAATCAAGTTTGCACACGACAGACACATTTACACACTTTTTTAAATTTTGGTTTCTTTATGAAGTTTTTCTGCATCAGTTTAATCAACAACAGAAAATGAGCAGTTTCACGCTGCAGCAACAATCAAGCAAATTCATTTAGTCACGTTTCTGGTGATTTGGCAAAAGAAAGTCCGATATTCAATCTCCTTTAAGCTCTGTGTTTTGCTTCTCGTGAACTCCCGAGGGAAATATCCTGCTCATTAGCTGCTAAATGCTAAACTGTGTTTGTCAGCTGTTTGTTGCTGAGCAGGTAACATGTCGGGCTTTTAGAGCTTTTAGGTTGAAACAAGCTGCTGCTGAAACCCTGATAAGACGACAGAGAGGGAACCAAGACAGAGAAGAAAAGTCGCTCACCAGAAAACCAACAGTGACCTGAAGGTGCAGCCGAAACCAGAGCTTAAAATGGGATTTGTTGTTTTTTTAATGCTGTGCTGCAAACTAAATTATACATTTCCCATAACACCTGGAAGAACTGAACATTTTCATTTTTCTTTTATTTAACTTAGTTTTGGTAATTTGGGTGAAGTAACTCTGTAAATGAATTTGTTGCCTTATTTCTATTTGCTTAAGTTATTGGAGTTTTATGCCACAACTGCAAATATTATTATATTTAAGTAGCAACACTGAAAACTCACTGTATTAATCCTCTTGACAAACGAGAAAATGTTGTGATTCTCTGGAGGAAACTTCTGTTGAAAGTGAACGGAGCCATCAGCTCTGACGGTGCTGGACTCAGACACAGAGATCGATCCTGCTGTTTGATGGTTTGATGGAGAAACAGAACGCAGATGTTTCTGACCTAAAGTGTGAGAGCTGGTCGACAGCCCTGTGTTATAGAAAGAGACGGACTACTCATGTGATCTATTGTAAAAATATTCAATAAAGCTGCTTTATCTGTGACTTTTTGATTGTTTGATCCATGTAAAATGTCTGTGTCACATTGCATTTATAATTAGCTTCATTTTTATACTTATACTTATTTTTTGCATATTTGAAACTGTTTGAACGTATGAACCTTATGACAGAATAAAAACAAACCAACTTCTAATAAATCTAATAAATTGGAATGTGATTTGAAACTTTTCACTGGCGTTAAGTAGATATTTGAAGAACACTTAGTATTGTACTTCCTAAAGTCAGTGTTTCACCTTCACAGTCTCCTTCTCTGCCCGGTCAGTGCCTTCGTCTCTCCAGCCTCCAGTTTGTAATTCAGGCTTTCTATTTAAAGGCTGACCTGAGATCAGCCAAGTGATGCCCTATGAGTTCATATGATATTGACATGTAAAATCCGTGGAGTGCTCCTTTAAAGTCAGAACCTTTGCTGATGTCTAACCTTTGAGTCATTTAGGTTTGATCTATAATTGATCTGTGTTTTAAGCTCATACTGTACTGGGAGAAAACAGAGGGAAAGAGTAAAAGAGTGAATCTCTGGCAGCTTCGCTTTCATTCGCACTCACTGTTTATTACGGAGCTAAATGAAAGTGGGTGGCAGACGGGTGAGAGGTTTCACTGCTCTGACATCCAGCACCATTCATCTGCATTAGGACCACTTATTATAAAGGCAGCAATTTATTTTCTCTGCTACTTTTTTTTCTGAGAGGCTGAATAAGTGAAAGAAAAGTGGGAGAAAGGAGGGAAAAGAGAGAATTGATTTTGCAGGATGAATGGAGCTAATGCTGTATAATATCTCCTCCACTAAATTAACGAACCACCGGGCGCCTGAAAGAAAGGGAATCTTAATTGAACATCTCCAGCATCCCTCTTTTCCTGGCTGTCGCCGGCTCACTGAGTACTGTTGTCTCGCTTTTCTCTCTTTTCATCCCTCCCTCCTGCCAGGACTCCGACAGAACAGATGAAACTGGCTGCAGTCATTCATCCATGGAAGAGGGAAATAAAGAGAAGATAAATAACGAGGGTTGAAAATTTTGGCGTTTTTATTACGACTGGCGCCGTTTCTGCGCAGATTTGCATTTGGAGCGTTTTTCAACTCTAATGAAGATGCACAAGAGCACACACACACACACACACACACACACACACACACACGCCAGACACTCGGTGATACACAGCGACACACACACTCACAACATTCACAGTGTAAAAGTAATGAGACAGACAGCAGCCTTTCAGCAGCGTGTGAAAAGCTCCACTGGTGTTAATAAACTACACCGACACTCTGGATACACACCTACACACACAACCCACCATCGTGCATTCAACAAGCTCCCTCAACACACTCATTGCACCCGGGTTATTTTAAGCACACTGTATACATCCACTCAGAGTTCAGGTTTCCACGCAACCAGGTGCACGTTCATCATCAAAACACAAACCTGTGATCTATGAACAACCGTGAACTCTGGGATGTTTTGTGTAAATGCTTTTTTATTTTGATTATTTCTAATACTTTTTTTTATGAAACACCTAAATATTAATATAGTCCAGCCTCAAAATGTGCCACTGATTTAACAACTGAAGTCATAGATTCAACCAGACTATTTTAACTAAAGACCTGCTCACGAGAACGAGCAGCAGACGATCAGCCCTGAAAGAATTCATTTACCCACATTTTGGGAAATTTGACTTTCTAAAGAAAGCTACCGATCACAACAACAGAGCTGCAGGAACAGTGGATGGATCAAACTACAGGAAATACATTGGCAACTATTGATAATTGATTCATCTTTTAAGTCGTTTTTTTAAAGCAAAAATGTGAAGTTGGAGTTTTCATTGTATGTAATTGTATCATTGTAAACTGAATATCTTAGGTTTGGACTACCAGGAACCAAATGCTTCCAGAATTGACCTTAACAATCATTCAACCAGCCAATCACAGCAGCTCACCTGCAGCCCATCAGACAGGTAGCACCTGTCCAGTTAACAGTCTCATCCAACTGTACGTTCATGTTTTATGTTTCCTGATCTGTTGATGATATTTTCAGCCAAAATGAACAATAAAAAAAAAATCTCTTTCATTTTTGTTCTAGTTTAAATGTTCTGTGAGGCAAAGATTGAGGCATTTTCAGTTTTAATGAAAGACTGAATCATCCCTCCTGTTACAGCAGGTAGACAATGAAACCTCTGTGTTCGCTTCCTGTCGTCCATCTTAGTTTGAGCAGAGCTTCATCACACCTCGAGCAGCAGAGACCTGCAGACGCTGTGTGTGGGTGAACGTGTCCCTTTCATCACATGTTGGAGGGTTAGTGGAGAGAGCAGATACATACCCTCCAGCACACACACACACACACACACACACACACACTTGTTCCTGTATTTCCATCTTTGGGAGGAACAGTGAGAGGTTTCGTGCTGCAGACTGAGGACAGTTCGTCTCGTCCTCACCTCTTTCACCTCTTTCACCTCTTTCACGGCTGCTTGAGGGTTCAGATTTTTGGGTTGAGGTTATGACTTGGTTTAGTCTAAAGTTAGTGGTTTAGCATGTTTTCGTGTTTACAGTCAAGGGTGAATTAATGCATTACGTTAACATGCACACACACAGCAACATCAGAAATCCAAGCACAGTGTGGCGCCGTGATCGTGCGTCTCAAACTGTGGTCAGACGCCTTCAGGGCCTGATGTCAGTCGCTCATCTGTTCACTGGTCAATTAAAAAAATACCATATAAACTGTAACTGTTCTAATCATGTGATGAAAGCAAGTGATTCTATGCTGGGATCAGATATCCGCCCAGTGATGACCCGACCTGACAGACATTAGGTCCGACCGACAGAGAAGGAAAACCTTTACTTCCAAGTGACTGAACTGTTTCAGGTTCATTGTAATTTATAAAATACAAAAACACACAACAACAAATACACACAAACACTGAAGCTATGACGGGGCTGTGCACAACATGAAGAATTTATGATGTGTTGTTAATAAATTGTTCAACTTCATATTAGTGTTTGAAGACATTTAGACTTATATATTTGTAAGAAATCAAAACAACAGATCAAACTCGACTCTAATGCAAATGATGCTTCAGGCCGCAGGATCTATCTCACAGCAACACTCAAACTCGTGCCGTGTCTCTGTATCTGAATTCTTCAGTGTGAACTCAAAGCAAACTTTTGCTCTCGCCCTGTGTTTCCTCTCCTGTCTCCCTCTCACCGTGCTGATGATGACATTAGGACGGGGAACGAGGCCGCAGGGCGCCTTTTCCTCCGCTCTTGTCCCTTAAGCGAATGAACTTGCATCATCCTTCGGTCTCTCCTCCCACTCGGTGCCCTGCTGGATGTACTTTGATCAGGCGTAATGAGTCTTTCACTTACGGGCAAAATGTACACACTCGGCCACATTCTCTTTAAGAGGCCTTTGTTCTGACGCCTGTACAAACACAATTATGTTGTTGTAATTACTTCATTTCATGCTGCTCAGGACCTTTTGAAGTTCAAGGCCTTATAGCTCGTCTCAACGGGCTCAACACATAAAGGTGGCTTTCAGAGGCAGTGATCTCAGAGCACACAAAGTTAATGTAAAGTCGTTTAATGAGACACTTTTTTAGGCACAAACGAAGGAAGTGATGATGCACTTTTCTCTGGTGGTCACATGGGCTGTGACATACACCTCTCTCTCTTCCCTCGTTTCCTCTCTACCTTGATACCGTCATCTGTCCAATAAAGGCATAAATCCAAAAAAATAAATGTCCAACTTTTGCCAAACCTGATGTACAGAACATCATGCATGCAGCTGTTGCCTCTATAGGAACCTGGTGCTTTTGGATGAGGATACACAAACATGAGGATCAGTGCCTCAGCTCCTTTTTGCTGACCTCTAGTGGTTGAAGTTAACATTTGTCTATACTGCCTGCAGCAGCACACTGACCACAGACAAAAGTGATGTTAGATGCCTTATGTTGATTTTGGTACAAAAAAGTGTCGTGTGCCAAATTAATTTCTCTTCCTTTTCTTCAATGACACGTTGCCGACTGTTCGTGTGTCTCAGTGGCCTGTTAGATCAACTTTACATCGAGATTAGGTAGGTAAGGTAAGGTCATGAGGTGTTTGACCATCTGAGTAAGTTTGACAAATATTAAGGCATCGTACAAAGAGCAACTGCCCTTGTTTCAGTTCTCATACAGACACTTAATATAAAAGGCTTTTTGGATCAACAGGGTTTTTTTTTGTTTTATTATTGGTCACTTTGACAAACTGGCATCAAGGCCGACTGCTGCACTTCATCCAGTCCTGAGGATTCATTCACTGATGAAGCCTGAGTGAATGTGGACACAACTAGAATTACAAACCTGCGCAGTATGTTTCAACTAATATGTTTCTGAAGGATGTTCAAGAGCAGCTGGAGGCTCAGGAAAGAGGAGATTTCAGGTAGTCTGATTACTCTACTGCTGCTGTGCTCAGACCTGGGTAAGTGGCCTAAAATGGATGGATGGATGGATGGATGGATGGGTGGGTAAGAACTAAGAAGAGAGAACTCATGCATGCTTTATTACTTTCTCCCTTTACTATAACGAAAGCTTTGGCTTTTTTCGACGCTCAGCTTCTCCTTGAGAAAAGCCTTGAGAGTAATCATGTCTTTCCTTCACACGAGAGAAGGTGGATTCTATTGACTCGATTTTTTATTTCCTTTTGGAAACAGATAAGCGAAAAGGAAATTCATCCTGAAATATGAAGCTGAGAGGACGAGGTGAGAGGGTCGGCATTAATGCGTCTCTCTCGGAGCTTTGTTGTGGAACAGGTGGAAGGAAACGCTGAGAGGGTTCTTTCCAAAATAGAAGTCTAATGGAAGGTCCCGAAAGGCCGCTGCGAAACAAACACATCAAAACATTTATTCTGCCGTCACACAGTATCAACATCTATATACCACTACTGCAAAAAATCAGAAGGGAAGTGCTTTTAATAAAACATGATGAAATAAATGGAGGTTATGTCTAAATGGGAAATGAGCTCTGCGGCGACCTGTGTTATTCAATTAGGCCGATAATGTTGTGTTGGCTTTTCTGATGTTTGCTGACAGCCACACCAACTTCTACCTGAAACCATTTTGATGCCCACTAATACGCTTTTGTGCCTCCATTATAGAGAGTTTATCATCCACTTAAAATAATAAAATAATATAACACTCACACTTCAGTGCAGCTTTAAATAGCCACGTCATCACTAACATCTTTGATGCAACCTCACACTGAGCCTTTTTCAGGGAAGACATCTTGACATGTCACAGTTTCAGGATCCTGCTATTGTCACACTGACCTCATTTACCAGGACTCTTGGAAAGAGCAGAGGCGTCATTAAGGATATTAGCAACACCTGTGCTTCTCGTGCGACGACAAGTCTCTGCTGTGAAAAAGGCCTGTTGTTGTCTCGACGCATTCTTCTCCAGGACACACGCGAGCAAATGTGAATCAGGGTCATTTGCAGACATTTGCAACATTTAAGTGTTAAAATGCCTGATGCTCAGATTCACATGAGATGCTGTTGGGTCTTGAAGTGTGTGTCAGCTCTATGCTTCATTTCACACTCACACACACACACACACACACACACACGCTGCACATCATACTCAGAATCCTTCTCTTCCACCATCTGGCTCATCATCTCATCTACACAGCCCCAGTTTTTAAAAAATGAAATACAGCACAAACATAAAAATGCTTAATGCCTTTTCAAACAAGGCTCTAATTACTTTTTTTTAATAAGATATCCAACTAAAAAACAATTAGAACAAATGGATGGTGGAATTACAAAGCCTTGCCAGCCACTCGTGTTTGGGTTGAAGCACTACAGATGGATTTTCTCATGAGAAAACTTCACCAATATTCACGGCAGGTATTTGGACGAGTACCTGCTGTTATTTTTATGTGTTAATTGCTGTGCATACACTTTATTTTGTGGATTTCACCTCAGAATTTTCAGACTTCTTGTCTGCAAAAACAAACAAACCCAAACAGTGTGAACATCTAAAAAGAGCAAACCTTCCCGTCAGGTATCGACTGTAACCTATGGGAAACATCTAAATAGCCCTCAGAGCTTAATATTGTTTTCAAAGTCCTCCCTGCGGCTATGAAAGATAAAAGTTTGATGCTGGCTACAAAGCAGGCTGCTGACAAAAGTAACCTCACTTCTCTTTGAGTTAAATATTTCAGTATTCTGCTGAGCGGAGGATTTAAAATGTGCTGAAGTTTTCGGAGCGTCAGCGCGGCCTCCTCTCGCTCTCCGTCCGTCTGTGAGAGGGAACAGGTTTGATTTTGTGCCTGTGTTGACAAAAGCATCTGAAAATGCAGATCAAAAAGGGGAAAAGGAGCCTGAAGGTCGGTCAGACTGAAGAACGACCAGAAAGACAGGACAAGAAAAGTTGCTTTAATTTAACTATGACTGCACAGAAAATTCAACAAGTTGTTTCTCCTTAATCCCAAGTCATGTGTGTTTAACATGTTAGTGATTACTTTCTAAAGCAGGTTGTGTGTGTGTGTGTGTGTGTGTTTTTAATGCAACCATTGTTTTCTCATGTGGAATAAAAACTTTCTCCTGTTGGATCCTCCATCACAGTGAACATCTGCTTCACAGTTTCTTCCAGTGTTTCATTATCAGAGAATTCACTGTTTTTGTGGCTGCATCTTTCTGTCAGATGGAAATATTCTCGATGCCTTTTGCCTTGTTTTACACACATTTCCCTGTTGTAGCCTGGGATATGTGTCATCCTTGGAAGACTCGGGATCGGAGATGAAACGTGGTTGCACTTTTGGTTTCCATAGGAGAGTCCGCTCTTATCTCAGAAAATAATGTACCTTTGGTGAAAATCTATGCAAACGTGACGCTCACACAACTCGAGCAACTTTCAACGGTGCAGTGATTGATTTTTGTATTGCACAGAAAAGAAACAGAATCTAATGGATGTCTGATAGAGCGGTTAGTTGTGATGTAAAGTCAAAAGCTGGTTTCTCATTGGACCATTAAATCGCAGCTTCTCAGGCGTTTTATTGTGTTGATGGTTGAAATGGCTTCTTTTCCTCTCTGCTTGTATTTTCTGAACAGTTCACTTCCCTCACACTGTTTACACATGTGATGCTGAGGCAGCTGCATCTATCTGTCTTTGCTGCCCTGAAGCCTGTTGACCTCGGCCTTTCTCTCCATCTGCCCCCCCCTCCCTCCGCCCGTCCATATCCCCACGCTGCCTCCTCTCTCCACCTCCATCCATCTATCCATCACTCTCCGCTGCCAGAGGTATAAACATTTCATGTAGTGCGTGTCCGCGGGGCTACACATCTACCTTACCCATCCTGCACTGCTCCAGCTTCGACCGCCCCCCCTCCTCCACCTCTCGGCCCTGCAGCGTTCAATGCGCACCGCCGCCACCGTCAGACCTGCCCGGCAGGAGCTGCTGCTAATAGTTGGCCTTGGCGAGGCAGCGGCTCGCTGGAGGGGAGTCAGCGGACCGGGCTAACCGGACTGCGATACCTTTGACAGAGCGATGGCTTTAGAAAAGAGGCTTGAGTCAACAAGAAGAGCCAAGAATGTGTTGAAGGATTTTACTCTCTGCTCTGAGCCTTTTGTCGAAACTGTGTGTGTGATTCAAGGCTGTTTTTAAATAGTACAAAAATACAGTTTGAGTTTTAGTCTCTGCTCAAACCTGGAAATTGGCCTGGCTCAGGATTACAGTAACTTCATACAGTAACTGCAGCCTTTCAATAAATACTGAAGAATTCGGTCAAAAGTGTAATATTACCTTTTTAAACATAGTGCAGTTTAAGTGCAAGAACCTCAAAATTGTACTTAAGTAAATACGTTAAATTTGTACCTTTCCACAAATGGACTTTGGTCAGTTATAATTTTGTAACTGCTTCAGACTGTCAACATAAAACATTCATCAGCACATGAACTGTAAAATATCTTTTTCAGAGTTTATTTGAAAAGGTGACATTATATTTCCAACGTGTTTCACTGTGGCCAGCAGGGGGGGCTGCAGCAACCTTCCTGCAATAATGAGTGAAAGTGAGAAAGCTGGAGATTTCATTCTTAATCAAACCATTTAGAATCAAATGTGACATTAAGCTGGTCTCCACCTCACTAACTCAGAAATGCCTCTGAAAACAAAACTACTCTTAATAGGTCCCGACGGCTTCACAGTCAATTTCAGCTTCCTTCCTTCTTTTTAAATGAGGCTCGTGGCCGCGCTCCTCCAGCTGTTGGTTCGCTGCCACGACTGACGCGTTGAATGTCTTTTAGGAGGAACCGGACTAATTTAAACCACTTCATTTAGCTGCACTTCCCGTGAAGTGAGGAGCCGTCTGACAGCTGGACGCTCTGCCTCTATGATTCACTGCTGTAATAAAAAATAAAAGTAGTAAAACCTTTTTCAATCTGGTCTTAATCATCTTTAAGACGAAATGAACTGAAACCATGTTCCCGTCTGAGCGACTTGTTGGTAAACCTCACGTGAGGGCAAGAGCTTGTTCTGATGCCTTTAAACTGTGAGTGAGATTATCTGCTGCATTTTATCTCTGGACAAAGACTGGAAATTAAAAAATGCTGCACTAAAAGAGTCTGAGAGTCTTAAATGAATAATATTAATATAAATATCCCAAATGTATCTGGGAGGAACACGTTCACTGTCGGTGCTTTAAATCAAGGTGATTTTTAATGTTAAAGTGGGAGGTGGGCCGACACAGGGGGGCTGCAAACAGCTTCATCAGAGCTTCAGTGAATGGAAGTGAACAGAGATCACATAGAAAAGATAAAAGTGTGTTTGGTTAAAGAGAGTTTAGATTTGTCAGAAACCAATCAAAGCCTCAGGACTGACCTTCCTTATGGATTTGGTGTCGTCTGAAGTTGTGTCAGACTGTCTTGGCTCAGTTGTTGAGGGTCTGTGGGATCAAATATCATAATCACGATCTCATAGACATCCAGGACTTGAGAGGCCACAGTCTCAGACTTTGAGAATTGTTGCGTTAGAAACCTGGATCCCAGCCTGTAGAGCCAAACAACACTGACCTCATGCCCCCAAAACCTGGTGAAACTCTCACAAAAACAACGATTTTCTAAGAGTCTGAAAAAGCAAACTTTAATTTTTCTTTCATTTCTTATTCATCTTCTTTCGCCCCCCTCAGATTCGTCTCGCGACCCTTTTGGGCATCTGAACCACCGAAGGGTCTGAGATCAGTCAACCACAGACTCAGGCCTTCGAAAGCGGCCGTAAGCAAAACCACTGAATCCCATCTCATCTCCAGGTCGCTGCTGTGAACGCAACCGGCGAGTGAAGAGAGAATTTCCCTCAGGTGCTGTGGAAGCTAACTTACAGGAGACAAACCTTGGCATTGGGTAATCTTGATATGAAAATCTCTACCTGTCTCCGAGGTCCTTTATTTGACTTTGATCTTTGGTCTGAATCCTACAAATCTTTAGTAGCTCAGGAGGATTTTCATTATTCAGTCCGCTGCATTTCTTTACATACTTTCACAAGAACAGACAACATTAAACACAACCTTGAATGAATATTGAGATTTTTTTACTCTTTGGTCTCAGTGATGATGAGGTTCTGTATTTTGTCACATTATCACTGCAGATCACTGGATTTACAGGATTTCTGCATCACTGTTGTTGAGTAGTGTTGTTCAGTATTTGACTCACATTCCCATCTGGCTGTTCAAACTTTAAACTGTAAATATACCAAATTATAATACACACATTTGCTGTAAAATGTCCCATTCAATCAATTCATATCCCCAGTTCTCAGAGGTCGGCCTCCACATTTATTGCTCCCAGCTTTAGTGCCGGAACAAGAGATAAAAGCGAACCAGTTATATTTTGAGCACCGGTTCTGCAGTGAACGTCGTCAATATGGAGTCGTACATCAGCTACTGATTACTCGTGTTATTGCGTTTTTAAATTACGCACACAGCACATGCAGCCTGATCTTCTGCCAGCTGATGAATGGTCGGGATGTTCCGGAACTTTTTTAATCCACGCTAAACTTTTTTCAATCCGTGCAGCACTCACTTTGGGAAAAGCTGCTCTGGACTTCAGAAGACAGATGGCTTTGCCTTGAGACCGTAATGCCAATTAACTATGAACTAATATTAGCAGTCACGAGGTGTTCCCCAGACTAAACCCGTTTTAATTCTCATTTTCCAGGAAAAAATAGGAGTTTTGGCTTCAGTGGATATCAGTGTGTAGTTGCTATTAGATCATTCAGTTGACTTAATGTTGCTCACTAATTAATTCTATGTTACTGTCCTGCCCAGTTCATGTTTTGTGATTAATTATTTTAATTTTTTTCTAGCCTTCATTTTGAGAATTATTTATTAATCCTTTAAAAATGAGATCTTAAATCATCCTTTCTTTATCACATGTTATACAGGTGAAATCTGTCAAGCAGACTTTTCTCTTGTTTATTCTGGTTTAACAATGCACATGTATTTTGCAGGGCGTCACCATGTAAAGACGCCTCAACACCAGCATGTACAGGATGACGGCGCTGCATGGGAACATCGATGGTTCAGTGGCATCAGATGATCAGACATGGTAGCAGCTCTGAGCAGGAGGAGAAGAGCCACATCGAGCATGAAATCAGCTCATGACAAGACAAAATGAACTAAATGTTAGTCTGCGTGGCTCAATCTGTGAAACAGTCACTATCAGCCGAGCATGAGGACGGTGAGTCGCACACGTCCGACTGATGCAGACCAGGTTATATCATCAGGCGCTTTCGTGGAATTACATTTCACAGAGGAAATCGTCACAGAGGACGCTGGCAAATAATGGATTTTTAGGCCGTTATCTTGTGAAATGCTTTCAGACGACTGCACACTTGTGCCGTTGTGTGCGTCCTGAACTCATCTCATGCTGTGTTATCATGAAACGAGCGAGTGTACAGGAGCTGTGTGGATTTCTATGAGACGGATCCAGAGACAGAGGGACGGGATGAGGTGAAGAAGCAGAGAAAATTGCATCGCAAATTGTTGCAGCTTTTGCAGCAGAAACACATTTGCGCTTATCTTTGTTCGCTCTGAACGATGATATGACTTTAATGTTGGTGAATAAACCTCACGACGTCCAGCGACTGTCTTAGACAAAAAACTTAAACCAGAAACTTCTTATTTTATGTAGCTAACGTTGCATTAAATGTGTAATTTTCCAACATAAAAACAAAACACGTTCTTACCTTTTCATTCAGCTGCTGAAATGTAGAACATTTTCAGCAACAGAGAACAAATCCAACACGACGTTTTCTCACAAAGCGATGCCTTCGATGCTCCTGTTATTTTAGGCAATTGCAGACTGGGACAGTGATCCATGATGGAGAAGAACCTGAACTCAAGAACTGAGCCTTTTCCGTTTTGTTCACTGTTGGAAAAGTGAACTTGATGAGACCTCGCTGATGCCACAAAGAGATGGAGAAACTTTGAATGTACATTTTGAAGTTCATGCTCGAAAGCTTCAGTTTAAAAGTTGATCTTCCTGAAAGATATTTTTTGCTCTAAACAGCAGCTGTGGCATCACGTCCCTTTCAAATCATTTCATTTCAATTAATTGGAAATATTGAGCTTTGTCCACCAGGATAAATATAAAAGCATTGAAAGGGCACAGCAGCAATAGAAAGAGAATCATAAATATCTATGAGCTCATTCAGATCAACCTGTGTCCATGTAAACATGTTTAAAAGCCCTGAGCTGTACTATGTGTTTTTATGTGACACATTTGAGGTTTTCTGGCCGATAATACAACAGCACAAGAGTTTGGGTCCATAATGTCTCAAGAGCGATGCTGAATCTGTCAAAACAGCAGATCTTCAATTAAATTAATGCAGAACGTTTTGGTTCGTGTTGTGGAGTCTGACCATTTTAGATGACGGACTCATGCACCTGTTCAAAAGTCTGCACTGACTGAGAGAGGAGGTTGTGATCATCCATGACCAGTGATGAATAAAATGTAAGCCAACAGTGAATCAGTATTCTCTTACTAACTGTTGGAGAACCAAACCTATGATGGTGGTGAAGACGTGTAAAAGTTGTGCTTTATAGATTTGGTTCATTTGAAAAGATCCAGAAGCACCACTGCAGATCTCTCCTCTCTATTTTGTGCTTATTTTAACACACACACACACACACACACACACACACACACTTGGTTTGCTGGCTCGTGTGTGAAGGCATGCTGCAGGGTCACCCATTGATCTGACACTTCATTCATATTCAAATTAGCAGCCCGATCTATACGACTTTCTCTTCTCACCTCTGTGATCAATGGTTCATTTTGTAAAGCCTCTGTGTGGCTACTGGGAAAAAAAGTGATGTAAAAGCCGGAGGGGAAATGTTTCCAGGCGTCTCGCTGACAATGGCTGCAGGAGCATGCAGGTGGGAGAAAAGAAAAAGATATGAGATGAATAATTACCCCTTCATTTTTAATTGCTGTAATCTGAATGTGCGCCACATTCACCTATGCAGCCTTTTCCAAGTGACATAAATATTTGATCTCCACTCACGCTAATGTGCTAATGATAGATTTTCTTACTCTACAAGTGGTAATTCAAGTCACCAAACATAAAAGCAAGCGAATGTGCTCATCAGCTCCACACTGAAGTGTTCATCTGTCTCCCAAGAATATTCAATTTCATACCAGCTATTGAATTTTAAGAGGATGCAATAAGCCCCTGCTTCGGTTTGATATTTTGTGTTTGCCAAGAAAATTGCTGATGTGGGTTATGAATGGCTGCAGAGTGATAGAGACAATTGTGCTGATCGCATTTTCCGTGCCATCTGTGTGAGGGAAATTGGTTGAAGGGTTTTTAAATGTTGAATAAATGACAAACATAACTCCGGTATCTTGTTCTGTTGTATTAAACTGCACGCTTTAATGATGACAGGGATGGAAGGAGATGCAAAACACGACGCGGCTCCGAGAACGAGCCGTCGGTTCATTCATCTCGACACTTAACAAGATTGTTTTCTGCTAATTCCTTTGGTTTACGATCGTCCGTCGCTTATCTCCGCTCGCCAATACGAGGGCATCACGCTGGGCTCTGAAGGAACGCTCCACCCCAAAAATCTTTTGGATGTTAGAGACCGACCCCCTGCAGGCGTGAGCGGTTCGGAGGCTGTTCCTTCATGGAGGAAGCTGCACGTTTACTATGGATTTTATAACAGCACAGAGGAAGAAAGACATTATAAAATATATCAAAACTTCTTTCAAGATTTCTCAAACTGTTCCTGCATGATCATCTTTTCTGCTGTGGATCCATTTGTAACTTACACTCCACATTATAACTAAGGACACTTTGAGTCACAGAATCACCTCCTGACAAAAATGAAGCAGCAGATTAATTAGCTTGCCGCTGCCAGATCTTCTTTTCAAGCTCCTTAAAGCATCATATTAAAAAGTTTAGTGAAGCTGCCATGTTCTAATCTTTAATGGAAGTTTACTCAAAGCTCAGTTGCCAAACCAGTCAGTTACTCCTCATGAAAGCACTTTGTCATCAATAATGAAACTTCACTTTGGAAACACCTCATTTAAAGGTTGTGTGTGATTTGTCCAGTTTGTTTTTGTGGCTGAGCTGTTTTCTGATCTGATTTTTCTTCAACCTTCCAAATTGAAAAAATCTGGTTTTATGATGTGACAACATCATGTTTAAGGTTTGGTTAGATTTAAGAAAACATGGTTAAAATGACTGGCTGCCCCATGTTGAACCCAGACACATTCAGCCGAGGACTGATACCTGAAGTCTGATCCGAGGCTTAACGTCACGGTGTTTTGGAGAACTCTCGGCTCTCTGTGTAAATAAGGGGGTTTACCTGACAATCTATTCCAGGCTTGATCCCTCGTGCTCTTCCTTTGATCCCGTCCATAGCTCTCTCGTTGTCTGCCGTCCCTCAGGTGATCGGACCTCTCTGCAGACGAGATTGTTTCAGGAATAATACGGCAGGTAGCTCTGTTGTACCTGTTGCTCACCAACATTTCAACAATGATATGAAGCAAAGATCTTTCTGCGTCTTTCATCGTTTTGACTTTTACAAATTGAGGCTGCAGCCAAACTTTCTTCATCACTCTCTTTATGTGGGAAACCTTCTTTGCATCCTCTCAAATATGTTGAAGCTTCCTTAGAAAAGACCAATATTTGCACAAAGGAGAGGATGAATTCTCCAGAGGCTTTTTATAAATGCTTATCTTTATTTCATTTATTTCTTCGAGGAGCCTCTCTCTTCCTTTTCCTCCAGCTCTGCTGTATTTTCTCCACTTTCTGTGAAGCACTTCCAGGTGCTATATAAACAAGGTTTTACTTATCTGACTCAGTAACAGCATCATGGTAATAATTGAAAAAAATCCCACATGATTATCTGCCACGAGAGCTCGATGTTTAATTGTTTGGGTTCATATCATTTGGTGTTTTTTTTTTAATTAATAAAACCTCTTCACACTCGAAAGCCATCAGCAGAAGATCAATGTAATTGTTATGCTGAGCAGAGTTTTCATGTGTCGCGTTGAGACTATTTGCATATCGGAACGGCGAGATTTCCCTCTGGCATGATTAGTTGGTAAGCTGTCAGCGCTGCGCTGCCACAAAGAGAAGAGAAGCATTAGTCCCGTCCAGGTACTGACACCTGCAACACGAGCCTGTCTCTTTCTCTTCCACATAAACTGAATCAAAGTACTCGGGGTTAAAGATTCATTTGCCAGTCTGCCTTCATTTGAATATCTGAATACATGAGTAAAGTTTTAGTCGATCTCAACTATGTGCACAAGAGAAAACACTCAATACTATAACAACGGTGTCGTTTCTCCTCCTCCACATGTGCGATTTCAGTTGAATAAATCATTAGACTTGTTGTCAATGAGCCTGGAAAATTCCCACGGCGGCTCATTAAAGCAGAAATAACTATTGGTCAATCGATGGAGGACAGACTTAAAGCAGACAGGAAGGAAATCTCCTGAGGACCTTTACAATATTTTTTTTATTTCCTTTATTTTACAGACACATGCATACACACACTAATGACATGCGAGGAAATGCAGAACAACATGTGGGCTCAGGAAGGGCTGCGGGGATAAATATTTAATGTTGCTGGTAGCTTGAAAATTTTCTCTCTGTATCTCATCATATTATACACCATTAAACATAATCCAGTAAGGAGTTCAAATATGGCCTTATTATATCCCGCAATCCCTTTAGGCCCTGATCCAGGTGCCTTAATGTGGCGGCGGCTCTTTCCCTCACTATTAACTCTTCCAGTCAGGTTGCTTCCAAACAATTTTCCGTTTAGCAGCAAGAAAACCCAACGTGACGAATCTAATTTCCCTCACAGGTTTGTCTCCTAATACACAAAGTAAAGGACGTCACTGACCCGAGGGAGCTCACTGATTTGTCTGAGACCACAGCTTCATTTTATTACATTTTAACAGGGCAATATGTAAAATGTTCATTTGAATGATTCTACATCAAACACATTTTGAGATGACTGAAGTGCTCCATGTTCTGATTGACTGCAGAGCTGTGACAGCTGAGCTGTCGAGAGGCTCATAAGTTTATATGTGCAAGAGACCAAACCTTATCTGGCAACAACATCCCAAAACCGATCGTCTCAACCTTCCTGCATCACCATCAGCACCTCTTCTATTTTTTGGTCAGACATTTTGTGACATGACAGAGTTGAACATTTCGTTATCACTTATCTAAATGGTGCAAAAAGTTGGTGAGGAAACTTCCAGCTTCAGGCATTTAATTACTTCTTCCAGCTTGGTTGTGTGTCAGTGAACACACCTGACTGTGTTCGCAGGTGAGGAGCCGGAGAGACTGTCACTGAACCAGCGACAGAGTGCCGGTGTAATGAGAGGTGGATCTGAGGTGGTAGCCTGCACCTCCCGTGTTATGGCCTCCTGGAGAAGCTCCTCGCTGACAGGAGGAATGAAACAGCCGTACGGACCATGTGTCACAGTGGCAGCACATGTCTGTCTCGGCAGAATCCCGAGGAGTTACATTCACATCTGATCCCAAACCTCACGATTTACATCCGGTCCAACACTGAGTGTCAGTGCAGGACGTGTGTGCCCTTGAGGCAGAAAGTAAAGGTGCTGCTGTTCGAGTGGTGGACGGACATGTGGGACGTCCCAACTTCCTGTGGGAGATGTGTCCAGTCACAGAACCTGGACCTTTAACCTCAACCACACTGTGGTTTGCATGTACAGATGTTTTAGAAATAAATGCTTTTTAAAACATTGGAGTTGAACGTTTGGCTAAAAAGTTCGAGACCAGCATGAAGTTAGTGCAGGAAATGGAATTAAATGTTTCAAAGTGGAAGAGAAACAGAAAATAAAGACAAAGTTATGTTATACAGCAAAACAATATCTTTTGAAATCGTAAAAAACACCCAAACATATATTTGAGACAGTTTGATTTGTGAACAGCAGTCGTGGAACAAATATTTAGATATTTATTTAAAGGATCAGTGCCACATTTTGGAAAATAAGCTTATTTGAGAATTTCCTCCAAAGAATAACAGCATCAGTCGGTTCAGCATAAATATATGTTTATGTCGAAGTGACGAAGCCGTCTGGTGGCCGTAGTAATTATGGTGAGGGCAAAGTCCACAGTGATTTACTGGCTCTGCCCGAAGGTTATAAGATCCACTTATCTCCAGCTCTAAAGCTGCTAATTAACATGTTGGACTTGGCTTGTTTAATCCTTAGAATAAATGAACAGCGTGTTGAGGTTTACAGCAGGTGAGTGTCAGACTGTATCTCTGTAACTCCACTATGTTAACATAACCAATTACAAACAGGACGTCTTTATTCAGAACATCAGCACAGATGCTTCAGCAGCAAAATGTCCTTAAACAGTTGAACCAGAAATCACATGATGAAAAAACACTTCAACACTTCTCTCTGTATTGTATAAAATATATAGTGAAGAACCTCGAAATTGAACTTACGTATAAGTGCTAAGTTTCTGTTCTGGTAAACAGCATCTTTCTTTCACTCTGGCTTTGAAAAGTAGACGCGATGCATAACTCGAGCTTTATTTATTCACCTTCAATTGCAGAGGCAAAGGATGTTCAACAAAAACATCAGTGTTTTCATAGAGGTTTGGGCTTTGTTATAGAGCGAGTGCATTATTCAGTGTGCTGAGACAAATATTTAGTGTTTGCATTCCTGCCGTCTGTCTTTGATGGTATTTCAGTCCTGCCCTTTATTCCTTCCTTCGCAGACACACAAGGCTCAGTTAACACTTTTCAGAGTGTAATAGGTCCTTTGAAAATCAACCGCTGCATGAAAACAAAGCTGGGATTTGGGTAATATTTCAGGTTTGGATGCCACGATACACTTTTACATAACCCATAATTTGATCAAAGTAACCGCATAATAGTGCTAATATGCATGATTTTGTAAATGCCAACAGAATTTCTGCCTCTTTATCCTGTTATGTTTTGAACAATGTACCTAAAATGTGCGATTGGCCACAGCTGCATGAAGCAGTGAGCGACAAGCGACGAGACACGGCGAGTTCATGCGATCGTACGGTGTTTCCTCTGTGTGATACCGCTTTGACATTAATTTTACAATCTTTAAAACATGAAAATAATTATGTGTGACCATTCAGACCAAGGTGATTAGATGAGAGAGCAGCTTATTCCTGCGCTGCATCTCATCTCAGCTCCAAAAAGCTTTGATTTACATGCAAATGAGGCTTGTTACAGCTCAAAATTGGTGTGTGTGTGTGTGTGTGTGTGTGCATGTGTGTGTTTTTGGAGAAGCTTTGTGTGTTCACTTCCGAGTGCCTCTGTCTGCCTGCAGCTCATTAAGGGCCGTGCGTCCATTGATTGCAGTCATGTAATGAAACGGCCCCTCTTTTCTTCCCCTTTGATTAAAGACGCTGCACGGAGAGTCGTTATATTGATGCTTGTCTGTGCATGTAGAAAAATGGAAAGGACAAAAAAAAGAGGAGGTGGTTTCTCAATGGGAAACCTCCTCTTCATCCGCTCCATCATATCCACAGCACCCACACACACAACCTCTGCCGCACACACACTCACGCTCGGAGCCTTCGCGTTTTCTCCAAACGTCGTCGCCGCTCTCGCTCTGTATCAGTCGGGATGTTCGATGGAAAGTCAGTCACAATGCGTCTCTGCAGCCGGCCCGGCTGGAGATAATCAAATTCAATAATAGCCTTGACTCTGCACTCTTTGCTGCTCTCTTACTTTATTTCTATACTGTCTTTCCATGATGCCCCCCCCCCCTCTCTCTCTCTCTCACACTGTCTCTCTTCCTTCCTCTTCTCATCTTGGCAACTGCTAATCGAACTGATGCATCCTATACAGTTTGTTTGGAAGTCTGTGATGAATAATGCAGAAGCTTTATGTGACCCGTGAGGATCACCCGACACACACACCGAGGGGAGCAGTGTGATTGGCCACAGGCCTAAACTTTGGATCAAAAAGAGCTTGTGTCATTAAGTTTGTGTTAATCACTGAGTCAATCAGGAACAAGATTCTGTCGTCTTCTCTCGTGTCGCAGTTTTGCAGGTATTTGCATGTGAAGTATTGGATGAACTGGAATTTTGACCTGATGATTGTGCTCAATAAAAAGACGTCTGCACCACATATGGAAATCTCTCCGGTGGTTTTTGAGACATCGTCTGGGAAGCGTGACAGCCCGTAAAAATGTTGTCGATCAATCTGGTACATGATGTTTCACTAGATCAGGGGAAGCTTTGATCTGCTGGCGTCCTCCGAGCACCGTGGGTATCTGCACCGAATGTCATGGCAGTCCATATGATAGTTGTCAAAATGTCAATCTGTAGATTAAAAACCATGGGATCTCCAGAGTCATGAGCCTCGTAGCTACGACTATAAATAACATTTGATGAACAGCAACTTGTCTTTCGAGAGTTAAATCCCTGTTACTCTCTGTAATCTGCAGACATTTCAGGCACTATTTCTTTGGCAGAAAGTAGTTCCAGTAAAAACTGTTTGCAGTGACGTCTGTGGATTATCTGGAAGAACCGGGACATTGTTTCTATCAGAGTTGTTATTAAATGTATTTTTTAAAAGCTTTGAGCACCACAAACAAAACAGTCCACCTCGTGATTTTCTCCACACTTGAATGAATGAATGAAAAAACATTTAGGTCAGCTGACATTTCAGTGACTCATGCCTCATGATATATACTGTTAAACGGAGCTTTACCCCTTGAGCAGTTCTCATAATAAATCAGTCTCAGCTGCCGGTTTTAAGAGCAGTCAACCACCTGAGCGATGCTTGCTTACTTATATTCTCATTATCCATGTTATCACCAGGATCTGCAGCGATGCATCAGGCTGACAGATGTTATCTCATGTAAATGTATCACCGCGCCCGACGAGGGTGGACTCCTGAAAATTGCCTCGGGCGCCGTACAAAGGTGCGGGTGCTGCTTCGCTCACTTCGACATGCTTCTACTGTACTTCACACGGCACACTCCAGCTCAAATGATGTGTTATGTGCTGCAGCAGCATCCCATCAGCCAGGCAGTGCCGGGCTCACAGCGGCTCCCCCGCTGCCAGCGTCCGCCATCATCCTGTTGAATAATGCAGAGCCGAGTCTGCTGCTGCCTCCCTCTCTCTCTCTCGCTCTCGCTCTGTCATTGTGCACACGCCGCGATGCCATCAACATGCTAATTGCTTGCAGATAGGTCTTCCAGTGGCAAACGCTGTAAAGATCCATCCATCCAGCAGCCACTGACTCATTCATCATAAGCGGGTTACAGAGCTTAAGGGATCAATATCAACGCCATGTGAGCGTTCCATCACTGTCGCCCTGAGCACATTAATGGCACAGAACATTTACACAGGTCCCCTGACACACACACACATATATACTGTATACACACACACACACACACACATATATACCTTATACATGTATATACACACACACACACACACACACGCATGCACACACAGTTTTTTCCTGAGCC
The DNA here is from genome assembly GCA_025331565.1 of Holacanthus passer. Lineage (NCBI taxonomy): Eukaryota > Metazoa > Chordata > Actinopteri > Pomacanthidae > Holacanthus > Holacanthus passer. The sequence continues at coordinate 1,614,123 of JAFREQ010000090.1, read as the reverse complement.
CTATTTTTGAACACAGCTTGAGAGATGCTGCTGTTGATTCTCCCCCGGTAAATATCGAATGAAGAAAACCATACAGAGACACACAAATTGATTATTGATTAAAGATCTGACTTGAGTGCAGCAGAAGAGTAAAAATCATCTTAAAGAAACACAGCAACTAAAACCTCTGGGTGACAAATAAAGGAAAAACCAACAAGGCGTCCTAATAAGTCAGTGCAGCTTCAGTGCTCCTCGTTAGTTCTCTCTCTCTCTGCAACAGAAAGACGAACATGTTCTTCCAATAGATGTCTGTCACATCATTTGAATACATCAGTCAGCTCTTGTACTTTCTGAATGGGACCACTGTCACGCTGAACAAACGCCCGTCTGGTTCTTCTTTCATTTCTCAGCTGCTCTGTATGTTTTTAATGTCACGCACGAATGTGTTTGCTGATGTTGTTCACATCCTCTGACGCTTCATAATTCATAACAACCTCTCGCCAGGTCAGGTCACCGATGTAAAATCGCTCCGGCCAGAACAAACGTCTTCAGAGAATTAGAAACAAGACATGAAACACCGCAGCGAATATAAATCTTAATCACCTTGTGACGGACAAGGTCTCTTCTCATTCTGAAATGTAAACAGCCACATTTTGATTTCTGGTGAAAATATAACTGAACATGCAGATGGTTTTAGAAGTTTTAGTAGGTGTTTTGCATTTGGAAGAGTAAGCTACAAACTTTTCAGTCCTTTAGTCGGTGAGTGTGTGATAGTAGTTCCTCTGAATATTTTTGCTAAATAGAAATGGATTCACTCTCTCTGCCAGATGTCATTTGCGATGCAGTTTGGCATCCTCTCCATTTGGTCTGAAACCAAAAACTCCATTAGGGAATTTCCAATACACTGATTATTTATGTAGATATAAGGTTTCATTTTCCAGGCTTGTAGTCTATAGAACAAGTTACTGAAAGAGACCATCGCTGTTTTTACAAGTACATCGTGCAAATTCCCGAGGAGGCCGAGTTTTATTTGTCATTTTACGACGGCGGACAGGCTCATAATTGAGATGCCTGCATTCTGACATTAAAGTGTTCTCCAACGCTCGTGTCTCCAACAAAGATAAAACATTCAGACATCACTGGCTTTTCAATCAGCAGCAATTTGACCACTGGGATGATCGTCGGTGCCAGAATCGCGGGTCATTAACCATTTCATGCTGTGCAAACATCAATGCGAAGATGCCTGCAGAGGGGTGCCGTCGAGCCAGGGTTCTGATTTTCCGTCATGGCCGGTCTGTTCTCGGGTAAACCAGCTTTGATATCACACAGCGATAAGGTTGCCTTTAAGCCGATTTTGAAAGAAGATCACAGGTGAAATTTATTTAAACAAAATGAACAGAGATTCTCGTCTCGATGAGAACAACAGCGAAGCCGTGGACGCCCAGCGATAAAGAGGTTGTTTCTCATGCACGGTGATGAAAAATCCATCCTATTGTTCAGGCTTGTGAGAGCTCTGTGATGCTTTGAACATCGCAGCGCCGGCTGGTCGTATTCCCAGAAAGAGAACGATCTGAGCCGTGGCTGTCACTGAGATGCTGACGGACACATGCAAATACACAAAAACCTAAAGTACACATGTTTGCACCAAATGTGTGCAGACAGTCAGAAGCTCATGCTGCGCGTGTCAGCGACAAAGACCCTGCAACCGTCATCCTCACACTTTATGATCATCCTTCCCAGCGGGGGCCGGTTCAACCCCGCTCCTCTGCAGCTTTCAGGCCCGGGGCGGCGGGCATCGCCGCTGTGTCACCTGGCAGGCGGGAGGATTTTCTTCTAAACAAAGCTTTTATGTAGCACCAGGTCCTGAGCCAGGAAAAAAAATCACCTTTTCATAAAAGTGGAAATTTTGCAGAGGGAATAACCGTGACAAGCAAACAGAAAGCAGAAGATTGTACCGGCTTTTTGCTGCATTCCAAGAAGCTGCAGATACAGAACAGCATGAGCGCCTGTAAGATATATTACAATCCAATGCAACAGACAGGCTGTAAACAACCTCTGCACAAATACTAAGGTTCAGTTTTGAGAACAACATTCTTTAGTATTTCTTAACAAGCACATTCATGATATAAAGTGAAACGAGCGCGTGACAAAGTGCCAAAGAGCTCTCGGGCCGTTGAGCCTGTTGTGGCCCTTTGTTTTGGTTTCAAGGTGCATTTACTGCAAAGTTCAAGCTCGTTTCCAGCAGCAGGCAGCTGTTTCCAAACGAGCTCCGACGAACCACTGTCTGGTTCCGGCTCAGCATCAAAAGGCAAAGTGACAAAGTAGAAATATAACACTTAAGACAGGAATATTTCTTCTAAGCCGGCGAGTGAGAACTGACTTCATCAGGTCGACGCAAACATGATTCCAAATGAATGATAATGTTGCTCTGCGTCTTGTGGACGGGAAACAGCTGAACATCAGCTACAAGTGATCTCCAATCAATTGCGACTGAAAAGCAAAATCTTAAAAAATTAAAAACCCATCAAAAAAATGTAACTTTGCATTTCTTTGTGAGAGTCGTGATGGGTAGTGAAAAAAAGACAATCGAAATCAATGCGCTCTCCCTCCTTGTCAGAACTACTTGCCTACATTACTCAGTTTATCAGACTTTGACTCCTCTGAGCCACAAAAGGCTTCAAACAACATTTTTCCAATATGCAGCAGAATTCCCAAAGACCTGTAAACACACTTTGATGTGTGAAATCTGTGGATTTTTCCTTTAAGCAGAAAAATCTCACCTCCTACAAAGAACCATGTCATTTTTGCTGCTTGACTTCAAGCAGCATGTTTTCAAGACGGCACGTAAGTGTGTTTATTTCAATGAACTGTGGCCACGTCAGTGTGGAAGTGAACACATGAATTTCATATAGAGTAGCTGCTGTAACAAGGCAACAAGTGCATGTTTGTGCTCGGTATGTGATTATCTGGACTTTGCGCCTGATCTAATGTTGTAACTACTTTCATCACAGTCTGTTGAAACAGCTTTTTTTATTCCTCTTTTGTATTGAATGAAAAACTCATTTGCTTTTTATCTGTTTTTGTGGCATCGATTTTTCTTAACTGAGACTAAAAATGTGGTCCAATACCCAAACTACCGTCGTGTTTAGTATTTAGTATGACACAATACACAGTCTGTCCAAAACACCAGGACGTCCTGCTGCATGAAACACAAAGCAGAACTGAGGCTGATGAGATGATTTTCATCTGTCATCTATCAAACTATTGGACAAATAGGAGTTTTCACCAGATGATGTTGATGAAGTCACAGATCATGATGGTGCATGAGGATTCATTTTTTTGGACACCATGGATTTCATGACAATCCATCTGTCATGCTTTCAGACTTTGTGTTTTAACTAGTTTATTTTCAGTGCATTGATTTTGAACTCTGGTGTTTTTGGATTGTTTCTTTGTGCTCTGCTCAGGAACTGCTTCAGGTGCTGGGGGCGTGGTCTTCAGGTGCTGGGGGCGTGGTCTTCAGGTGCTGGGGGCGTGGTCTTCAGGTACGGTGGGCGTGGTCTTCAGGTGCTGGGGCTCTCTCTCTACTCTCAGTGCCCACAGCTGCCTCCCATCTGACCTAACGACTGGCAGCTTGAATACTCCTCTCATTGTCCTGCAAGCCGACAGATCGTCCCTGTCTTCTAGTGCTTTGTGGTTTCAGTGCTTCCAGTGTTTCCTCGGCTTTGTCTCCCTCATGTTTGTCCCTACCTGTGCTCATCTCCACCTGCATGTCTCCTGCCGTCCTGCCCCAGCTCCTACCACCCACCGCCCGGCCTCCAACCACTGAAGCTTCTTCACTACACCTGAACTTGCAAATCCTGGAGTTTCTTGATCTCTTTTACCCTGTCACTCATGTCTGGTCCTGCTCCTGGGTCCAGTTCAACTAACCCCTGACGTCGCACCATCTAATAGTTGTTGAGATATATTTCAGTCTTGACCAAGACAGACAGACCATCGCTCAGGTACAGAGAAACACACAGAGCCGACACAAGGAAACACTGGATGAACAAAATGAACAGGATGATCATACTTTAATCAAAGCAGCTCTCGGTGCAGCGAGCCACCATCTTCTTCAGCTCAAATGGATTATTCAGGTGAAAGTGGCAGCTGCAGGCTCTGCTCCTCCAGGTGGGCGGTGATCCTGACACTGCAGAGACGAGCGTCGGCCGATGTGAGCGCCCGCTCTCTGCTGCACGCCGCCGGCAGCTGCAAAGCATAAAGTTCTCCTGATGCTTTTTATCACACAGATATTCATTTGTTCCTGCCGTAGCGGGGAACACTAAATGCAATTAGTTTGAGAACTTTTATTCTTTCTCATTCATTTATTGTTTGTGATAGGGGAAGTTGAGCCGCTGCCAGCCGTGTGAATGTTTTAATCGAACTATTACCTCAATCTAATTATTCAGCGGTTGAGTTATTACACTGCACCTTTAGAAATACAATATAGGGACAATTACATTAATTTAACAGAGTATTAGATTTTTTTTTCTGCACCCATTTCACTTGGCTTTTCTTTTCCTATCCTTCCTCACCGTTGGGATTTGTTGAAAAATGAACCAATATTAGCAGCAGCTCTGTGATCAAGGTTGATGGATGGAAGGAGCGAGTTATCATCCACACTGTGAGACACAGGCTCCTCATTCTCCCGCTAATGCATATAGATAGTATGATATGTGCTTTTTCGATAGAATCATACTGTCGTTCAGTGTGAGGATATGAGTTCAAGTCCTAATTATCATGTCAAAAGTATGGCTTCGGGTTTGGGTTCTCTTTCCTGGGGCTGGTTTTCATGGTTTGGGTCAGAGCTTCAGTTTCAATTGAGGACATTCTTAATTCTGCAGAATACAATGATATTTAAGACAATCGTGATGTTCCAACTTTGAGCTAACAGCTCGGAGAAAGTCCATAGAGAAACTGTTACCCCAGTTTCACATGGAAGAACTTGACTGGCCTGCTCTTAACCCCGTTGAGATGAGCTGGAACGATGATTGGGATCCAGGCCTTTAGGCCAACATTAACTTCACTGATGCCCTTATGGGTGAATGGAAAGCAAATCCCTGCAGCCAGGTTCCGAAATGTGTTAAGAGCATTTCCCAGCAACACTATCAGTTTTCACTTTCTACAACACCTGTGCATGGAAAGTACAGTGCAGTTAACGTTTGGTAAAGAGTGTGGTCATGGCATGAGATACTGCATGGCTATAGGGCTGTGGCACATGGTTAAATCAAGGATATGACAGAGATTATAGGCGACTAAAAGTTAACCCTAAAGGACACACTACTTCCTGCACTGGCACTGGATGTTGGCGTTGGATTTAAATCACGAGTTGTGGAATCATTCAACGTGGATTTGATTCCTACAGATACGGCTGTTCCAAGAAGAGATGGATGTTTGTATTAAAGTAGATTAAAGCCTATAGGTTTGAACATCGCAGAATCTGTAATGTTCAGGTGTCCACATACTTTTGGACATATTTCAAGCTCAAAAGTAGCTGTTTTGAATCTGCTTCTCTTGCACCTGATGAGAGAACATGTAAATACACACTTTCCCTGCAGAGATGAATGAAATCTAATTATGAATCTGCAGCGTTTTGCTTTGAGGCCATTTGTTTCGTCGTCCTGCCACCTCCTGCCACCTCCTGCCACCTCCTGCGCGTTCAGGCGACTTCTCCTCCCTGTGACAGTCAGTCATCTCGATGAGCTGCTGCCTTCGCCGCCGTGTCTTGCCTGAGGTGCAGGTAACCAGTGTGGCATAAAGAAAGCAGATGGCGACTGTGTGCAACAAACTAAAAGCGCCGCTCGTGTTCTCATGTGTTTCTGAACGGGACATGTTTGCTGCATATTTAGCATCGCTGTATTTGTCTCTTGAACCCAGCTCATGCATGTAACTCTTGCCTCCAGCAAAACATGGTAAACATCACCGAGGAGCCGATTTCAGGCAAACGGGACAATGATGAATAATTTAATTTGTATAATGAATTCATTTTCCTGTTCATTTAGTTATTTAGGTAGCTGAATGTTAAGGGAAGGGATTCATGCAATATGAACACATGCAGCTGCTCTTTTAGGTTTCAAGACATGATGGTTATTTTAACGATCTTGACAATACAAAGAAATTGGTCATAACTTTTCTGGTAAGTTCTGCATTATCTGGAGCGTCATGGTCTGTTGGCAGAATCCTTCAAGAAGAAAATGTCAGTATTGATTTCTGATTGACTGATTTTTTTGTGTGCGTTGTCTCATGTCTGGAGTGGTGACACATCAATGTCACATGATTACAGCAATGAAACCATGTGACCATCGTAAAAGCAATAACTTATATTGAGGTACTTTTGGTTTGGCTCCATTATAATAAGCTTTGTTCTTGCAAGTTTTCAGCAGTTAAACTTAAATCAGTGTAATTATGTTGTAAAAGTAAACTACCAGCATAGTGTCACAACACTATCAGCATTTGGAAGCATCCTGATATTGAATATCAGTATTTTTACTGACACATCATGTTATAAACTACAGGTATTATCAACATGTACTGCAACCTAATCAGACGTTAATAAAAACCATACGACAGTAAATCTTAAATATTCACCTGCAAACATCACAAGGAGCAAACTTTTACTGTTGCTTGTTTAAATACAGGACTCTATTAAAGACATGCAATGATTAAATGAAATCCTGTGTGTTTTAAAGGTTTATCTTATCTTATCTTAAGGGTGATAGTTTAGGGAGCTTATGCTGTTATTCCAGTTTAAATTTGCCTTATAATTATAGTAACGGATGTTTTTGCCATCTTGCACTTTAGTTTAAAATGAATTAATCACACGATTCGTCCCCTGAAAGTCCAGATGGTTATTCTGCCTCTATATTAAAGGAGGATGTATTAGCGGTGGTGTCGAGGAGCCGCTGGGCTTCTCCACCCTCTGCGTCGCAGGTGGGATCTGTGAGGGGAAGCATCCGTTCTGGACTGGTCTTCATCCACCAGGACGCTCCCCAGGTTTGTGAAATGAACTTTGTGTGAATGTAAAATGAGTCTTTTAGTGTGAGCACTTACAGAGCTGCATACTGGAGCCCTGCAGATTCTCCCAGAGGCGGTGGAGGAGGAAGGATGAGGATGCTGTTCTTATAAAGGGGCAGTAGGGTTGAATAGGTTCATCGTGAGTGGTCGAGCACATGCAGACACATTTTCAGTGCTTGCATAATATGTGGTTAGTCCTAAAGAGCCTTACGATAACTAATCATTGATCACGTAAAGACACATTTAAAGAGTCATCTCCCGTCTGGCCTTTACCTTTGAAGAGCACACGCTCTGCAGCACCTTTGCTGAATTGATGTTGTGGAGTTTCAGGGCTTTGACACAATTAATCCTGTGTTAATTGTGATCATGATTCTGCCTTTCACAATTAATTAAGCTTGATACTGGCATTTTGTATTTGGCACGCCTATTCCAGTGCATCAAATCAAGCGCTCCCCATGCACAAGTCTCTCCAGTCAGGTGATTAAGGAGAGACTCCGATCCAGTCGGTAACGTTTAGATTACGTCTGTAAACCCCTCACGCTGAGCAGATAATCTGTTCTGACCAGCCTCGAATCAGAGACACCTCTGCAACAGTCGGGAGGGGCGAATCCCAAAATCTGCCCAATTACTCTCCAGTGTGAAGCCGGCATAACTGGTTTCACGCCTCCCGAACTCGGCCGTGGCTTCAGGCGATTTTCACTACAAAGAAAACCTGCAAGTGTAACGAAGTGCATTTGTCATCCTGGATAAAGTCCCTGTTATTTGTTAGCATGCTGTGGTGGAACTGCGTGATTGTTGTGAGAGTCAGTGTTTATTTAGTTCGGCTTTAAAAAGGGTTTGTTCATGTGTGCATATGTGGAAAATCAACAGCTGACCTCATGCATTTTAGATACAGCAATTAAAGTTATGTACAAATCCTGCCATAAAGACTGAAGTGTTTGTGCATAGTTCATTTTTATTTTTGATGGAGCACATTCTGCTGTATTCCTACTCTCAATCAAAGTTCTTATTCTTTGTCAGTAGAATATAGTAAGTTGTGACAGACAGGCTTCAGTGCACGCCACAAAGCGTCTGACAGGAGGCTGAGCATCACAGACCAAACTGAGTTCTGAACATATTTACACATCCGGTGACTTTTAAGAGGACAATAAGATCACAGCCTCAGGGAGGTTATAGTTCAGGTAAATTACAAAACTCTTATTCACAACATTTAGATTTTATGTGCATAAGAAAACATTTACTGAGACTTTCAAACTCCTAGACACTCAACAACAAATAATAATAAAATTTTATTTTTATGGCACTTTTCACATAAGAAATGCAGCTCAAAGTGCTTCACAGTGAATAAATTACATGAATCAAGTGCTTTCCAGAAAACAAAGACATAGAATGAAGATTCAATAAAAAAAATAAAAAATAAAGAATAAAACCCACTGGATAATAATCGTGAAATAAGATAAAAATATGGATGAAAACAGAAAACAAAGAATGCAAAACATAAGATTGACAAAAAGTGACTTAATAGTAATAATAAAAGGTTAAAAACAGAAGTAGAATGTATAAAATGTGCGATAAGTTCTTGAGAGAGTTTCAGGTGTGTATCAGGAAAGTCAGAGCGAGTTAAAGATTAAAGTGAAGAGATAAGTTTGTGTGAGCTGGGTGTGTGTATGTGTGTGTGAGCTGTGTGTTTGTGAGCTGTGTGTTTGTGAGCTGTGTGTGTGAGCTGTGTGTGAGCTGTGTGTGTGAGCTGTGTGTGTGAGCTGTGTGTGAGCTGTGTGTGAGCTGTGTGTTAGCTGTGTGTGAGCTGTGTGTGTGTGAGCTGTGTGTGTGTGAGCTATGTGTGTGAGCTGTGTGTGTTAGTTGTGTGTGTGAGCTATGTGTGTGTGAGCTGTGTGTGTGAGCTGTGTGTGTGTGAGATGTGTGTGTGAGCTGTGTGTGTGAGCTGTGTGTGTTTTAGTTGTGTGTGAGCTGTGTGTTTTAGTTGTGTGTGAGCTGTGTGTGTGAGCTGTGTGTGTGTGAGCTGTGTGTGAGCTGTGTGTGAGCTGTGTGTTGAGCTGTGTGTGTGAGCTGTGTGTGTGTGAGCTGTGTGTGTGAGCTGTGTGTGTTAGCTGTGTGTGTGAGCTGTGTGTTGAGCTGTGTGTGTGAGCTGTGTGTGTGAGCTGTGTGTGAGCTGTGTGTGAGCTGTGTGTTAGCTGTGTGTGAGCTGTGTGTGTTAGTTGTGTGTGTGAGCTATGTGTGTGTGAGCTGTGTGTGTGTGAGCTGTGTGTGAGCTGTGTGTGTTAGTTGTGTGTGTGAGCTGTGTGTGAGCTGTGTGTTAGCTGTGTGTGAGCTGTGTGTGTGAGCTGTGTGTGTTAGTTGTGTGTGTGAGCTATGTGTGTGTGAGCTGTGTGTGTGTGAGCTGTGTGTTAGCTGTGTGAGATGCTAACCTCACTTCACACCACACACTGTTCCCGTCCCGTCGGCAGAGCAGTGCGTATCAAAGCGAGTGTGTGTGGTAAATTTATGAGGCGGCGGCCCCGGCGGTGCCTTCGGGCCCCGGTGCAGATGACTTTCCTGAGCTCCTGTGAGGAATTACGGCGGCAGGGCGGCGGAGGGATGCTGAATGGTGCACAAACAAACGGCTGTGGGAAGAGAAACAGGGAGGAGGTGAAGACGGAGCTGAGGTGGCTTTAAAATGACCTGATATATGAGCGACAGCTCGAGAAAGTTAACTAAAAGTCTCGTCTTCTTCAATCAGCACAGGTATTTTTTCTCATTATTTTTAAAGCAGCATCACCTTCAGCAGCCTTTTGTGCTGAAATGAGCTAGTTTTAATCAATTATTGAGATTTGGGCTGCGCCTGTTTCTGTGTGAGCACTTTCAGTCTTTGTAACTAATCGTGAAAACAGGTGAAAGAAAAAAAACTTTATCAAGTCTTGATACTTTCTTTCTTTTTGTGATGTAAGGAGTTGCAATAAAGAGCACTGGTGTCACATCACTGCTGATTCTCCAGGCTTCATCCGTTGCCTTTCCATGACCTGTCAACCTGCTGAATTAGAGAGCGTTGACCTTTATTTTGACACCAGCTCGAAGAGAAGTGACAGGCGAGGCAGAGGAGGAGGAGGAGGCGAAGAGAGACGTGTGTGTGTGTGTGTGTGTGTGTGTGTGTGTTCAGATGACACATCTGCACAAACACAGGTGTTTTGTGCTTATGTAACAGAACACACACACATACAAACACACACACACACACACACACGCACACACACAAGGATATCTTCAATGACAAAATGTCAACTGTCGGATTTGACAAGGATTGAAAACGTACATTTCTGGTCTTGTGACCTTTCGGCTGATGAGTCAAGGTTAATGTCACAGTTTAATGCTGAGTGATGATGAATTTCTTTTGTCACTAACCTTTGTTTTCTGTGTTTCTTTGACCGATTTCTTCAGCCCTGGTTCATATTCTCTCACATCCACACTGATTAGCAGCCTTTATGAAAATTAGAGACTTGAACACAAAGAATAAGCCTGAGTGACCGTCTGCGTCATGAGCACCAAACACATTTTACAGGTGCGGTAAGTGGTGTTACAACGAAATTACTTTCCTTTTTCCTTTTAAAACAGAAGTCAGTCTGTCCTGATCGAGTTGTGTGCGTGGGTTCTTTTCATTAAAAAGCTGCACATCACAGCTTCTTTGAGAGGAAAATGAGGATCCAGTCAGAGTTCAGAGAATTATGAGGTTCAAAAAGACTGAGAACATCCCAAATCCCCAAATAATGACACTGGAATCAACTGAGATGGAGACAAAACAGCCAGTTGTGTTGGTGACTAACAAGCTTGAGACTTGACTGATTAATACCAGAAAACTTTCTTACTTTTATTTTCAGCGACATAAATCGAATGTGCCTCATCATGTCATCAAAGCTTCAACTAACTCCAGCTAACATGTGGAGTTTATACAAGTACATGGGAATTATTATCATGATGAGAATATTTTTTGGTTTGAATCTGTCACCTTTGTTTTTTATCATGTTCATCATCATCAAGTTGGCACCGAACGACTGTAGCGCCGACTTAAAGTCACATGAAATGTCAAACCAGCTTTTCACAAAAAGGGTTTCAATTTAATGCAAATAAGTTTTGCTCAACTTTAGCTAACAACTGAGTCTGACAAGCCTCATCTGACTGTTTTCTATATTGCATGAGAATGTTTCATGTGTCCCATCAGACGCTTTATTTAAGACTCAAAGCCCACAGGAGAGTTTACAATCTAAAGCTCCTGTGGGAATCAGCCACCGTCAGAAGCCAGAAAAATACGAAGCCAAATGGGTTTGAGAATAAAAGTTGTTTTAACTTTGTTCTGAAACAATTTTAAAAGCTTCTTCTTCTTTGTTTTCCGTCCGTCCATCTGTCTTTGTGTTTGCAGGTTTTCGGCTCAGAGTCACAGCTGGATGAGTTGAACGTCCCAGATGTCCGGTGCTTCCTCCAGATGCAGGACCAAGGACGCTCCTCCAGGCCGAACCTGCAGATCAGCCAGACTCTGGCTCTGATGGCCAGTATTTAACTACTGAACATGTCGAGAAACAGATGCTCTTCCATGTGTTGAATGATGATGATTCACTAAATGTTTTCCTAAAAATACTGTATGTACAAAACTACTATAAAGTTTAATGTGATTCTGTTACGCCCACATTTTCTTTTCATTTCTTTTGATGCCACCTACAACATTTGTGCCTCCTCCTCCTCTTCATAAAAGGTAAAGTGGAAACCGTGTTTATACTTTTTGACTGACGCTCTTTATTTCATTATGTCGAGCTTTAAGTGGTTAAAATGCTTTCAGCCCTTCTGTGTCTCGTCTTCCTCTCATGTTATGTACTGATGGAACTAAGATGGATCGTTTGATTTCATTGTCTACTTTAATTGCATTTTGTCTAAAACCACATTCAGTGTCTTTCAGCTCGGTTTGAGCTTCAGTCGGCTCTGAACTTTTCTCTGGCTCGTTTGTCACTGCGGAACTTGTCAAAAGCTTTTCAACAAGTCAGATTTGCTTTTGTTGTCTTGTTTTGGTGATTGGTTGAATTTTGACCTCAACCTTGTATGTTTTCATCCATGAATCCCAGATTACTTCCTCCCTGTATAACATCTAACCTGGACCGGTCCACAGGAACCAAGCAAACTCACTCCACTGTCTTCAAGTCCCACGGGTTGATTCTGTATCGAGGAAAATCTGCCTTTAGCTTTTGTCGAATGAACAAATGATCTTCTTCATATTCTGGAGATCGACACTCTCGACACCTCTGGACAATTCAAGAAACAAAAAGGCTTAAATAAAGGTTTGGAATTCAATTAAATGTCTTTGTAACAGCAGCTCATATTAACCATAATGGTGAGATAAAAAGTGATTGAATTAATAAATCACTTCTGTTCCTCTGTAAATTTGGTTTCACATATTGAACAACCTTTAATGACCTTTGAGAAGAGATGAGGATTTGTTTGCACAGTCGGAGGGGATTTGTTATTGGGTCACTGTGTCTGTTTGTTGATGTCGTCGCCTTTTGTTTTGCATTTTATGTTTCTATCGTAATAATAATTTTAAAAAATATTTGTATTCTCAAACATGTCTAGTCAGAATGTATCGATGTGTCGGGCTGCTCTGCTCGTCCTCAGGCTGTCGAGTCCTCTGTAATCTTCACAACTGTCTCGTTTAACGAGGATGTGCTGAATGTCTTCTTAAAGACAGACATGACCCTTGGAAAGGCTGCGATCCATTCTGTGTGTGTGTGTGTGTGTGTGTGTGTGTGTGTGAGTGTGCACACACACACAGGTGTGTTGTCGGCAGTCCAATCCATTGACTCTGTGCCAATGTTGCCGCTTGGCTGAACTTTAAATCCAGTGAAGGGGTGAGTTTATTTTCTTTGCTTTGAAAGGCCATATTTATCGTTTTCAATTATCTCCGATCCATAAAAGCTGACCCCTGCTCTCCACTGCAGCGTCTGAACCGCTGGAAAGAGACTCTGTATGTTAAAGATTTTGTGATTTGTGTCTTTTCATCCGGCGCTTACATGAACGTCGATGTGTGTACAAACCTGCATCCGTGCCCTTAAATGAAAGGAGTGTTATCTAATGCTTCTTAAGACCTTGAAATCCAAACACACCGTCGTCCTCTCTCTCCACAGACCCACGAGTGCGTCCCGTCCCTCCATGTGATAGTAGCATCAACACACTTCTGATGTTAATAGTAAATTAATAACAGCCTTGATGTTAAACTCTCATTATCTTGTCATGCGATGTGCTGCCGGCCCGGGGGCACGCAGCCGACGACGCTTCCCTTTGAACAGAGAGAGTATCAGCCTCGCCCCCCTCCGTTAGCCATTTCAAAGCGACTGCAGCGATGGACAGAAAATGATGCCATCTGCATGAGAGTGTGACTCCCACCCACTCTCAGCACTGAGCATAATCTCCTTTTTATGTTGATTGCACTTGTGATTATGAAGTTGAACACTGTGTGTGTGTGTGTGTGTGTGTGTGTGCACCTGTGTCCATGTCTGCTTGCTCTTAATAGTTTACAGAGGAACGGCGGTGAGTGCATGCAGATAAAACTAACAGCTTGCTTGGCAGAGCAGGACAAAGTACACATTTGGAGAAATGCATCGTTGAGAAACGCTGGTGCATTTAACAAAATCACTGGGTGGAGAGGGCGGCCGTTACACACACACTACTTATTGTTAAGTTGTTAGCAAATGTAGCTGCAGTGATTTGGAGCTCAATGAGTACCTGGATAATATTATCACTACTAATGGAGATGTGACTTGGACGCCCAGTGAATTTGCCAATAACACACATACTCATCTCACTATAAGCTTTTATATCGTAACTGCTGCAGAAGTTAACCCTTTCAACCCCAGGCTTGTTTTTCACTCAGCATTAGGCTTCAGTATGTTTCTGTGAGAGAAAGATTAGTGAGTGAGAAATGTTAGTGAAAACATTTTAAAACAAGTTTGAAGGATATTTTCTGAAATAATTTCCCAAATATGTGAAAGTCTGCTCCAAGTGTTGCATTTTTTTACTGAGCTACTTATTTGCTTGATCAGTGAAAAAAAGACTCTGGTGTTTAATTTTTTTCCACTTAGGATGAACTTGTACTCAATTTGGTTCTTTACTTTTACAGAAGGTGAGTTTGCTACTTTTTTTTTGGCCCAAAATTCCTCTCTCTTTCCGTCTTTTGGCAAATCTGCATCATGAATATTGCTGTTTGCAGGATCATGGACAGAGACAAGAATCACTGAGTCACTTTCATGCTGAAGGAAATGTGTAGAGCGTGTGAAGCTACACATTGTGACTTACTCTTTCCAGTTATTGCTTTTTCATCCACTTCTTCCAGCAGCATGTGTGCGGTCAGTGTTTGGCTCTGGGAATATCTGAGCTCTCTCATCTCGGCTCCTTCAGCAGCTCGTTCACCATCAGAGGCAGATGATGGAAACCAAAAGGGGGAAACAGAAATGAGACATAAACATCAGCGTTTCATCTGTATCCGGCTGAACCAGAGGTGCAGTTTGCGTTTCCTCTCCAACCATCTGGCCCGACCATTATCCACCACTGCTTCCTGCTTTCATTACGTCAAAGTTGGCTCCGTGTGGACGAGCGGTTGTGTAGGTTCATACTGTATTTATTCGCTGTGTGTTCAGATGATCACCTTACAGGCTTTTCCACGTACCATTCAGAAGATGTTATCCAGTGTTGTTTTGGGGTCATGAGGGCTGTAGTGTTATAGTTAGAACAGTGAGGATCAGACAGCAACGCTTCTCTTCTATATTTTTGACTTGTAATCTCACTGTGGATCGGCCAAGTCATTCAGATGAAACGAGGGGCTGCAGCCTCCAGACTGAATGTTAGAGGCAGAGCTTTCTTTTGCATTAGGTCTGAAAACACTGAACATCTACTGAATGACCAAACAAAAAAAATCTGAATCTGACGATGACTCTGAAAGTGCAGAGTAAGATGTGGGTCGGCTTCACTTGGTAAGAATCCGCCTTCATAAAATGCATTTGTGCCGGGCGGTGACTCACTGTTCGCTCCTGCTGTGCTGCTGTGTAGCTGATCCCGAATTAAACCAGGAGGCAGATACCACAGGAGACGTTTCCCATTGGGATCAATAACGTATCACCATATCATTAGTCAGACCTTTTAAATGCACTCTGAATTTAATACACAGTAAATCCAGGGATTACGGAGAGTTGTGGCAAATCTCCAGAAAGCAAGTTATCGACTAAAAAGGCTGCAGACAGACGTCCACATTTTCATTCCTGACCCACAGCGACACTCATCCTCCTCCTGTACTGTGGCTTCGGAAAAGCAACCCTGCCTCTTCAATCTGTCAGAGCGCTGCTCGGTGAAGTCTCTGCCTCATCGTGTCACCCTCTCGCCGCCTGTCAGGATCTGTCCCCCGAGCAATCTGCAACCTCCCCGCAGTTAAGCTATTACTGGAAATGGGTGAGAGGCTGACGACCAGCTATTTTCTCCTCACAGTATTTAGCTCTATTTATTGTAGATATACCTCACTTTGTGTTTTTTTCCTCCTCCGGACACAGGGATCGTGTGGTGGATAATAAACTGTGAGGCTGTGCTGTTTGTGACGGCCGCTCTCTGAACCGTCTTCGGGGCTACAGTAACCTCTGTCTTCTGATAATCTGCCAATTACCAAGTTCTGCTCGGTGTCAGGAGACCTCGTCCCTTCTCTCTACTATCTCCATGCCACCATTTGAGGGGCTGACGGAGCGACTGTGCAGGCAGGATGAAGTCGGGGATTACCGTTTGACAATAACTGCAGGTGCTTCTTTTCTCCGAGCCAAAATCACAATAGAGAAAAACTTTTATAACAACCTGAGTTTTTTTTCTTCTTCAGTAGTATAAAGCAATGATATTACTTTCTTTGCCTAAAGATAACTTTTTTTAAAGATTATTTTTCTGCCTTATAATGTGACAGCGACAGTCAGAGAGAGACAGTACAGGCAGGGGAGAGAAAGGCAGCAAAGGACCCGGCCTGTAATTGAACCCGGGCCACTGTTGCAAGGACTCGTATCATATTTAAAAGAGCACCATTCGTAGCAGGACTGATACTTAAATACATAAAATCTGTGGCCTTCAAAATGTGAATGGCTGGCAGTTTGTTGTACATTTACATGTCATGCACAGTATTTCTATGTTTGTGCTATGTTGTAATTCTACTCCACTAGATTTCAGAGGGAGATGTTGTACATTTCATCATCTGATAAACATGATGCATGAACATGTCCCTGACATTTATATAAATAGTTAAATCAACATACTTGCATCTCAATGCATCAGTGACTATAATCCAATAATGAATGTGACCTGCATAATGAGTAGTTTTGATACACAGTACATTTTGATGATACTTGTACTCTGAGTACTTCTTCCACCTCGAGTCGTCACAGTCCAGGTAACAGCCAAAATCATTTGCTCCTAAAAACGTCATCACTTCATGATACTGTAATACTAGAAAGCCCCACAGGTGAAACCTTTATTTATTCACAGCATCAAAGTTAATTCTCAAATTTCATAGACATTCATAGATCCTAGAATAGATGCACATATTTACTTTGGAAAAGGATGTTTTGAAATATGTTTTGTTACAGAGATTAATACATGATGCACGTCAGTAATGGATTTCTGAGGTCGTCAGAGGAGCCTGTTCAGGTTTATTTGCCCGCGCGCTGTAAGAATGGCAGAAAAAGCCAAATCTCACCGCAGCAGACTTCTGTGTTTTAAGAGAAGAGCTTGTGGAACATAATGCAAAATTGATTGGGAAAAAAAACATGAGGTGTTATTGACAAACCCCCACAGCAGGGTCGGTGTGACATTAACGTCTGAGAGCCGGAGGCATCGATTCACCAAACTCCAAACCTAAATGCTGAAGTCTATCTTTTTTAAATTTCTGCTTATATCAACAGCACTTGTAATAAAAAGGAGGTTGGATTTTAAAATCAGTCACTGTGTTTTCGTACCATCGTATCCAGCCAGTTCTCATTAACAAAGCTCACCTGGCAGAGAAAGCCAGAGGCCCGACACATTACCACAGTGTCCCCGGAGACTCTGTCTGGGCGGTGTAAGAAACGCCGTCAGGACTGGAAGGTCACATGTTACCTGGAGTAATACAGGAGGGATGTCAGCTGGCAGTCGAGCTCCACAAATCACCATTCAGCCCACAGCTTCGTGCTCAAGGTCCCTTCAGTACATTTAAATTATTTCATGTCACTTTCTGTTCACCTCAGCTGCACCGTCTCCTTTGTTGAGCTCTTAAAATCTGAAATAAATAAAAGACAGGACTTGATAGTTTATGTGTGTAGAGGAATAAAACAGCTTCCAGTCTGACGGATTTGGCATTTTTTTAAAAAGTTCTCAACCTACCCGTCGTATCTCTGTTGTGGGGTTTAGGTGATTGAGGGGAAATGTATGCACAAGCTTAAGCTACAGTCAGAATGTGAAACTATTCATAGGTGGATACGCCATGATTTACATATTCAGCCCACCATGTGTAAATCTCACAGGAAGCCACTTATCCGCATGTGTCACCAAAGTGTTGGAAGTGAAGCGGGACATGCGTGTTAAACCTGACTTAAACCTACAGAAGTGTGAAGAGTTTAATCTCAGCGTGATGAGTCGCTCAGTCTCTACAGATGTTGGTGGCAGTTTGACAGGAGCATGAAAATCACGCTCAAAACTTTAATCAGAGGTCATTTGATATTAGTTTGTTGAGATGATTATCATCTGGGGATGACGTGCGCTTCAGGAGTTTTACATTTCTGCTGTTTGTGGCTCATTTGCTGAAGGTAAACAAAATCTATGCTACATTTGAATTTACTGAAAAACTCACCAGGATTATCTCCTCATATACCTGAAACAGCAGATAAACACAGGCGGTAATGTGATGTGTTTCCAAGTGAAATGAGATGTGGGCAAATAGTTGTTGGGTTGTTAGGGAGAAATTCATAAATAATACCTTAAACCTGACACTCATGATTTTTAGTGAACTGTCTTTGTTTGCCTGTTTTGATCTGCTGCGTGTAATTGTTAGACATCACATGAGATCTCAGATTTAAAAAAAAGAAAAGAAAAGAAAATAGATTGAAATCAGTGAAAGACCGAATCCTCCTCTTCCTCGTCTCCCTGCTTCTGTCCTTTCATGCTGTTTTGCATCTCCTTCCTTCGTCAAGCTTAACTGACCTTATTAATAATCATAATAACAATGCAAGTTTTTTTTCCCCGATTGATTTGTGTGTGTGTGTGAGTGTGTAAGTGTGTGTGTGAGTGTGTGTGTGTGAGTGTGAGTGTTAGTAAGCGTGTGTGCTGCTGGTCTTGGCAGTGGCAGCAGTCAAGCATGGGCGGTGAATAACACACACTGTTACAAACAAGTAGTGCATTAGCAAGGGCCATTACCCCCATCTCTGCCTCTCCTGTCAACACACACACATCCACACACACACTCGGACGCAGGAGACGTAATGGACTGTGTTCTGCTGAGCTCTGATGGTCATAAATGTGAACATGAGAATGGTGAAAACTTGGTGACTAATCTGTGTGAGAGATACTTTATGGGGTTAATTCTGCAGCTTGGAGCTGGTTGAAAGGCGACGGAGGGTTCACGGAAATCAAATGGTGAATTATTTAGTTTTGACCACAACGTTCAGAAATACTTTCAGAACAAAGTGTGTCGTCTAATTGTAGGCGTCACTGCTCAAAATCTCACTTTAATTTCCACGTTGTGTCGTGTGAAGCCGTTCTCTGATTTGAGGAAGAAATTGCCGTTCTCGGTGCCGTGCAATTGTGCAATTTCATTAATGAGTAATTTCCATATTTTTGCAGACAGGCGAGTTTTCATCATGTAATTATAACACTTTCCTCTGGAGTGGCTTCGCTGCTGTGCATTAACCTCACTGAAACGCTGCTGGATCCATCAGTCCGCGCTCCATCTCTACCATATCAGTCTTTTTAATGTTGACGATTGATCCTTTATTTATTATGTTTTTATTTTTGTGTTCTTCAGATAAAATACCAGATATTTTAGGCAGAACTACAAGATGATGATGCACAAGATTTCTAGTTAAAGCTTCATAAAGCTGCAGTGAAGAAAATGGGATGTTAAGAATCCAGGATAATTTTATGATGCTCTCTGAAATATTGTAAATTAATATTTTGCAGTCAGAGTCTGCAGGAGTTTTCTCATCTTTATTCAAATGATGCTTTGTAGAAAGATGTTTTTCCAAATTTTTGTTTTCTCCATAAATTCAGACAAAAGATGTCAAGGTGTTTTTTATATACTTGTTTTTATTGCAGACTATTAGTGTTATATTTTCTCACAAAATGCATTACTTAATCATTTTAATTGTGTTTTTTTCTTTCCCCAAAAAAGCAAGTGCAAAACAAACAAACAAAAAACCCTCTCCAGTTTAAACCTCAGTATTTATAGCAGTGTTTTCATTAGCTATAATATAAAGCCATTTCATTTTCTGTCTAGAAAATTAGTGCAATTAAAGTAGAAGTTTGAAAAAGAAGTTAGTTCAAAATAAATTCAGGTCTTTGCAATCACAAAAACAACCAAATGAGTGGATGGACCGAGTTGCATCGTCCATCCAGCTTCAGGTGAACTGGTGAACGCACAGGTTGGTGCAGTGGAGGATGATCATCACCTACAGAGAAGAAGGTTTCCTCCCTCTGTCAAAACCTCAACCACCAAGAACCTGAAAAAATGAAATCCAATCTTCTCTCTTCTCAGTATAATAGATTCATTGAAACTATCAAAATATAATTAAAGCTGCCAAATAGAGAGAACCTCACAGGTAATGTAGCTGTGAGAAAATCAATGCTGTTCTACCTTAGAACGAACCGAGCGGTCGATGTGTCAGTGAGATCACCTGTCGTCTTGGAAAAGTGAAGTTGCATTTGATATCGAGCTACTTTGGTCAATTTGTCGATGTTCTGGTAACAATACTCTCTTTAGCTGTAGCTTGTGTGAAGCTCTTGGATGTTGATTTCAGCAGGTGCAGCACAGGTTGATCTCAGGCCTTTGACCGTCTAAGATTTAAATTCATTGTCAAACAGTCACAGGGAAATATCATCGCATGGTAACAGTATTTATAACATTCAGTGCTTTTTCCACACATGGTAGCTTAGTGTGTTTAAGTCGCATCAGTGATGGAAGAAGTACTTTTAGTAAAAGTTGCAAAACCACAGTGTGAAAATATTCTGCTCCAACTAAAAGTCCTGCATTAAAATCTTACTGAAGTAAAAGTACAAGGGTGAATATCAGCATTAAAATATACTTAAAGTGCAAATTCTCATTACGCTTCACTAATGTTGCCTTCAGTATGTTTAACTCACCTGCCTCTACACCGACCTGCCAATCACTCCCACCTCACCTGCTCACCTGTGCTCACACCTGCGACCAATCACAATCAAGACAGTATTTAAACCTCACCAGACCTTTCACTCACCTTCTGTGTGGACGTAAACCTGAACTCAGTCAAGACTCTGCTTCTACTTTCCTTTGCTGTTTGCTGTGATTTCCTTCTTATTCAGTGTCGTCGTGTGAAGCTTTGAGTCCTGCTACACCTGTTTCAACTAATGACAAGTCAATGTAGCGGAGTTAAAAGTAGTAAAGTCGAATTAAAGTAAATCATTAGAACACACAAAAGACAAGTTAACTCTTTGTGTGCTCATCCACTTCTCCAGACTTCTTTCTCACGCCAAATGAACTGTGCACTACTTCTTGCATTGGTCGTTTGTTACCAGTGAACTCAAACCTAAAAGAGCGAATCTGAATCAAACCAGGACATAAAAAGTGATTATCAATCAGTCACTTACCTCGATGGTCATTATACAACGCTTGGTGTTATTTTTAGTTGAACAAACTACAGTAAAAACTACTTGTTAAACGTGGGGAAATATCCCCTTTCAAAAAGTGTGACTTTGTCCATCCACCTCCCACCTGAAGGGCAAAACACACTGGCGACATCAACATGCATGAAAACACCTGTTGTCTTGTATTTAAGCCGCATCATCACTGGTCGACACACTGCAGGTTACGATATCTGCATCCACCATCTTTTACCTTTCACCAGTCGTTCCTTTGGGTTGGTGCAGCTGCTCTGTCCATCTTGTAACTGACCCCCGAGCGGCTCGACTGCAGCAGTTAATGTTAACACTTCTCTCAGTCTGGCTCGGCAATAGCTTCTAAAGGGGGAGGAGATCATTACTCACTCGCTCTCGGCCTGAGTTTTCCAGCGGCGGCCGCCGATGACAAGTGGTGACCTTTTTAGTTACAAGCCCATTGGACCCTTAAGTGAAAATGAAAGCTGCCCTCAGCCGATTGGTTGTGACATCAATTTTGACGTCAAATATGTCAGCGCTCCTACCTTGCTTACCACTTCAGCAGAGTGGAAACGCTAATTGGACTTTGTGATGAAATATCTGGAGAAGAGATTTTTTTTTTTTTGCGCAGTCCTCCAATCTGCCCGGCCCAGAGCGGTCGACGCTTCGAGTCCTCGGTCACAGCCAATCTCTCTTCTCGCCGTTTGCGTGCATCGTGGGCCCAGCACAGCTTTACACCTCGCTTCTCTCAACTGTTCTCCCATCAATATCTCGCCCGGCTCTCTGCTCTGTGTTGTTATATCAAACGCAGCCCAGTGGGCGTTTTTCAGCACAACCTTGAAGTGTAATCAAGGGTTGACTTTGGTCGGCTGCATCACGGCTAAAGACATTACATAAGCTGCCTCGCATCATGTTTTATTCAGCCTTGTTCCAGCGTTTGAATTATAATTTCTAACTGGTAGAATAATAGAGTGTGTGTGTGTGTGTGTGTGTGTGTGTGTACAGTCAAAGGTGCCTAAACCATACTGATACAAATGAGCTGTGTACTAACAAGGGTTATTAACCTCATTTTGCTTTTTGCCCACATATGTGAACACACACACACACACACACACACACGCGGTCCCTCGGTGTAATGGGCTCTGTGGTGATCAGCTCGGATAGTGATGAATGAGAGTATTAACAGTGTCTAATTAGCGGCGAGCCACAATAATACGCCGTGTTCACGGGAGTGAGACAAAGATGGTGTGTTCATGAAGGCCAAACGCCGCAGCTGCCATTTATGTTTACTTCTGCTTATTTATGTTGTTTATGTTTTACAATCTCCTAATGGGCGCAACATAACTCATTAGACCTTAATAAGGTTACTATAAATGGGCTCACACCAGTTCTAAAACATTATAGATTTTATGGAGGTTTTAATATTAGATGTTCATTGGTGTTTACCTTCCCACAGGAGTTGTTCACAAAGTTGTAATGATGCAGTGATGATACACTTTTATCTAGTTTTTTTTCTCGTAATATCACCTAGAACTTTTTTCATTCATGTCCCGTCCCACGATGGGAAGAATGGGAGATGTCGCCATCAAGCCCCCAGGAACAGTTCCGGGCTATGAATATGTGTCTCGATGGCCACAGGCAGGATTTCAGCTCATGTCATTTTCTACACACAATATTTAGAAAAGGAACGGCTGTTTTATGATGAATCGATTTTTCAGACCACAAAGACTTCAAACTGACTTTTTGCACTAAAAATTGACAACTTCGGGACGGAGCAGGGTGATCTAATGATCTAACAGGAAGGAGGATCCTCTGTGGACCCAAAGACTCATAATCTGGAGGAAACCTGACCCTATAACCTAAATGAGCTTTTTTTTACTGTGCCTGTTTGAAGCAGTTTAACTAATTCAACCAGTTTTAAACACAGTGCAGCAGATGGTTGTTGTGAAGCCAGTTTGGCACCAGCTTTTGGACCTTTTGTCAAGTCACTGAATTGAAAATAGACATAATTCACCATCATCATTACAGACGTGTGGCAAATATATGTGTGTGAGGTACATTACATTTCAACTAACCACACCAACATCACTCCTGTGTGATACTGTGCTATCTTTTGCTGAAATGGACTTTGAACTTTGAGAATTGGATTATGACGTGACCACGGTCTACTTTGCTTTCTTGAGCGCTGTGAGTGTGATAATACGCTCTGATATAGAAAATAATGGACCAAGCTTCACGCCGTGACCTTGTTTGCTTCATCTGTTCTATCAGGACACCAGATCTCAAAAAGTCCTAAACATGTCAGAGGGGACTGCTGTTCATTTAGATTTTCAATTTCACTTCAGTTCTTGATTTGTTTTCACTTTTCAGCACTTGCAAGTAAAATAGTTGCCAGATTCAACTCTGCTCCAGTGACTGTTTCCTGGAAGATTTCAGAATTGAACCCAGAGAACTGTCACAACTGATCTACAGGATCCTATTTGACGCTAAGTTATTTTATTACAAGCATTTAGAACCAAATCCCTCCACCAAAGCACTTCAGTCCTCTAAAGTTATAGTTGTTTTGAATAGAAATATGAAAAATTCAAGTAAGTGCAGCAGTTCATGATGTTCCAGTCTGTACGTAATGGTTCCTGAAATCACAGACAACCACAGCGTATCACTGACTGCAAACAAGAGAGACGCATCAGAACAACATCACATTCAAAACAAGAGAGCAGAAACGATAATGACTTAAAGGAGAGAGAGAAGAAAGGAGCGAGAGAGAGAGAGAGAGAGGAAGCCACAGGACGTCACCCACAAGGATTTTGGTGGCAAGATAAGACCTTGGCTTAATGGTGTCCAACAGCAAACGTTTCACTGATCACACCTCGCTGTCTTATCTCCAGCTCCAGAAGAGAGGAGACATTTATGAGTGTGAGTGTGTGTGTGTGTGTGTGTGTGTGTGTGTGAGAGAGAGAGAGAGAGGAGAGGCAGACAGAACACATCTCATTTTGTAAAGTCTACATGTGTTCACTGAGCAGGTGTTTGTGTCCTTATCTGTGAAGCAAAAGTGCCTCTGAGATTTTGTTTCCATATGCATTTGTTTTCCCGTTAGCAGAATAAAGTTTTGCATTTTTAAATTCAACATGAAAAATTATGTTGCACCAACAGTTTCTGCAAAATTCAGTGTTTCTTAGCTGCTTACTCCCACAATATCTGCACACTAAGGTTCAGGTCTGGCAAATAAAACTGGTTTGTTAAAGTTCAGGAAAGATCGTCAGGCTTGAATATTAAGAATACCAACACAATATGCAAGTGGTGCAGACAAAAAAGCACAAAGCTCTTTTTATGCAGAACAAAGAAGATATCGGCTGCTACGGCAGAAAAAAGAGCCATGAAAATCTGCTCGCCCCAAAGTGAACCCGACTCTCAGCAATATAAAGCTTTTAGATGGAAACAGCGAAACCAGAGAATGAGCCACTCAAACAGCTGGAGCACTGACAGCAGCTAAACCCAGGTTTTTTTTTTTTTTTCCATCCACAGTCACAAAACTCCAAAATTAAAACAAACAACGAATTCTGGATAAAGATTTAGAAGAAGCTTTTACAGAACCTCAATGACCCTGATCACTTTAACAAGGGAACATTTTCAGTCGTCTCTGCAGAACTGAGCTGAGAACAGAGGCAGAAAAAAAGGACACACATGGATGAGAATAATTTTCTATCACGATCTTTTTACTCAGAATATGAACATATCCATCACCGTCTCCTGGAAGTGAAGTTAAATATTGCTAAACTTTTGGATTTGGATCATGTTCAGAGTTTGAGTGAATGTGTGTGTTGGCTGAAGAGCTGCCATCAGCTCAGGGAGAAAACTGCTGTCGACAGTCAATATATAGATTATGGACTAAAAGTGTAGATTACACTGTGTGTTTATTCACATCTTCCAGTCTTTGTCTCTGTTTACGTCTTTATAGTTTTGAAACAAGCCGTTTAGAAATGAAGCATATTTGAACAAGAGATCTGGAAACAGCAACACAAATATCTTGAATGTGGAGCTGTAAATGTCGTGTGTGTGTGTGTGTGTGTGTGTGTGTCTCAGCCTGAGCTGTAGCCCCAAGCATCACTTATCACAGCGCTGTTCAGCTTCACTGTCACTGTCGCACACACACTGATTCTTCTTCCAACATTAGACGACGCTACGCTTCTCACCGCAAACCGATCCAGATTTTAACTGGTGGTCTTTTTTTTTAAGGGTTCAGGTCAGGATGCTGTGACGGTGACTGCACCGTGTGTATCCTTCATTATGCACATGTATCTGGAAGCAGGCTGCAGATTCATTAGACAGAATATGGCACCGAGCAGCTCGACTCAGTGTCTGTAACCATTTGTTTGTGTGCTGTGACATTTAAGGCCCCTGACAATACAAGCATTGTTTATCCCGGCCGACTGCTTGCTCCATCACAGATAGAAAAACAGACATCTCAAGGTTACTCTTGCCAGGAAGATTATGACAATAGCTGTTACCTTGGGATAAACTGTTATATCCCAAAACCTAAATCTAAGCTCAGTGAAGGCTGCAGACCGCTCCATTCACTGAGTCATTGTATGTGGACATTTATCTTCTGTCTGTGAATAATCACAGATGGATTAACAGCACTTGGCAGCGGCACTGCTTCTCTGGGGACACGTACGAGTCCAAGTGCAGGAATTTTCTCTACAATACTGTAACGCTTTTGTTC
Organism: Holacanthus passer; assembly: GCA_025331565.1. Classification (NCBI taxonomy): domain Eukaryota; kingdom Metazoa; phylum Chordata; class Actinopteri; family Pomacanthidae; genus Holacanthus; species Holacanthus passer. The sequence goes on along the minus strand of JAFREQ010000090.1, from coordinate 1,588,499 downwards.
ATGTCGACGTTTTAAAAACAAGGAAATGCAGTAATGAGTCAAAATCTGGATTATTTTAGTGCAAAAATGGCTTTAATTACTGAGCAGAGACTTGAGTGCTGCTTGTGACTCTTTATTAGCTTCATGTTTTCTGAGAACAAGCTGTTTCAACACGAAACAAAATAATGAATCATTATGTATGTGTAACATAATACCAAACTCAAATCCTCAGTTTAACATGAAAAAGGTGAACAATATATGGACTGTAAGCAGCTGATGTAACACGATCAAAGACAGTATCAGCTTGCAAGCAAAGCAGTGTTTCACATAAGGAATGAAATACACAGAAGAAAAGATTAAAAAAATCCATAAAACCTGAAGAGAAACTAGGCAGGCAATGTGAAATTGGTTTCAGGCACTGTCCTGCATTAAAAATCTCTCATCCTCAGTTTTGGCTATTTTTTTTTTCATGCAACTTCAGCTGAAGGACAGACTTGTTAGAAATGACCCTCGAGCTTTGGCCAAATGTTTCAGTAAAGCTGTAAAGTCTGCGTGTTGGTGTTTGCATATTGGAGGCAATGATGAGCAGAGTCGTTGCTCAGTTTTATTCTTGTGGACAGAAACCAAAAGCAGATTCAGCAGACAGGACGGCCGAGGTCAAAAGACTCTTTAGTCCGACGTCCTCTGGGGCTGCGTTCAGCAGCAGAATCTGGCCATCGAGCAATCAGCAGGCAGGAGGAACAACGGGCGAGAAACAGAGCAGCGAAGGAACATCCATCACAGCAGCAGACAGTTATCTTATCATATCATCATCATCATATCAGGTCTAATGTTGTTTGATCAAACCTGATGACGAGACAAAAACAACGAGACATTCTGCTATATGCATTCAAATCTTAGCTCTTTGAACCATTTATCATTATTATGAGTTAGTTATTGTGAGAACTACATTTTACTGAAGTTGTTTTAACATTAGGACAATATGACTTGTAGGAGATTCCGGGAAAAGTCTGCTCGTCCTCAGACATAAGCAGATTTCACAGTGGGAAAAACCCTGAGTCCTCGCGGACACGTCGGGAACTTGAGCCAGAGTCCGTGAAAGCTTACGGGCGAACGCTGGCCATTAAGAGAGAGAAAATTTGGAGGGGCGAGAGAAAGATGGAGATGTCACACTGTGAAGCCGCCGGCGGTCGACTTGTGCAGGCTGCTGATTGTGGAGCTGTGGGTCGTCTTTAAGGCTTGTAAAGGAAAGCAATAGTGAAAGCGGGCTGGTGGTGGTGAGTTAAAAAGAAGGTCGGCTAAAAGAACCACGCACTCATTTAGCTTCGCTGCTCAGAGTCCGGGTTTAGTTTGGGTTTCGTGCCGGTGACCTGCTGTCTTTCTTATCAGCTGCACCTGTTCAATGACTGTATGTGCTGATGTGCTTGATTTGAACCCTGTCTGTCCAATAAATGCCGCTGAATTGAACAATCTTTTAAGAGACACACACAGGTTTCTATCCTTCAATGAACCCTGAGCTGCTCTTGAGTATAAAAGAAACTGGTCAACCAACAGAAACACGCGCTTTCAGTTCAAGCAAGGATGAAATGTACAGTATATTAAAGCTTTTTTTTTAACATCCATCTCTCAAAGTCACATCATCTTCAACCTCCAAGTGAGTGTCTCCAGTCTCCTCCTTTATTCTGTACTCCGTCGAGTCATTCAGCATGCTACAGAAACATAAGGAAACCAAGACACATTTCAAACTACTACACAACTTATGCTTCTCTTTCTGCTGTTTTTATGTGGAACAGCTTTCGCAGCCTTTCTGCCGCTCTCTGCTCTGGAATGTGTCCCACCTAGATTTGCATTTAGTCAGGAGGAGAAACCAGAACAGATTTCTTTCCTGGCTCACCGAGACGCTCACTTGTGGCTAAGTGTAAATCAAAGTGTATAAAAAAACCCAACTGTATTTGTCGGATTTGAAACACAAATGAAAAGTGTAAGCGGAGCGATTTCAGGCGTCAGGAGGAACGAACTTTCGCCACCTCTTATGGGATTATCAACGCGTCGCTGCTCGCGTGACGTTCGGCGAGATGTGCAGCTATGAGATAACAGAGAAATTGTTTAAATTGAAGAATTCGTCTCGGCCGCTGCTGGTTTTGTGTGTGTTGTTTCGGAGTGAATCTCAGCTCATTGAGTGACCGGATGCCGATAAGCGACACGCTGCGGTCGGTGTATTGTTGAGCTGCACCACCTGCTGCTGCCATGTCTCAGCCTCTTGTGTTTGCTGGTAGGAAACCGGCCGTCAATCGAAAGCGTTCCAGCCATAAATGGACTTCAACTGCAGAAAATAGTTAATTTATAGAAGTAATATTATTCAGAAACCTCTTGGCTTTGACAGCTGCCTTGAGTCTGCTCTTTGCTCCGAGTTCACCAAACAGACTCTGACACTTATTTGAAACACTTGGATATTTAAACAAACGCACGTTGTCTGGAGCAAATTCACCTTTTCTCCTCCCCCTATCTCACATTTCACTTAATTGGATTTCCTCCTTTTTTTTTTTCCTCTTTGCTCCGTAAGCAATTTGTCAGCGCGAAGGCTTTCAACAGTATAATTGTGTAGACGAAAGCAGCTCGGCGCTCGTAGAGGAGGATTGATATCCGTGTGAGTCATTTTCTGTTTACTGTCAGGTTGTGGGCTGAGAAGACTTGGGAGTTAATGTCTAGTATGACGGACAGGGGAGAGCTGGGACGGAGAGAAGAAGAGGAAAAGATGGCGGTGGGACGACGGAGGGGGCCGAGGGCACAGCAGAAAATCTGGAGGAGATGGAAATAAAGATCAAAGAACAGAGGAGCTAAAGAGGAGAGAGGACTGGGAGGACATCAGAAGCAGGTGGCACAGAGAATAGAGAGGACAGATGAGACAGACAGTGTGTCCCAGCTCAGGGGCTGGATCCTCCAACGTCCACATTTCTTGGCTGAATATGCTTTAACAAGCTGATGGTCCCATTTAAAATGCTGCTTCAAATGCAGCTCAACTGTCCCTCGTTTCCCTGAATGTAAGGACGAGACCAGTCTGTCCTCAGTGTCCCACAACCAGATTGTTAGAGGATTCGTGTCAACTTAACCGGGTCAAGACAATAAGAGAAAGGAGGCTTAATGCTCCAAGGATGTTTCACCTGTTTCATTAAAGGACCAAACCTTTAAACAGAGTCTGACCCGTCGCTGAGATGAGGAGGCAAAGGCCAAGTAAAGAAAGGGATCAAAGCTGGAGAGAAGACAGAAAGGGGTTTGTTCGTCAATTTTATTAACAATTTAATACCTGTTTGAATCATATTTCAAGCAAATCCAAGCTTTTCAGATGTGATGTTTGTTGGTTTCTTTGATGATACATTTGGGTTTTGGATTCTTCATCAGGCAAAACGCACAATTTGAAGATGTCACTTTGTCACAGGCATTTTTGACTATTTCTTATCAACCAAACATTTAATAGATCATTTGGGAAAATAATTTCAGAGATGAATCAATAATGAAAACAATCATTAGTTGCCGGCGTCTGTGGCAGAAGAGGAGCAAGTTCTCTGCGTCTTCATTGAGTCAGTGGTTTAGGTCATTTCTGTCTGAACGCCCGTCGGGTCCCAGGTGTACCTCAAGGGTCCAGTCTGGCTTTGGCTGATATTTTCTTATTTAATTAGGCTCGATTGGAAAGTGCTGCTCTTCTGTGATTCATGTGGACGGCTGAGCCAGCGGAGGTGAAAAACTGCCTACTCGCGGGCTGCTGACGCCGGGAGTGTCGGTCGCTGATAGCAGCTTAAGGTTTATGAAACTGCGATCCGTTTGTGCAATTAAAAACATAGCTTATGCCTCATATTTGCAAAACAGCAGCTACTACTTTCCATTTTTATTTCAGTTCAGTTTCACAGCTTTAGTTCATGGTTGACATTTCTGGACTTGGCTTTTAAATGATTTTGGACGGGCTACCGCTCCGGCTGGACTCCGACTGTCGGCCGGGTGAATTTTGGAGCCTGATCAAATCTCTATAATGGAGAAAGTGAGTAGAAAAGTCAAGAGAGCTTAATGTTCTCAAATCAAATACAAGAGATAATGTGAACATGGAGTGATTTTTAGCACCGTGATTGAGCTTAAAATGAAGTGAGTGGTGCAAAGCCAGAACTGTGAAGCAGGATCTGCATCTCTGCCTGTTTCCCCCTCAGACCTCCACAACATACTACAGACACACCCAGACAGACGAATGAGCCACAGGAAAGAAAGGAAGAGCAGAAGAGTGACTGGAGGAAGATCTTAATTAAGATTAGACCAGAGTCACTGCTGTGTGTCACCGGCTGCTTCTGTGTATCCTCGACACGGCTTCATCTCTTTCCTCTTCCTCTCTCTTCCATCATCATCATCATCATCATCATCCTTCATCCTCCCTCCCTCCTAATTCCTCGAATCCCCTCTTGAATTGTCTCTGACAGTATTTTCATGAGAACAAACGAGACACACGTTTTCTGTCACCATGGACAGATAGAAAATACGAAGCCGAGATTCACATGTATCGTAAAAGCAGTGGTTACACAACGAAGTCCTCGCTTTGTCCGTCTCCTTTCATGTAACAGTAAGAATAAGCGTAAAATAATGAAAATAAATAACATAAGAAATATAAGTATATAGATTAAAAATTAAGTGTGCTTCTACTGAACCTCACAGTCGCATGCAAACGTATACGTGAGATACATAATATAAATACTATAAATGCTAAATAGCGTTGGAGCAGCCGTGGTGGACGCCATCTTGTTTTTCCAAACGTCTTTACTTACTTTGGAAGTTTTTCCTGATCTTAGTACTGTTCTGTACACACACACACACACACACACCGTGAGTAATACATGTTCCAAACTTGGCACAATCACAAGCCTCTGCTGCACCAGAGAAAACATCACATTGACTTCATGCTGTTTAAAACTAAAACTTGTTATACTGCCCCCCCTTCACTATTTTGACATGCAAGGAGGAGCACTGTGGGGGAGGAACACACAGAAAGGCACACACACACACACACAGTCATCTCTCTCTGTGGCCCTGCAGACAGCAACGACAGCTCTGTGTACTGTATATGTACAATGTGCAAGTGGGTGAGTGACACAAAGTGAGAGAGAGAAAAAAGATCGTAGGAAAACGAAATGAAAGTGTCCGTGGTTTGTATTTTAGAGCAGGGCTTCGATTGAGTCAACTTAAAATCATGGATATTAGTAAAACTGATTTTTTTTTTCATGCCTGACAGAATGAATGAGCTTTAACACAAAAGCAAAAAAAAAATCAACCTCATTTCCACCTGAATATTGCAGCCAGAAAAAGGTAGTTTCTCTTTTCCGTTTCCCCGACTTTGAATTGCCTGAAGAACATGGATTTTCAGTCACAGCGAAGTTTCTTTGGTGACTGTTTAAAGACATTCATCATTTTTAGAGCAAGTTAACCAAATTGCACAAAGTCCACAAGAATCAATTTGAGGAAATAAGAAGAAAACAGATCATCCAGTCCAAGTGTCCATACGTCTTCCCCGATCGATGAAAACATTTATTAGCAGATGTAAAACTGCTGCTGAAGTGAACGGACACTTTAAATTTTCTGTAACTTGTAACCGAGACGTTCAAAACATTTCACATTAAAAGGTGAAACCTGGAGGAGTCATTTCCATAAAGATCTCCCTCAGGTGTGTTTCAGTAATGTTCACCGCAGGAGGTCTGCACACAAACCCAAATGAGTTTCTCCCATCAGAGCAGTTTGTGTCGTCTCTTTCTGTCTGAATCACACAAACACAGAACGTGTCTCCTGGTTCAACGCTTTCAAATCCTGTTGTCTTGCTGTTGCATCTTCCTCAGCTTCAGGTTTTTATTAAAGACATTTTGATTTTGGAACAGTAGAAATGAATGAGCAGCAAATTATTACACAACTTTTTCTGCTATTTAGTTTTTTCACATCAGTTTATTTTTTGCATTTCTGGATCAGACTGATTGTGTTTTGCATTTTCTTTGCCAAAATGAAAAACTAACTAGTGGAGCTACATAATGAAAAGAATGTTTGAGTCTCCATTTTCATTTATTTTCCTGAACTCTGCACTTCAGGAAATATCAATGAAACTGCTTTATCTTAAGAATCTCTTTTTGTAAATGAACTCCTCATGTGTTGGAACAAAGTGTTGGTTGAGCATGATGGAAACAGAAAGCTGTAATCTATAAACTATAATCATCTAATCTCACGCAGCGACCGTGTTAACAGAAGCCGTGTGAACCTGGGATTACAGGTACGTGCTCCGTCATCGAGGTCCTTGTGTTCTGCTTGTTGACTCACTCACACAGTTTAAATAAAGCCTCTGAGACGCGTTCATGATTCGATGCTCTGTGAATAGACTTCAGTGGAACAGAGCCACAGCTGATGTCATTAGTTAAAGCTTTTCCTACGACAAGCCAAAATGTCAGCTGTGAAAAATGTGCGTTCGTGGTTCGGCAACAATGGTGGAAAGGTAAGAAATGAGAAGGTAGACTTTACTTTCTGCTGTGGATTAACTGACTCTTTGTAAAAGAACAGAAGAATAAAGCATTGAAAGTTTTCTGCAGGAGTAACGACAGATGATCAGTGTGAAGCCGTAACTCAGTCGAACGTGTTCCTCTTTCAGGAAATACATTTTGACAAACTACGTCTGTGAGCGAGTTCCAGGAACCTGCTTTTCTCAATACTTGCTCGCCGGCACAGATTAGTGAATTTCAGTCACCATTAATGTTATTAGTCACACCTGAGCTTTTCCTGCTCTGACAAGCCAAAATGTCTGCTGTGAAAAAAGGTCTATTTAGTTTGAAAAGAGTTTTAATTCTGCCAGTCACAGCACATTAGCTTTACTCCAGGTTTTCAGAAATCAGCCAGTGAACTTCTCAAGTGTGATGATTTATTAGATTTAATGGTCAAAGTCTCTCTTTATGAAACCAGTCTGCACGATGGGTCGTTTTTTTCATCATCTTCAAGGTGTGTGATTCTGTTTTTCCACTATTTTGTGGATGTGTTTCCCAGAGATCTGAGTTAAACACTGTTGACTTTCTGTTGCCTCTGACCTGTTTAGTTCTGTGAAACCACCATTTGGATTCATCATTTGAAATGTTCAACTCTTAAGCTTCTTCTTGTGCAGCTGAATTTTCCCTTAACAAAAACTTTTCCAGCGTCAGGTTTTTTTTAAATAACTTTGATAATAAATGTATTTATATTAAAAAGATTGATGTCTTGATACTGATTATATCTGTCTCTCTTTACTTTAAACACATTTTGGATGCACTTTCCACAGTTGTGGTCTAAGTGCTGTTTTTTGTGTCCTTGAAACAATTTTCTGCTGCTGTGATCAAACCTCCACAGAAAGCTGTGTTTCTGAAACGCTCGTCTCTCGTTACCTTCTCTCTTTCTCTGCGATCACTTCCGTTTTATCTCTCCTCACTTTTTCCCTCATTTTAAATGTTCTACACAGAAAAATCTGCACCTTCAGTTCATTCAGTCTAACCTGCACTGACTCTCATTACCATAATCACCCAGGTCTCTTCCATCGATGTACATGTAAATAGCACGACTTTAAACTTTCACACTTGATGCAAATGCTAATTTTGAATGCAGGTTATATGTCAAACTACAGGGACTCGCCAAACACGTCGTTAACATTTATGCACCAAAAATACTGACATAGATTGAGGAACAGATAAAACTATGTTAATTTGCATCATGTATGTGACATGAAATACATTGTGTTGTAAATACGTTATGTCTGATTACTCACAGACAAGTCAACGCCTCCTGGATGAAACCCCTGTGAGTCTCTGACCCGGCCCTCCGCCCTGTGTATCGTATCATCTGCTCTCCAAAGTTAAAGGGAATGATTAGCTCATCATCTGCAGGCAAAATTTCACTGTGTTATTTGTGTGAGACCGGGCTCCATAAATACTTTGCAGGTGCTGAGTGACAATTATGCAAACTAAAAAGAAAAAAAAATCCTTTTACATCTGCAAAAAGAAAATAGATAAAAAAGAAATGTGAGAAGAAAAGCAGTGTTTTTCTCTTTTCTCCCTTTTGTTCTCAATGTCAACACATTTCTCCGTCCTCTCACTTTCCCTGTCTGCACCTCTTCCAAACGTCTCTTTGTGCTCATTCTCAATTCAACCTTTGACCCCTGCTGCCCCTAATCTTCTCCTGGACCCGTCTGTCTGTGCCCAGACAGCGTTCTCACAGAGCGAGGCCTTGGTTAGCCAAAGTATGAGAGAATGTCTGCTTAAAGAAAGAAGTCTGGGTAACGACCTTGCTCGGTCCTTCTCTCTGGCGAATCAAGTAAAAAGGATGAGCAATTTATTCTCAGTCATTTAACGAGCTTGTCATCTTTTCACGGGCAAAACTCGTCGCCATCAGCACAGAGCCAGTTTTATTCTTCCTTTTCATTGAGGAATAATACAAGTATCAACTGTAATAAATAGCATAAAGCCAAACCTTGCTTTTCTGTGTCAACATGAAAATGCAGCATTAAAGACGAAATGAGCAAATACTCAGTGTTTTACCGAACAGGAAAAACAAAGCAAAAGAAAAGAGCTGTGTTTTCATGCTTTATAGTCTAATTTCAAAAAAACAACATGCTTTTCAAAGAATACTGCCTGTAAATATTGAATCTTTGAGCCAATACAATTTGTGCAAACCGTTATGACAGTTGTGGAAATGGCCACAGGCTAATCGACGTTATTGGTTTACATGACTCTGAGTGCACCTGATGGAAACGCGCTCAGGTGAGGTGGAGCTCGACGTACGTATGTGGAGTTACTATTGAATGAAATCACCCTTGTCTGAGTTTTCCTTTTTTTTTCATGTTGTATAATGTGGAGCAGGGATTCAAAGTGTTTGCATTTGAAATTCCCAGCACGTCTCATGAGCCAGCGGCCTCCACACCCGGCTCGAGGATGTGTACGTCTGTTCTTTATGGAGGACGCTCCTTTGTAATAGAAGGTGAGACGATGTTGGCTCCTCAGGATCGTCCTCTCAGATCAATCTGCCCGATCGGCTGAACGTGTGACAAAAAAGTGTCTCGTCTGTCTTTTCAATTAGTCACATATTGAGACTGTGTGAAAATCAGAATCCAGGTCCTTCTCAACCTTTGAATTTGACCACATGGGACATTAGCTTTGCGTTGGTGGGGATGAAAAGAGTCATAGTGCGACAGAGAATTTCAATGTGTATGTTTTCTGAATACTGAAGTATGTCCTCATGTCTGATATTTTTACTTTGATATGTCCTAAATAATAAAGGCTGTTTAACTACATCGGTGCACAGTTGACCAGTTAATGTCAGTTTTGGAACAGGAAACTCTTTTGTACACGGGAACATAGAATTAAAAAGCATTGATTTCATTTTATGTTCACCTAAATTTTGTTTTAATAAATGGATTTTCTTCATGCATCACATATGAATTCGCGTGATTTTGGCATAAAAGTGAAAGAAATATCCAAAGTTTCGAAAGAAGCGAGGCCACAGTCCGTGTGACAGGCTCCTTGGAGAACTTTTGTTTCATCGGAGGTGTCGGCAGACGGCAGGCTGAAGGTGACGTGTGTGCTAAGACAACCATGGCCGCCGCCGCCGCCGCTGCTTCTCCTCCTGGATTATTGGCTAAAGTTTCAGCTGCTAGAATTCACTTTCCTCTCTCACCAGTTTTTGTGTCAAGTCAAGCAGGGACAGCACCACGCCTACAGGGTTTTAAAATGTCCCTGTCATGGCGACTGTAAGTAAAAGATGAATCCAAGTACATCTTTTAAAACACTTGAATGCTCTCCTGGGGTCTGTATCCTCATATGCCCTGTGTGTGTGTGTGTTGTTAGTATATTGCTTCCTCCATTGGTCAGAGAGAGTGTAGAGATTTCAGGGTTGATAAATGGGTGTCATAGTCCATTTTCCTTTTTCTACCTTTAAAAAACCCTCTCTCACCAGACGGCGGACCTCCCACAGAGACGCCGGAGCCTCAGTATTTATTGAATACAAATCAGAGAAAACATTTCCAGACTAAATTCACTGCAGGAGGACGGTGATGGAATCGGCCCTCTCACGCAAACGCTTCATACTGTTCAAGCAGCAAAACACGAGAGCGTAAAATAAATCGACCTCATTAAGGAGTTTTGAAACATTGCAGCTCAACATTCCTCATTGATTCCTCACAAATCTGTGCATCCGGGGAGTCGTTTTCCAAAATTCGTTCTGTCACGCCGGCAACATTTCTCAACTCAACAGCCTCTTGTGTCCTGTCTGCTTTACTAGATCATATTCATCTCCGGTCCTCGAGTCCCCACGAAGTAAAACATCCAATATGCCGCATTAGGATTTCAAATGTTCTCTGAAACTCTTTCAATCAGGCCAGTTTAGGATTCGAGCTGTCGCAGTGGCTGGAAATTGAAACCACAACTGAATGAATAAGATCATCATCCACAGACTCTGACACTCTCATCCTGACGACAACCAAACCGGATTCCTAATCTTCAGACCAACAGGTGTCGTGTTGTTTCCCGGCAGATCATGAGGCTCGGTGATGGTTGCTGAGATGCAGCCATGGGTTTGTAATGAGAGCTAGATACAGTCCACAGTCCACACCAGACTGTGCACCAGTCAGTGTCAGGATTGAATTTGTTTTTTAACATGTGTGCACATATTTTATATAAGTTTAAGGGAAGTAAAAAAACAAAACAAAAATTAAGTTTAAGTATATCCACGTATCTCTCTGCATTAAATCCAAGCAGCTCATTTACGTTCGAGCGCAGAGCAGTTTGCAGGGTCGGCAGCTTCATCATGTTTAGTTCTCGCTCTGGGAACCAGTGATTTAAGGACGAGCAATAGACTTGTCCATGTGAGTGGTTTTCATTTCCTGCATAACCTCTTATTTGCTGAGTAACCTGCTTTGTATGTAAACATACTGTGTAAAAATTGTGGGGATGAAAACAAAAGTAATGAATGAATGAATTCGATATTTGTAAGCACCTCGATATCGATCTCATGCGTTAACCTGCTGTATAACTGAACGCAGAAGCTTCAGCAGCCTCACAGAAAATTGGCGGAGGGAGGTTGTAACTGCCTCTCACCTGCCAGCCAAGGAAACTAGCTAACATGCTTAAAAGTTTGAAAGAGAAGAGTAGAACATCCTCCGTTTCCAGCGTGGACAGTTTGAAGTTTGAAGTGTAAATTACCCGGTGGAGCCGTGTGAGAGCAGCGTCCGCGGTGAATCCGCTCCACCGAGCTGCACCTGGGAAACAATAATTGTTGCCTGGTCTGCAGGCGCCATTAGGAAGCCAGGTGAGGCTCTGACAGCTCATTCTGCTGCTTCAAGCAAACGGGTTTCCCGGCTTAAAGGGCGAATCCTGCTCGCACCATCTCGACCTGCAGCGAGTGCAGGAGGCGTGGACTCATCGTGCGGGCGACTGGAGGCTCTCTGGTGCTTCATGCGACGGCCCGTCTGCTGTCGCTGTGTCTCCAGGGCTGCAGATTCATTAGGATCTTAATGAGCGGCCGGGGTCGGACCTGGACCCGGTGCGTGTCGTACATATAAGGCAGAGCAGCAGTCAGTCCTGGGGCAGATCTCCTCGCCTCACGTTGTTCCCTCGTGTTGTGTTGTGTTGTTTTGCAGCTCATCCGTGCAGTCGACTCACCCCCTCTCCACACTGCTGACTTCTATTTGTTTGGATCATTTTGTTGGAAATGAATTGCATTCGTTTCCTCCGTGCGTCTCCTGTTTTAGTCGCAGTCGAAGAGCTGTGACACGTAGCCCTGCTGTTTATTGTGGTTACTGTTCGCAGGCCCTAATTACCTTCTTAAGCTCTGAATGTAGCACAGTCTCATGCGCTGAGTTTACTGCCAACACAGAGGAAGAAATCTTGTTCATGTGCAACATCATTTTTTTGTCATCGCTTATTAGGCTCATTAATGGCAGCTCAACTAGCAGCGACGTGTGAGAAGCACAAACCGGGGTTATAACCTTTTCATACAGCTGCCTCACCTGGGACGCAGGGGTCAGCATACGTTACAGTTGTGTCACTGTTACTCAACTCATTATGAGCAGAAAAGCAGGTTTGCATTTACAATTTTGTTGGAAAACCTGCACCTGCATTACAAAAACATCGTATGCCAACAAGAATCTTTAGTGCACAGTTCACCTCAACCAGCTTTTATCTTTGGATATCCACCTGTTCGCCTTGATCACCTGCCTTATGTGTAACTGCTTCTCTCATTCAGTCGCTGCCGTGTCTGCGATCGTCTGCTGTTTTTTCGGACCCTCTCATGTCTGCACACATTCATAGAAAGTCTCAGCTGTCACACAAGTTTCGCTGCATCACCTCCGTCTTGTAACACTTCGCCAAAGTTACATCACACATCGCCAACTTTCCCGGCGTGAACCCTCCCAGGGTTTCTCAAGGACGCATTATGAAATCTTCACGCAAGCCCGATGAATTGTTAATTAGAAGAAACAACAATCAAACCAAGAGGTGGACCACGTTTTCCTGATTGACTGATCGTCCCCGTGGATTTTGTGAATATAAACACTGAGAAACCAAAAGGACTGAAAAGCTGGAAATCATGTTTAAAAAAAGATTGACAGTAACATAGACCCCAATTATCTCAAATGAGTTTACTTTTCCTAATATGATACTAAAATGTTGTTTTTGTGTAAGATGCAAGTGTTGGTAAAACAAAGAAACAACCATTTTAAAAAATGTAATTAGATGCAATTATTGAAGTATTACAAGTATTGATGAACATATAGTGTAACAGTGTCAAAAGTAGAGAAGTAATATGTGAAGATTTCACCTTGATGATAATGAAACATACTTTGACTCGAGTCAGTAATGGACGTTTGTCCTGTGGTGCTGGGAGACAGTTCGGCCCCTCGCAGCCTCTGTTCTGTGTTCTGTGACTGAATATAATTTCAAGAAGAGAGAAAAAAATCAAGCAGTTGATCATAAAATACCTCTGGTCTTTTCTTTTATTACACAAACAATCACGAAACCACAGGGGCAGTAATGAAACATTATCTCACATCTTTGGATCGTCACCACTTGAATGAACAGATGTGAGCTTTTACCAGGCTTTTATCACAGAGATGTGGCTTTGTAATCGAATAATAATTTGAATGGGGGGAAAAAAAAAAGTTAGTGCAGAGTTGAAATGAACTTTTTGTTTTGTATCTGAGCCCAGTCGGTCTCTGGAGGGGAGACTCGCTGGACTGTATCTGTAACTCGTTGTTGGAGAATTTATCAAAGCACCAACAACAATTTCTTTAAAAGCAGAGAAAGAATAAAATAAACACCAGGTTCAGATGTGAACAGATGGAACCTGTGGAAACTGTTTCCTGTGGAAGATTGAAGTTTGTTCTAGCATTTTACCACAAAATTATCTCCTACATGTGCTTTTTCAAAACGTGGATAAACCTGCTAAATATAGACGATCGACTCATTTCCTGTCGCCAGTAGACGTGTTTTTTTTTTCAGCATCACAAACATGCATACAACAAACAAATGCTCAACACGTGTTGCTTTGAAAAAGGGAAAATTAGCATCCACCCTGGTGTCATGTTTCCATCACCGCCGATCAGCTGGAGATAAATACCTGAAATCGTACTGAATGCCGATTGTACCCTTTCACGCTGAAGACAAGAGCCAATTTTTGGTGGGTGTTTTGTCATCAGTCCAGTTTTAAGTGTTCGATTGCGAGGGAGCGATAGGATCCGAGCCAAGATGGCAAACACTCGACCTGCTCTGTATAGACTGAGTTCAGTAATTAGCTCAGTTATAAATCCGTTCCACGCGAGCTCGACGAGGAGAACGTCAATATTTGTTTGTCTGTATGAACCGAGAATATGAGAGGAAGAGATGGAGGAAGGGAACGGAGGAGTGAAGGGTGAGAGAGAAAACTGTCTCCACATCCACTCATGTGTTCAGTCAAATGTTATTTAGTTTGGTGGAGGTGTTAAAAACGCTGCAGAGGATGATTATCGGTGCGAGCGAACTGATTGTTTATTCATTTGCAGAGAGAGAAACAATAGAGGACAGATGACCGTCTCTCTTGTGCACACACAAATCTCACACAGAGATTAGAGAGCGACGCCAACAGAAGCAGATGCAGCAAACAGTCACAGACAAAGACGAGGCTGCGTCGAAGCAACATTTTGCTCTTGTCGTTCTGGATATTATGTCAATCTTCAGTGATTCCTCTATTTTTTCAATCTACAGTAAAATCATCATTGACTAAGAAAAGTCTTCAAGTTGTGCCTCGTTTCAACTATTTCCAACATCTAGTTTTATAAAAGCCGATTCACACATTCGAGGTCCAGTTTCATGGTTTTATGAACACGATTAAAAACACTTTTTCTAACAAATAAGCTGAAGTCGCTCATTTAAAACTTTGACCTCAGCTTGCAAGGTCGACGACATCACGTTTGTGTCCTCGCTGATTTTGGTGGTTCAGCATTATAAAAACTTCCTCTGTTCCTCCAGAAGAAGCTGCAGCACTTGGATTCTTTCTGGGGACTTGCTTCCTGAAGCCTGAGGCTACAGTCGACGTTTAAATGATGTATACGCACAGAACGCATGAAGCACAAAGACACCGTGTTCATATAAAAATAATGGGCTGTAACTGAGGGTATGAATGTATTTAGGAGCATTTATTTCATGCAAACACAGGCTTAACACTGCTTTAATAAAGCAGTGATGCTAAAGAGGGAGAAACTTTTGAGCTTTAATATTTTCGGTTCCAGCAGATTCAGATTCAAAGCTGTCTGAATGGAAAAAAGCCAGAGTTTAGCTTCGTGTTCAACGATGCCTGGTGTTAAATAACTAACTTTTGGCACCTGTAAATAAAAGGCGTCTCTCGAGTCGCTCTTCAGACTATGTTACATCTCCAGTTTGAGTTTTGGATCCATCTCAGTGTTGCTGGAAATGGTCTTAGTCCAAATACTGTGAAAGCAACAATGTGTTTTGGTGCAGTTTAAATCAGACATTTAGCTTTGAGCTGATTTAACATGGCTGGTCACATTGTTGAAGCTCTCCCTTCCTCTGGACGCTTCTTCCTCTGGAGACTGTTGTGCCTGTTGTATATCTCACTTTGACAACAGGCCAAATAATACTCATTTTTATTCGCAGGGGTTTATAACTAAGGTGCAAAGTCTGAATCTGTTCTATTGTGCGTGCGCTGATTTTAGCCTTGAATCTCGAGGTTCACGCATCTTCTCATGGAGACCGTTACAGGCTGCGCAGGGTTAACTGAGCATGTGTCGAAGAGACGGTCCCATAATCCTACTATAGTTGACCCTGGAGAACAAAGCTTCAATTTGATCTGGTTTCAGGAGCGTGGAGGGAACAACCCTTCCTCTCAGGCCGTGCTCCTGCTCCCTCAGACCTCTGAACAACTTGAGGAGCCAATAAAACATGAGCAAGGCTGAAGCCGTGTTCGCTCTACGAGAGAATCTTAATCTGAAAGTGAGTCCATGACGGGGAGCAGCCTACAGATTACACCTTCACTCTCTCTACATGTCTCTGAGGTGTAGCATCCTTTAACCTCCTGGAGGATATGATCCATATAACGAGCTTTAACATGAGAAACGTCGCCGTTCCTGCTCCGGTGAAACATGTGGACAGGTGCTAAATATAGGAGCGTTCTGTTAAAGCATCCGATCTGCACGAGCTCCCGACGAGGCCCGGTGTCAGCGAAATATTCTTGAAGTGAGAGACGCCTGCAGTGTGGCTGTCAGTGTTAATCTCGGCGCCCGACGGTGGAGCTCTTTGCTTCTAAACTGTCAAG
Organism: Holacanthus passer; assembly: GCA_025331565.1. Taxonomy (NCBI): domain Eukaryota; kingdom Metazoa; phylum Chordata; class Actinopteri; family Pomacanthidae; genus Holacanthus; species Holacanthus passer. The sequence goes on along the minus strand of JAFREQ010000090.1, from coordinate 1,572,695 downwards.
GTGCTCGGAGGAAGATGGCTGCAGCTGAGGTGGGAGAGGTTTGAGACAGAGGAGGTGGGCATTTCTGATTTGAATGTCAAAACAAACTTTCTCTCACACTCGCTGTCTTTCATTCCTCCAACTGAATTCCTCACAGAATTTGGTCGCATTTTTTTTCTTTTTCTAAAAGTACTTTTTGTTCATTGTGCTGTTCAGCAAAATTCACTTGATACACTTGGAAAAAACACAATTCTCTCTGCTCTTAAATTCAAAAAGGAAAATATGAAGATTAACTTTGTTTACTATCATCAGTTTTCTCTCGACAACCGTTTCGCCTTTTTGGTCTCGAGCTACTTGTCTTTTGCATCACAAAATCATGACTAATATAGTAAAAGAGTTAAAGGATCGTTCTTTTTTTTTAAGAAGGTGGGCATTGGTGGCCAGAAGAGGGCGCTAAGGTGCAGCCACACCGCCACATCCTAGAACGACCTTCACTGATTAAGACTTTGAAGACGTTTCTGATTTGACACTTGTTCTTGCACCAACTGGGCACTGATATTTTCTTTCTCAACAATTCTTCCAAAGTGATTAGTTTCAGGGCGTCCTCCATCTAACAATATGCTACATCTCACAAACAGATTACTTTTTCCCCTCGAAGTAATTACATCGGAGAGTGTTTTTTGAATTAATTTTGCAGCCCTGCATCATTGCTGCTGACGCAAACCCAGAAATTACCAGCAACTGCAAAGTACTGATGCAATAAATATAATACAGAAGAAGATGTATATGTGGCCTTGTCAGGCTCAAACTTTCAATTAGCAAAAACAAACTCAACTGAGGAAACACTCAACACTCGAAATAATAAAGACGACAAATGCTTTTTTATTGAGAAGTCCAAAATTCCTCAGTAGAAAATAGCAGAATAGAGTCAGTAAGATTTTCAGAAGCCCCCAGGATGAAAAAGAGAAGAGATAATTATCGGAGATTATTACGTCAGCCTGTATAGGTCCATAATCCACCGTCACATTCATTACCCACTAAAGAGTCATGCATATCGGTGCTCGGCAAATCCTCCTTTTTCATCATCAGCATGATCATTGGATTTTTTTCCCTCTGTTCTGCATTATTCATAAAATGAACTGTGGCTGATGTAAGTTCCATACCTCCGTCATGAATTAAAAACCGTCCTCAAGATGAGGACACGGAAGATTTTGCATCCATTATTCATGTTGTCAGTAAATAGATGGTTACAGATTACGGTTGGAAAAGGAGAGCAATCATGAATGAGAAGGAACGAAAACACAAAAACCCTCATGGCGCAGGATCAGAACCATAAATCCTGGGTTTGTACAGTAGATTGACTTTCGGCTGCAGTTTTTTTTTTACGCTGCTCATCTCTGAATTGTCAGCTTCACTCCACAACGGCTCTGGACGACACGCTGATCAGTGACCTCTTCACCTCCTGTTTGTTCCACCAGATCCCCCCAAAGCCCAAATAATTCCTGTGACAATCCAGAGAGCCTCTGTTTCATCCCAGTTCTAATCAATAACAGACCACACACACACTATAATGCAGCATTCAAAGCCTATTTCATAAAACCAACTACTGGTCTTTCAACATAATAAAAAACCTGCAAATCAGCTTGAAGAAGATTCTGCACCTTCCACGTCCTCCTGGTTTTGCTTGTTGAGCATTAGATCAAGTAAGAGTTTTATATGCATGATTTTATTTCTTCATATGTTTTCTGTTTCTTCCTGAACGTCTGAACTATCGTCGATGACCTAATTTTTACAAAAGATATTGATTATATATTTCATAGGTTCCAGGTTCTGGTGGCTCATGTGTTTCTCTCTGTAATCCAGCTGTTCAGAGCTGGACACATGTGCTTATTGCTGTATTGACGACTGTGCCGGGTCTTTACAGTGTCTACCTTAATAGTCTCACAGACAGTCTGAACAGTGTCTGCTCAACATGCTTGACTCCGTCGCTCCTCTCCAAAAAACGCTCTCAGATGAACTCAGTGTTGTGGTTTTCAGTTGACACCTGCGCTCTCAAACGGATTTGTAGAAAACTTGAGTAAAGGATTTGTTATCGCTAAACTCACTCAGAATATCACTGTCAAGAGCTTTTCTTTCAAAACTGATGATTTTCTCAACTTGTTCAAAAATAAGACTCATTTAGAGATTAAAACCACTGGTCCTCTCGGAGTGATGGATATGAACTCTCCAGTACTTTGATGGATGCAGACGCTGTGACTCCGGCCACTGTTTCACAGTTTGAAATAATTTCCCCTGAGGCCCAAACCTCCAGTCTGCATATCAGACCCTCCACTGTCTCATCTCTTAAGAAACGGCTTCCTCTTTTAAGTCGTCCTGTTCTTTATATTATTAAGTTAATAAAATATTGATCTGTGTTTTTAACATGTTGAATTCTGATATTTCTTCTGAACCTTTAGACTTTTTTTCTTAGTAAAACCTATGCTGAAGTCGAGCGACTGTGTTGAACTCATTGAACTCGCAGGCTCCCTCTAGTGTCTCGATGGTGAACTTGCAGTGATTTGCAGTCATTTTAAATACTGTCTCATTGATTTGGGCAATTAGAGCAGCTTTGAGGTTCTGGCCTTCAAAATTGTGTGTGCTTCATTTTTGTGCATCAACCACCTTGACGAACTATCACCGTTTTCACTATCACAGCCACTGTATCTAATAACTTGCATGTTTAATGTTAATCAACTATAAGACTTGAACATGTTCTTGGTCTACTCACTTAAAATGTATCGCCATGGTCACGCTGTGTTTCTGATGATTTCTTTTTTCCATCTTGAAAAAACAAACAAATGAACGACAAGAAAAACTTGACCTGTATATTCTGCCAACTTTACAAAAACCATAATCGTGATCCTGTTTTTTTCCCTTTGTTCTACCATTAACTGTGTCGTCCACACAGCTCCCCACTGTTTCTTTCATGTGAAACATTTATTCTTTATGAATCTCATTAATACCATTAGAGTCAATAGCTGTGTTTAATTAGCTCACTCTCTCACAGCCCTCAGCTCGCGCCGTTACGTAACAGCGTTCGCGCACACTTGGAGCCGAGGGGAAGCAGGTGGAGGAGGAGCAGCTTGGCAGCAGTCGCGATGGATCGTCGGCCAGTTTTGTCTGTGGGATTTTATTGTGCTTTGCAGGTGTTTCACAATAACAACCAATGCTTTTCAATGAGGAGCTCAGTCTCTTCTTCCGATCCTTTAACACCCGATTGACACAAACAATCACTATGAATGAAACAGCGGGACAAAAACTGAACTGACACTTGTAGACGCTCAGACATTTTGTTTTTTCCAATCACGTCCGTTATTGTAAATTAGCAGCTCATTGACGTCAGAGAGGAAATGACCTGCCGTCGTTGATGACCAGCTGCCTCGGTCCTCGAAGGGTCAAGCTCATGAAGTTCACTGGACGTCATCACGCAGCTTAACTACCGTCCTGCTGTATTTACAGATGACACAGCTCAGTCACAGTATTCACCGAGTCTTCATATATCTCTTGGTAACATGGTGTTAGCAGGTGCCCATTAAACACAGACTGATTTTAAGATTCCCCTTTTTGCTCATGAGGCTCTGCATGTTCAGACTATTACACTGTGAGAAGAGAAATCGTAAATCCTTGAATTTTTTCTTTTTTTTTTTTGCTGTCCCAAGGACCAAATGATAGTAAAGTGGAGTCTCTGAATTTGTCTCCCATGGCCCCTAACTCTGGAAACTCTCTGTAACAGACCTTCAACTAAAGATCTGTTTTTAATAAAATTATCTATTTATATATATTTTACATAATCAATGAATCATTTTACATTTTACAGCATATTTGACATTGAATAAGTTGAAGTGCTTCATGTGTTTGCTTTCTTTGTTTTAAACATTTTTTTGAACATCTTGTTATGGAAGGTGAGAACGGTTTTCAAAGACTAGTTAATACACACGATGACTGAAAAATAAGATCTCATTTACACTCAGAAATGAGACGATGACCAATCCACTCGTGGCTGTGCATTAACATCTGGTACATCTGGTTCGTGTCTTTAAACCACAGACCGGGGATCTTTATTAAAACACAGTCCACCTGTTGCCGAACCTTTATGACTTTTGTTAAAATAAAGAATAAGAGCCAAAAGGGAGACATTGCTTCTCTACTTACCAAAAAGTAGCAGTTTTAACAAGCCCAAGGTGAGAATAAATTGGCTGGATGATGGTTTCAGAGAGAAAAGACCCGACTGAATCCACCTGTCATTTCAGCTTTGACTTATTAAAAAACGCTCAGTGATGAAAACAATCTCTTATGATTAAAGGGTTCAGAGTTTCTCAACTTTATACAGAAGACAAGACCTTTGCTGCTGTGTTTTCTGTGGGAGAGTCAACAACAGTCTCTGTGGGCTCAGTCACACACACACACACACACACACACACACCTCCCAGACGGGGCCGAGGTGACATCTTAAGATCTCTGGATTCCTGGGGAGCCGAGTTGAGTCGGTGTGATGATGTGTGTTTGCAGCGAGCCTCACACACAGCTGCACTCTGTGTTTGAGGCTCCTGTGTGTGGGTTTGCAGGTGTGTCCAGTGATCTGCAGTGTGAACAACGCTGGAAGAAAAGCATGATGTATATAGACATAGGGAGCCTGAGTTACAATTCAACTTAATGTCTTTAAGAAGCAAAGTAGTCTAACACTCATATCACCCAAAGCAAATTGCTAACTTTCACAGCAACATCTGCAGCCAAGCTCTTCCCATAATGTCAGAAAACTTTACATTCATTGTGGATGATTCAGCCTGTTTCAGATCCAACCACAGCAGCTCCACAGGGTCCGCCCTGTCTCCAAATACTACTGATTTGTTTTGCTAAATAAGCAAAGGAAATGTTGCACCACATGCAAATCGTAAGGAGGTCGTGGAGGGTGAAGGACAAACGAAGCACAGGGCTCTGACTCCGGAGTCTGACAGGTGCAGGTGAAGGCCACCGTGACAAACCTCTGTCCTTGGACAGCCATTCAAACACGGTCTGCTTGAATCATTGTCTGCTCTTCACATAATTCATAAATCCTTCCTCAGCTCACAGATGGAAGAAACTGGGATTTATGCTCCTTTCAATACTGGAACTCCTCAACATCACATCAACTCTTCAGACAGGTGGTTTGACATTTGTGTGGGAATATTGGTGACAAAAACACCTGAGAAAGTTTTGGATGCGAACAACCATAGAAACGGCTTCATCATGTTCTTTGTTTTATTATTGATCATGGCCAAGTTGCTTGTAGGGACTTGGTCATAATGACGGTCACTCTTATGTTAGTAGTTTACACATTTTAAACAGGAACTGGGGAAATACCTTTTCACAGCACTTTTCTTACACTGCTTTCTTTTAGCTCCATGTAACTTGCTGTGATGTTTGATTTGCTGCTGTTAGATCACTTGGGACATTTTACAAAATATATTAATGATCCTCTCAAGATTGATCGTCTACCGGCGGAAAGCAGGCAGTCAAAACGCTCAAACCACATCTACGAGTCGTTTTCTCACAGAGTGCTTCAGCTCATTATCTGTATTTGTCACTCGGTCGCACACAAAAACAGGCTGAGAGGAAAGTCTTCTCTCTGTCAGCTGTGAGACACGTTCTCCACCAGCGGGACCGACAGTCTTTATTTCCATGGTGACACTGAACCAAACAACAAGCGTTGTATGAAAGAAGGAAAGAGCTGATACACACACCATCACCACACACAACACACACACACACACACACGCACATCTGTGTCCTCGCGTGAGGTTGTCTCTCTTTCAAAAGCTCCAGCACACACATGCAAAACAACACACACAGAGACACGTTTTTAATTGCCTCTAATAGCCGGCATGTACACGCTTCCCTTGTTAGCCGCTGCCTGTGTGGCGTGTAGGGAGCTGCTTAATGATCATTACAAACGGAGGAGGAACACCGAGGTGAACAGGGAGCCAAGCAGAGAGAGCTGAGAGTTGCTCACACTGCATTATGGGAGTGTAGTGTGTGTGTGTGTGTGTGTGTGTGTGTGTGTGAGACAGGAGGGAGGTGGAAGACAAAGATAAAGAATGCACATGTATTAGTATTTATTTATTTGAACATTAGCATTGAACCAGGTGTGTGTGTGTGTGTGTGTGTGTACATGAAACAGACAGGAAGAAAACGTGTGTGTGACAAACCAAACACATGACCTTGTCTGTCTTTGCCAATCCTGCTGTAAACCTGCTAATGGTTCACCACTGTGCAACAATTTGTCTGTTTTGAATAGATTTTTCTGACTGAAACGTGGAATGCTTTACCTCGACGGGAGCTTCACACACAGACGACGCCCAGTGTGTCGCTTCCTCTCTGTGGAATAAAGCTGAAAATATGAGCCAAAACATTCTTGTTTCTTTTTTCTTCTTTCAGAAATAGCTGAAAGAAGAAACTGATATCAGCATGGCAGCTGTTTATTTAGTCATTGTAAGCAATTACTCCTGACAGGGTGCTTGTTAACTCATCGTGAGCAATTACACTTTCAGGTGCCTTCAGACGGCGAATGTTCGCGACAACAGTCCTGCCGCTGCCGCTGCAGATGGCTGCCTGTCCTGTGTATGTACACCGTGACTTTCCACGGTTGGTTGAACTTTTTCAGCTTTTCTGTGGCTTGTGATCATGATGCAGGATTTAATTTTGATGATTATGCAAGATTTATAATCACGAGCTGTGAACAGACATTTCACTTTGAAAACAAAGGACTTGCAGCAACATCATTTTTCCAGTTTGGGCCAATAAACAATACGTATCTCATCAAGTAATAATAATAATAATTAGCTTTATTTGTATATCACCTTTCATGCATGGGAGTTGTCAGTATAGCTTGGTCCTATAGCATCCATAGTGTTTAATGTTGATGCTTGTATTATCTGCAAAGTCAGTTATTTGCACAATGGTAAAAGTCAGCCATGCATTTCAGTTGTTTGCCTCATAGATGTTCTTCTACTGTGGTTGATTGCATCCGATGTTGTGTCTGACGGAGGACTGAAGCTGCTGCTGCCGTGTTCACCACATGTCCCGAATAGACATAGTTTAACCCAAATGCCCTTTTTTCCCCATGAGCATCTTCCTCCAGCTCCTCCTCAGGGAGCTGTAATGCTCCCAAGCCAATTAGGAGAAGGGACAACAGCTCGGTACCAAGTCCCTTCTGAATCCTGGCAAACACAAATTCACCAGCTTGTTCTCCCAAGAAAAATTAGAGCATCAGTTGTTTCAGCCCCAGAACGACATGTTCACGTTTGAGTGACCGAGCCCTCTAGTGGCCATATGAATTATGACTTGTCCATCGGGAGCAGAGGAATCAGGTGACGCCATTATCGTAAAAACGTCTCCGCTGCTCGTTTCTCATTTCCAACCAACAGTGTTTGTTTCTATTATTGTAACTATGACCATTAAGATCCCTGAACCTTAATAAAGACACAGACAGTCTGGTTGAATGGTCCAGAAAGAGCAGTGAGCAGCAATTAGCTTGAATCTCCTCCAGGTGTTTCCACATTTCAAACACATGCTGCTCAGGTTGGAAAGCAAATCACCACAGTGGTCAAAGTTGATGTATTTGTTCATCTGTTAGCTCGGCCACGTGCTCCATCTGTTTGCAGTTAAAGATAACCCAAACAAATGTCTCATCCAAACAGGTGACATTTACGGGAATTGAAAAAGATTGCCCCGCATCGCATTACAATTTCATACTGAAAATCAGTCAGACTGAAAAATGAACTTGAAATGCAAGATTATTCCTCTAAACTTGGACATGCATGGCAGAGTTTGTGCCTTTTGTGCTTAATGCATTCTGGGATGGTTTCCAGCTCAGGTCCAGTCCAGTGACCGTGGCTCAATCACAATGTCCACCCTGTGTCCTGAGCACTGAACCCTCACAAATATTAATTGACAACACCTGCAAGCTTGATGTGAATGAATGAAGGAGTTCATGAGTGCATGAGGAATGGGACGGCAGTTTCCGTCACATCGCATGTTGGAGGCATTTCTTTAGCCAGGAAAGTAATGAGGCTTAGGTTGTATGTGTATTTAAGTAAAGTGTTAGTTTTTCACTCCAAGTCTATGGGATAAATAATAATTCTGCAGAGTCAAATCAGATGAAATGTTTGTGGATACAGATCTGAACACACTTAATGAGCTTGGTGCGTGGAAATGTTTCCTTGTCTTCTTGCTGTGTCCTCCTTGTTTTTAACATTTGAAATCAGTCCAGCTGTTAGCTTCATTTAAAAGCTGCAGGACGGTAACATTAAATGAAAGCTCCACAGGAGAGTCCTCCAACTTGTAGTGTTTTAAAAATGTGACATTTTTTTTCTAAAAATTAAATTAAATTAAATTAAAATTAAAGAGTTTATTTTGGTGTGGCTGACGTGCTCTTACAGTTTCTCTCTCCTAACAGTGTCCACATGTTGGCAATGTTATGATTTGTTTGTTTGACCTCGACCGGTGTAACTACACTCTTTGAAACAGCCTCTTCATATATTCCCATTTGACTTGAATGCATCACTGTGGTTGGACAGAAACCTCGGAGGAGTCAAAAAAAACCCTTAACTTTGATTGAACTTAGCTTTTAAAGGCCCATATTGAAGTTTTCACACATTATGTATAGTTTTTATTTTCAGTGACTGTTTCAAAATGAGTGAAATATTTTATTTTTTCCACCTATGTAAGAAGCAAAGAAAGGAGACAAAGATGGATTACACAAGTCCAACAGGTTTCAACAAAATGGGACATGATTTCTAGGAAATGGTTCCAAACATTTGAATTCAAAACCGCTGTTGTTTCAGTACCACACAGTGTTTTACCGTTAAAACACGCAGTAACGTTACGTGTTCTCAGCAGCCTCTCGCTGTGATATATGTCTCTAACTCAGACAACCTTAGAAACTGCTAGATTCCTTATGACTGCATTAGCAATGAAAATTAAAGCACAAATCTCAAGTGGTCAGTTTTTATGGCTCCACAGGTGATAGATGCGTCCGTGGCGCTCTGTTGGCTATATGAGAGGAGGACGAGTCTCAGAACTGTTTGTCTCTCTAGATTAGCCTCCACAGCCCCTTCGTGCCAAAGTGATGTATAACAGGAGCGTTGAGCACTTGGAAAAGCCAGAATATCATCCATTATCATGACCAGTGACATCTCATTATCAGATGTTCAGCTCATTGGACGCGGCGTAACGCTAACACCTCCAGCTGCCGCACCATTCAATTCCATTTCCGCCGACTCCAAATCTATGGCTTCGTCCGCGCCGTGAGTCACTCTTGTTAATAGCTTGTGCCAGATAGCGTTAGGTGAACGTCAGTAAACAGCTTTAAATAAGAGAACAAAAACAAGTTTATTGTTCCTCTAAATGACCACGACTTTCACCTCTCTCAGAGCATAAGAGGAAATCGCGCCAAAGCAATCGACCGTCAGACATTGATTCAATAATTGTCTCTGACTGTAGAGAGCGAGGCGGCCACGAGTCAGACAGAAATGTGCTCTTGGCAAAAAACACTCGAATCTTTGGTCCGGGAGCTCTCAGCCCAACTCGTCTGCCCACCCTGGAATCCCATAAAAAATCCAGAAGAGGCTCCTCGGCTCGCAGGCCGGACGAGAAGCCTGTGTGTGTTTTGTGCATGCAACCTCCATGATAACACTTTCTTTTGTGTGGATGCCCGTAAGGTCTGAAGAGGATAAATGGAACCAATTACTGGTACTTCAGCGCTCATCGTCGCTCTCGCTGCAGCCACATGGCACTTTGACAACAGTTACACGCCGACACTTCGCACTTACACGGATCTGGAATTAGCTCCCTGAAAGCCAGCGAGGATCATCTTCATCCACTGGCTAACAAAGACACTCACAACTGTTCTCTGTAATTGAAAAGTCGTGTTTTTATTCTACATTTATGGAGCGATAATGTTATCAGATTCCAAACAGGTCACACACACACTCATGGATGGATTATGAGACGATGGGTCCCCGGGCTCAGCTGTGTCAAACACATTCACACACTGATGCGAGGTGCTGGCCGGTTCACTGGGAGTAGGAGGAGCCAGGAATCAAAGTTAGATCAGGAGACAAGAAAAAGAAAAGTAAAATAAGTATTAAAGTACAAAATCACAAAGCTGCACAATAAGAGTTCGATGTGCAGCAGCTGTGACGTTTGCAAATAAATCAGAAAATATGCATCATTGGAGGAAGTTGCTGGAGGTTTATAAAATTGGATTTGTGAAAGTCTTATTTGACTAAGAATCAGTGAATGAAAGAGTTTCTTCCTCTCAATGAGCAGAGAGGACGGAGATGGAGAGAATAAAAAGTGAGATACAGACAGAATGCCACAGTCGATTACGGGCCCGTCCCGACCGTCAGCCCGTCCTGACCGTCAGCCCGTCCCGACCGTCAGCCCGTCCCGACCGTCAGCTGACCATCGCAGCTCCATCGAAATGATCCCACAAGCTGAGTAAACACAGACATCTCTCAGCAGGAGGGAGCCTGCAGTGCTGCCTGCCACCACTGGGGGCTGCTGTTTCAGTAAGAGATTAAAAAGGCGTAGCAGATGCTGATGATACAGTTTATCTCCATTTCTCTGCATGATCTGCCTGGTTTGTCTCTGTAGGTGTGAGCTAGAGCATCTCTCAGCTTTCATGAGGATATGAACAAAAATATTCTGTCTCAGGTGAAATGCACCAGGTATTTGTGGTGTAGATGGTATAAAAATGAAGGAGTGGCTTCTGCATCATACAGACCTGAATCACATGACTTTACATTTGACATTTAAAACTTTCATTTATCTGCTTTTGAAAGTCTACAAATGTGCATGTATTGCAACTTTTATTTTGCAGAAATACATAAGAAATGATGCTGATGTTCAGTCGTGGCAACACTGATCTTTAATGGATTGTATATGTATTGGGCTTTGCTTTGAAAATGAATTATCAAAGTGTGAACAGCTCATTACAAAATAGTCTTCACACTAACTAACTAGAGAGATTTGAGGCTGTAACCACCAGACTATAAAAGCAATTTAACCAAAAATAATGTGAATGAAATTATTGGTTAAACGAAAAGGAAGAGATGGTCGACACCATCAGTCATTTCACACATTCAAGTGAAAAAGCCCTCTAGTGGTTGTAGGAAATATGAACTCAAACAAGACATTAAGGTGACGTTTTTAAAGAGCGATAAAGTCCACATGGGAAGCAGGTTGGGGTGGACGAAACATCAGACTGTTTGTTTCCTGTTTCAAACCAGTGTTTTTTAAAAGCAAGACCAGGATTGTTTAGTAATCTTGTCATCTCTAAACCTGAAAGTCGTCATTTATTATCCAACACATTCTTTTGTTTCATTCCTACTGTCTAAGAGTTTGACTGTTCCTTGAAAACACACTGTCATGGGACGACGAGAGGACTACAATAATGAAGAGTGACGGGGAGAACTGAAACGGAGGCAGAGAGGCAAATGGGGGTGAAAAAAAAAAAAAAAGGTAATGGAAGCGAGAAGAGAGAAGAAAGAAAGACTGACAACGGAGCTTTGGTGAGCTGGAGGAAATTGAAATGCAGATGGCTAGGTATTCTGTTAAGCTCTCATACCTCTGTGCCTCTTCCCAAAGCCCCGTCTCTAATTTCACTCTCTTCACACTTCTCTTTACGTTTCCCCCCCATTCCCCTTTTATCTTTCCCCTCAGTTCCCTTTTATAGTCTATCTTGTACTCCATTCTGTGCACCCCCGTCTTTATCGGCCCGCTCCTTCCTCCCTGTTCTTGTCTATCTCTCCGATCCAAACTACATGTGGCAATGAATTCTCTCCCTGGCAATGAGCTGTGCACCCCCAGGAGCAGCAGCAATCCTCGGCCAGGGGAGAGCACATCTCTTTTCTTAGATCTTATTACACCTCCTGCCTCTGGTTATGACACTCCGGAGCAAGGTTCTCACTGTACACCAGGCTCTGAAATTAACTAACTGTGGCAGGCGAGGATTTATTTATATCTGTCTGCCACTTTGGAAATGTATGCACCAAACCAAGGAGTCGCATTTAGACCATGTAGTTGGGAGGGAGGTCATGTCATGTCACCGTCCGTCACTTTTTAATGGCTGCATTATTTGATGCCTTGTGATGCAGACTCTCTTGTACACAGGAGCTTTAGAGAGCGTTTTTCAAGTGTCTCATTGAATCCATGACAGACATCGTCCTGTGAGACAGATTCCTGGACGGAGTTCAGTCCAGTCAGCTATAAGGTAACTGCTGTTGCTGCCAGTGGACAAAGACATTTGTGGACAACTTGTACAACAGGACGTGTGATTATAAACTAGATATGGCCACTGTTGTACCTGATGTGATGCATCTCATTATGATTCACTCTGATCTCACACTGAATGATTCAAATCATAATGCCATGTTATTATTGCCATGATTCATTCAATTAAGCATCGTTAATTATCAGCAGTAAACATGTTGTGCGTCTGTTATGACAACATTAAACATCAATTTAAGAAATTTGGATTTTAATGTCAAACAATCAAAACCAGATTTGTAGCAGAATATTAGAACAATATTGTTTCAATTTTTCCCTTGATTTTAGGATGCAGTTTCTTCAACATGGAAAAATACATTTTTCAAAATGGTCCATTTACAGACAAAGATCTGACTGGTCTTGAAACTATGTCTATGTAAATACACTTGCGGTTTTCATACTGTTTGTTCAGTCTTCGACTTCAGACCGACCGACTTCTATTCGTAATTTAGTTTGTACAACTCAACGTTGTAGTTTGTAGTTTCTGATCTGTTTGCAGTGCATTTGGTTTCTTTTGCACAAACACATTTTGCACATCTGACTACTTTTACTTATACAGTCAGGGAATTTTCTTAGTTCTCTTTCCCGTAGTACTTGTTAATTGCACTATACTATCTATCTAATTTAATTATTAGACTGGATATTAACTGTACAGTCATTAATAAACTGGCACCACATCTGTGAGGTTTGCACTTGTTGTCGACGCTCATTGTAAACCCACTCTTTATTTCACCGAACAATGACAATTGTAATCGCGGCCCTCAAACAATAACCTGCTGTCGTGCTGACGCAGCCACCTGTTGTGCTGACTTTCTCCGCCGGAATACAACTCACTTCCTTGTCTGTTGTTATTGTATGAACAAAGCCGCCATTATCCTGCAGGTGAAGAGACCATCTGATTAGCAGGTCCTTTGGAGACTTGACCGAACCCGGCACAAGGTGACGTCGATAATTCTGCTCTGAACAATGGTGTGTTTCTCTCTGCAACCAGGTCTGACACAATTTATCCTTCTCAGGTGGGTAATTAGGTTTAATATAGAACCAGGAAAAAATGGATGAATTTTATATTTACATGTTTCGGAGGAAGGGAAATTATTGTGATTCATGTCAGTCGTTTGCTCAATTATCTGAATCATGGGAAGAGAATCCAGATGTTGCTCAGCTGGAGACAAAGCTCAAAAGACAAAGTTATATTAAGCCTGGAGTATTTATGAAGCTGCAAATGGCCCTTGTGGTTTTTCTGATGATGGCTCCTTTTTAGCATCTTCATTTCAGAGTTTCACCCTCTTTCCTGCTCATCAGTAATTTCGTCTGTGTGTCAGTGTCGCTGTAATTCCACTGATGCTTTCTCCACTTGTGTGCTCTGTGTTTGCTTCTTCGTCTTCACAGAGACAGACAGAAGGATCCCTTATTCCCTCCTCATGCATGAAGGCCAGCGCTTTATCAGTCACCCCTGCAGAGAGAGACACAGAAAGACAGAGAGGAGGGCGGAGAGTGTGTGGTGGGTAAACAGGCAAAGCAACACCTGATTACGATGTGGAGAGAAAATGAGATGCGTGGCAGCATTTGGTCGACTGTCAATCTGGAAATAATCGATGGGCTTTGATCAATAGAGTCAAGATAAACAAAGACGTTTTTAATCCTGTGAGGATGTGAAACAGGAAACACAGACTCCAGTCAGGTAAATTCCTAAATCACCTGAGGTCACCAGGTAAAACTCGTCCACTCAAGGCCTTAGAAGATTCTTTAGATAAGTGAGCATCCTCCTCCATTCATCCTCTCTAAATTCTCATTCATCGTTCTCCTCCTACACTTCCGCCGGCCCGTCTGTCTGCGGCAGCTTGGTTTGAATTCATTAATCCTGGCGCTGGTGTGAAATGTTGCTGAGGGAGCGTGACCTCATACATCCAGGTCACGATTCAGCTCCACACACCAGCGGGGGTTTGAGCTCTCTTTGACTTGGTCACCGCTCTTCAGAACTCGACTCCGGCTGCTCCCAGATGCTCGAGTGACCTTAAGTCGCCTGGATCAAAATAAAGTAAAAATGAAAGCCGGCCCCTGGGTGTGAAATGTGCTACATGCGCCTCGCTTTCCTTTCAACAAATCCATGGACATAACTGGGATTTAAGAAATGTTGAGGTCATTGGTTTAAATTCCCCTCAAGGAACCAAAATAAAATCATTTCATTTTAAGATTCAAAGTCGAAAAATATCAGAATCAACCTTGTAAAACTGGTCTGTAATTATAGAACGTAAACTCCTCAGGTGGTTAAAATCCCCAAATTCCTGGGACATGACCTCAGAGTCCTGGACGATGACTGGCCCTGAGCCTCTTCCACACTGAATCATATGCACTCTTATCCTCCGCTCATACTTTCTGCATCACTGCTTCGGCCTCTTTAAGGCTTTCCCCGACGCTGCGCTCTGACATGATCTGCCTGGGCTCGTTGGGATGCTGTCAGGACGCTCCAGCTGTGACCCTTGAAATCTCTATCGCTGGTCATTCATGAAGCTCGTGCCGGATGAGTTCAGGCTTATCATAATGCTGTACCTATCACATCTGGACAAGAACATCTGCCGAGAGTATTTGGGAATTTGAACACATGTTTTTCAGGCCGTGTCTTTCCACTGGAAACACACTGAAGCGTTTGCGCCTGATGGAAAACAAAGTGCATTGACACTGTGTTTGTGTGTATCTGTGTTCTGTGGCAGCTCGGACACTTGATTTCAGAACTAAGCAGGACACGAAGCAGACTTTCTTATATTTCATCTCATCACTGCGTGCATTCATGAAGTCATACAGCTTTGGGACATGCAAATAATTTTTGTTTCAAGAGTACAGCACCAATTTTGCATTTTCAAACTTGTGGTCTTCATAAGCGCCGACTCGAGTGACATCACTTGGGGCAGTTTATCAGTCTTAGCACAGCTCCCTCTAGAGGCATTAAAGGCATTACTCCTATTAACTCCTATTAACACCTGTAAGCTGATATTGATGTGTAAAATCAATATATTTCCTCTTTAAGTTTCAACATTCTACACTCACTCTAATGTTTTGGACCTCAGTTCACGCTGTGCAGAGCGAACCTAGTCTGTTTTTTATGGAATCAAAATACTTTTAAAATTTGATTCATGTTCAAATTTGAAACCCAGTGAGCACTGATTTTGTGATTTTCTGGTCAAAAATGTGGGTCAAGGTAAAACTGGACTAAAGTTTGTATAAAAATGAAGCTTTATATGGGCATTAATTCATCAGCTTTTCAAAAAGTATTAAAGTTGAAGCTACAAAAGCTCAAAGTTCAAATAAAAGTCCAAAACTACATGTTGAAACAGCGGTTTTATTTAAAAGTGTCTGAAAAACGATTTTTTTTTGTCAAATATATCTTCTGACCTTCAAATTTCCAAATTCACATTTATTGCACACCTTCAGTGCTCAGTTGTGTCAGACGTCATGATGACAGAAGAAGTTCCTGACAGATCAGAAGCGACCGACGCGGCTGACGTCCTGGCGTCTGTGTGGGAAGCTGCACGTGTTTCCAGCCAAAGCTGCACGGGAACACAGTTATTAACAGAATCCTCTTGTGTTCATAGAAGAATCTTAATCACAATTATTTTTATGATCAGTAGAGCAATAATTTGATTATTGTGCACATTCATTGTCTCCACAGACTGAGCGATTTGGATGGTTTATTCTGGTTTTAAATGATGCAGTTTTGTTCATGTTCCAAAATGAATTAGCTGTTTTGTTTTTTTTTCAGCTGGGAGCAGTCTGTCCTTCACACATTTCCTCCCTCTTTGTCTCACAGGAGCTTTTCAGTGCGCTTTTGGAGTTTGTGAATAGTCAAAACACAGCTCCTGGTTGGCTGGATAAGTGTGTGTGATTTTTGTTGAAGGGCACACATTGGGGACGCTCGAGAGAGACAGAGTGTTAGAGAGAGAGAGAGAGAGAGAGAGAGAGAGGGGAAAGAAAAGAAAGGTTGATGGAGGGAGAGAGAATGGAGCGGAGAGATATTCTCTGCAGTGTGTTCCTCTCCCGTCCATGGAGGCTTTATGAGCTGCCTCTGAGCGCGGGCGGAGACAGGAAGAGAGATGGTCGTACGAGCGAGAAGGAGGCAGGCGGAGCTGGAGCTACCTGGAAATGAGAAGAAGGAGAAAGACAGAGAAGGAGTGGGAGATTAAAAGTACAGAAGAAGAAAGGTTTTATATCCCCTGGATCTGACAACAAACAGTACAGGTTTATTGATATGTGTACAGTACATTACAAAGAAAAGTACTGATTGCCTTAAAGCAAGACTATGATGATAAGAAAAAAAACACAATCTTCCTTTTACAAATGAAAATTCATAAGCAATAAAACGCTTGATTCAATACACTCGGGGCTTTTTACTGCTGCAGCCTCACTAAGTCTGGAGTGATCACTTCTCTCTGTTTGCATAAAGATAGCTGCTCTTAGTCGATGTTGTACATTTTTCTGAATCATCATCAGTCACGGTTCAAGAGCTGTTCCAATTAAAAACCCAAGTCGAGCACGGCCCAAATGCCTGCAAGTGTTTTTCTCCTCCACCCGTTTTACTGAGGATGCTTTTGAGGCCGACTTGAGGTGGAAAAGTCTTCCAGTGTTTTGCTGTGCCGATGGCTTTGGATGGGAGCTGGACACACAGCAGCTGTCATGCTACAAGTCTGATTGTGTTTCAAAAAATGTTTTGTGGATGTGAGAAGTTAAGTTTTTTAGATTCCAAGTGTTAAGTTGATTTATCAGAACGATGCCTGAAAACATGAATAATGGTCCTGGGAGACTGGACGGTCATCTCTGTCCGGTCCAGAGACCTCCAGAGGACAACAGTCCTGGTCTGACTGAAGGGGAAGCTGGTGTATCTTGCATTGGGCAGTGATGTTCTGTTGGGCTCCCTATATGTACAAATGCATGTAATTGACTCAGGGGGGAGACGGGGGAGGGATGTAAACTCTGTGTGTGTGTGTGCAACAGAAAGCAGATTGATAAGATGCAAGTTCTAATTTTAGTTTTAGTTCATGTTTAATTGAACAGTTTCTCACACTCGTCATTTTGAATATGTCAGTTTCAGTTTGATGTTTTTTGATGTCATATTTTTATTCATTTATTTCAAAGCAAATTTTAGTAATGTAATTGAAGTAGTGTCACACGGTCTGATTCAAAGTCGGAAAAACATTGATTTACAGTTCTCTTGTTCATCGTTTCATGAGCTCTATGTTGTCCTCAGGTTTACTAATGTTGCACAGAATTGTATGTGACCGTCTTCTGGGTGTGTGTCACTGTGTCTGTAACTCAGTTGTCCTTGTGGATATTGGATTTAGGACAATCACCCTGGTGTGGAGACGGAGCACGGTGGGCAGGAAAAGGACAGCTCGGTGGTCACTGAGGTGAGAGATGAACTCTTGTAGGGCTCCAAGTTAACACAATATAGTAAACCTGAAAGTTGGCAATATTTGTGGATGGAGAATATACATACTGAATATTCACACTTGCAACATTAAAGACTACATTTCAAAAATACCAATTTGCTTATTGAGTCCATAAGTGATGGCCTCATATATGTTGTATTTCAGGCAATAGAAAGAGACAATGAGAGCAGCCAGATTGCAGAAATGACAGCAGAGAAAGCTGGGAAAAAAAACCAAAACATGAAGGACACGCCACCATCGTTACCATCCGAGACCTCGCACGTTCAGGAGAGACGGTTCCAGGAGAACATATGGCTTCACTGCAGCCTTTTGTTAAAAGAGGTGCTGCGCTGTCATTGTGCCAAAGCCTTTGATGATCAGAAGTCACACATTGCAAAGAGAGAGACGGATCCTGCTTTTGTGTGTGTTGGATTTAAAAACCAGGAGAAAGCAACAGAAAGGTTTAAAAGAAGAGCGAGAGCCACAAACATCCACCCAGTCAAAACAGCAGCAGGAGGCCAGAGAAAAGCCCTGGAAGTTTGTAGGTGTCTTACTCCTCCTTTAGGTGCAAAATGAAAGACTGCAGATCTTGAGTGACACTATTGTCAATGAAATCTCACAGGAAATAAAGTCTCTGCCAGAAGTGCAATAGTCTTTGATCATTGATGGAACACAGGACGTGAGTGGAGAAGAGCAAGAGTCAATATGCTTTCGTTTTATTGACAAAAACCTTGAACCCAGACAGGAATTAATTGGATTTTATGAAATACAAATGCTACATGTGAGGGAAAGGAAGATAATCCTCACAATTTAGCTGAGTCAGTGATGACAGGAAGAAGGTTTTTGTTCCAGTTACACATTGAGCTTATTGCTCCCTCTCATCCTCTTTAACTTTTCAACTTCGAACTCCTGAGGACACCAGTTTAAACCTGCCACATCAGAAAAGCCCTTTCCACTCACTCTTGGCCATTTTCTCACCATGATAATGTCTTCAAAGAGCCCAGAGCATCCTCAAAAATTTAAGGAAATTATAATCCTGCAATCCTCTATCATGTAATTGCAGCCTGTGGCCACAGGGGCCACTGTTGAGCAAAAGTTGCACACAAGACTTTCTCTTGTTTTTGTTCTTTGAACTTTATGTAACAGGAGGTAAAAGTGAGGTAGATGATGACATATGAGAAATGGGTTTATACGATGCTTGAATTCACACACACACACCTCCTCAGTCTATGTCAGCTTTTCTACCTCACCTCCACACACACACACACACACACACACACACACACACACACTTTCCCTCTGTCTGACTGTGCAAGAACACAGGTTTGTACTTTAGACTCTGTTTGGGAGATAATTACCCAGACCTCTGTAGTCTGAGCCTGTCACACACACACACACACACACACACACACACAGAATTAGTGATGTCATAACAATGGCAGATCTGTTGGCATGCTTGCTGCTGTCTATGTGCGTTTGTGAAGGTGTGTGTGTGAAGATGTGTGCGTGTGCGTGAAGATGCATGTGTGTGTGTGTGTGTGTGTGCATGTGTGCATGTGTGTGCCGGTGTCCTCACGTTTTGTAGACTGTGACAGAATCTATTCGCCCACCTGCTCTTCTTCATTATCCAAAATGCAGAGCTGTGGATGTAGGGCACAATATCTGGCTGCTTAGGTTCCTCTCCTGTCTCTCTCCACTCTTGTCCTTTTCTTCTCTTCTCTTTGTTCCTTCTCTCCCTTTTGTTACGTCTCCATCTGCTTCCCCTCCTGTTCCTCCAGACACCCCATTCACAACTACCTGTTTTCCTTCTCCTTCATACGCTACCTTTTCATCTCCTTGTTTCCTCTCCCCTCAGTTCTTCTCTTCACCTCCTTGTTTCTTCTTCTCTCTTGCTTCCTCTCCTCTATCTTCTTAACTGTTTCCTTTCCTTTTTGTCTCCTCTCCTTTCTCTCCTCCCATCTATCGTTTACATTCCTCCCCATGTTTTCTGTCCTCTCCCATCTTGTCTCCTCACCTTGTTTCCTCTCCTCTGGTCTTTTCTTCGGTCCATGTTTCCATCCCTCTCTTCTCCTCTCTCCTTTCTTCCCTTCCTGTCTCCTATCTTGTCCTCTTTTCTTTAGTATCCTGTCTTCCCTCATCTCATCTCCTCTTGTTTCATGTCCTCTCCTTGTTGTCTCTCCTTTTCTCATCTACATGTCTCCTCTCCTCCTCTCCTCTTCTCCTCTCCTCTCCTCTCTCCTCCTCTCCTCCTCTCCTCTCCTTCTCACCTCAGCATGCTCACCACGTATTCAATTACTCTGGACTTGATTACATGCTTAAAATGCGACATTGAGGGGGCGAACAGCTACTTATTCTCTGAAGGAAATCTATCGGCGTTCCTGCTTATGATGCTGCGACGTTTCTCCCGGCTTTGGTTTTGTTTACGTGCTTTCGGAGGCGTTTGTCCTACTTCGGCGCTGCCAGGTGTGTGTTGTGAGGAGCGAGAGGGGCGGTCGTCTCCCCACACACACACAAAGGTCTTTTCATACCTGTTCACTGCAGATAACACCTCAGTTCTCAGTTGGTTAAACTGTGCTATTTAAGTTGGATAATACAAATCACTGAACATGTTATCAGCTGATTTGTGGAAACACTCCCAGGTGACCTCTCCTGACGCACCTGTCCTTTCCTCACACACACAAACACACAAGCAAATTCACACAAATGAACAAAAAAATGTTTCTAATTCTATTTGCTATGTATTGGATTAAATTGTGATTATTGATTCATAAATAAAGATAAATTGGAACCAAACAAACAGTGTGCAAACTTTCAGACCACTCAGGCGTGAGGTCCTTCAATGAAACGGATAAAGCACCATTAGAGCTGAATTAATGCACAGAAACAAACAAACAAACCAAAAGGTTTGAGTTTTATCATCTTTAAAAAAGATGCACGAGTGGATTAAGCACAATCACACAATCCTGAGCAGACGTCTAATCAGGAAGTTAAGTGTAAAGGCCTGGTAACATGAGAGGGACATTTAAAACCTCTTCAATACAAAAGCACATAAACAATATTTAAGCTTTCACTTTGGTCTTTTAAGAATCAAATTAATTTTACAATGAAAGGTGAATTAATTCCTTTAAAGGAGCAGTTCAGCCAAACTACAGATAAATACATTTATCACATATCTCTTGTGTTATGTAGACATGCATAGTTAGTATTGGGTTTATTTTCCCATGTTCTGAATTTTGTTTGTGTAATTTTTCAACGTTTTCAGCAGCAGTAGAAAACTCCATTCAGTCCCACCGTATTGTGGTGGAGCACAATTTTAAAGGCTTGCAACACAAAACCAGAACTGCGCCTGAGTCTGAAATGGCTCCCAATTTTCTGCCACTTTATTTGAGTGTTCAGGTTCTTACTGTGAGACGTCTTCACTATACAGCGCTCTGAGAAAGCAGCGTCCACAGGATGTACACGGCTTTGTGTCAACAATCCCACAATGCAATTTGTCACATTTTACAGTGATGACACAAAACAACTGAATGCATCTCCACTTACTCAGTCAACAGTGAACCTGAGTGAGTGTCCGTTCTGATCCGTTAGTGGTGAATGAGTGATTAAGTCTACCACGACACTATGGTCGAGCGATAAAATGAGTTTTGTAATTAACTCTAAAAAATGACAGCGAAGACGACCCGGGACTCCAGGATACACCTCACGTTTGTAGGTCGCAGTGTGAATAAACCATTACTCATAATCTGGGGTGCAGGTCAGTGAAAAACTTCCAATTTGTCATGTGTCGATGATGATGTGGTCACATGTGAAGGCTCCGGAGGTGGGAGGATGAGGCGGCGAGGGAGAGACGGGGGAGAGATGTAACTCTGTTAAAGTTATTAGTCATCAGCTTAAAACAGGCTCGGGCTCAGGGTGACACCACGAGCGGCTCCGGGAGCTTGAGGACTCGTCCTTGGCTGTAGGTGAGTTAGGCTCGGTGTGCTGGTTTATTCATCCCTCCCACTGGTGTGATGGAGAGCCTTGACATGAATTATTCTCATTTTCATTTCTTGACATTGAGAGCGTCCCTCGCGGACCTTCAGCTGGGACTTTTAGTGAAACTGCTGTAGCGATGGGGATGACACTGTATCATCAATAATGTTGAGAATTATTCAAAGTCAAAGTCAAGTACATCCTGAATGAAACTTACACGTCTCTGTGAAAATGTACCCGGTTTCGGTTTCAGACGATGGGAACTTTCAGCACGTAGATCCTGCTGCGATGAAGTGAATAACACTTTATGTGATGAAGTGTGCATGAGACTGACATGACATAACCTTTCATAAGCATGAAGGAATCTTTATGGATGTAAAGTGGTAAAGTGGAAAAATGTGTATATTGTCTTTTTTAAAATCTTAATTACTTTTCAAGGAGCAGCAGCTATTCTTAGTAAGCAAATGAGAAAAAAAATCCAATTAATTATCCATGTTGTTTACAAAGTAGATCTTTCATTGAAGAGCCACTACATTTTCAACATAATGAAATAAAAGCTTTTGGGAATATTTTAACATATACAATATGTCCTGGATCTGCGTCAGTCTATTACTAAGCAAAATGTACCAATTAAGAAAGTGATGTATTGTCAAAATGTCAGTGAGTCCTGTGAGATAATACTCACAGGATGATTTCCCCCCTGGAATCAACGTGGGCGGACGTTATTTTAGTCTTTCTTATAAAACTGAAGCTGGTCTTAAATGTAACACATGTGTGACTATTGTGAAGAGGAGGTTCATTGGATAGAAGAAGGAATATCAGCGATTTGGAAAATATTCTCACTGAAAACAACAAGGAGTCAAAAAGGTTCAAGGAAGACAAAAAAATCATTCATCAATCTTTTGGGGACACGAAAACAAACATGAACACCAAAGTTATTACTGACACTGTTTGCATGGAAACTGTCTATTTGTCTGTAAGATTTGATGCTCAAACAAACCAGAGAAGATGATGATAAAGAGTGTTCTGTAAAATGGTTTTGCCACCCACTAAACGAGGAACCTGAAGGAGCAGATTTGGGAATTACGCTTGTTTGCTTTCCATCTGAGATTTGATCTTAGCATTAAGGATGAAACCAGTCAGCTGCTCTGTCCAAAGGTTTAAAAAAAATCCAACTACCAGCATCTCTGAAGCTCATTAATTAATGTTCATGGACAAATGACAAGTCGTGGTTTTAACAGGTTTCTGTATTCTTTGCTGAAATTGCACTGATCTCCAAAAAACATTAGCCACAAACTAGAAACTAGACATCTACCTCAGAAAGTTTCCCTTGTCGTATCGCACAGGGAGGAAATCCACCCAGAAATAACGTCCCTCCACACGGTGTGAAACCTGAACTGCATCTTCAAAGTTCAAATTAATTTCACAAGATTGTTTTTTATATTTGAGCAGAGAGAGGACAGATGATGACTAAGTGAACCACCAGGATGAATCGTCCTTTAATTAGCAGAGGTGGAGGCAGAAAGGCGTGTCGGAGGCTCTCTCTCTCTCACACACACACACACACACACACACACACACACACGCACACACGCTTGCATACCTACACGCTGTGCACGCAGCCTCAGTGAGTTATTTGCACACACAGCTGGCCTACACGCCGCTCACATGTCTGAAAGGCACGCTGCTAACAAAGCCTGAGTCACACTGTGCAGTGAGCCCCAGGCCCACTCAAACATACAAGTCATCATCACACCTCAGCACACACACACACACACACACACACACACAGCAAATATCTCTCAGGAATGTCATGGCGGCTCAGCAGGGTAAAGCAGATAGTAGGTGCTCACAATGCCGGAGGATGATGGGATGAATCCGGCTCACGGCCCTTCTTGCATGTCATCCCCGCACTCTCTCTCATCTGTCACTCCTCACTGTACGCAAGGCAATAAACCTGAACTGGCATTACAAAAATTCAAACTCTCAAAAACCTGTTCATCCTCACACACGAGCGAGCTTCGATTAAAAAATATTCACTGCTCTGAGGTGAGAGTTTTCACTCAGTAGATTTTTTTTTTTTTTCCTTTGGAGGAAAAATGGGCCAAAGTGCTGGTTTCTGTTTGTTTTGCACTGATTGTTTGTCCGTTACTTTTGCACATTCTCACATGAGTTCAGTGCACAAAGGAACAAGCGCTCGAGCCACGTTTGCTTCTGCTTCAAGGAAACATCCTGGGATAAAGAGTCAAAGACAGCAACATCCTTCATCCTTCCTTTTCAAGAGCCATTGTTCTCACAGGCTTGCACCAAGTGTCGACTTTGTGCATCTTCATTTATGATGTGTGTGTGTGTGTGTTTGCGTGTGTGTGTGTGTATACTTAATGGGGCAATAACTGCCTGCTGACTGCCTTAACCAAGGCTTCCTCACAGTATGGTGAACATCTGCAGACCCTCAGACGCTCGCACTTCCAGCAGAGTGATTGATTAAGTGTCAAGGGTGCGAGCGAATTCACATCTTTACACTCTGTATGGTGTCAGCGTGTGTGTTTAAGAGAGTCGTAATGGTTTATGGCCGGTCGTGATTCTTTTTTTTTTTTTCCTCCTGTGTTTTGTGAGCACATGAATAATCATTTAACAAGGCAGACGTCCAGGTGAAAATCAATTCAAACCTATTGACCTGTTTTATGAAATTGAATATTTTCTGGTGAAAATCAGACCTTCAGCCCAAAGAGGCACTCGAGATGCAAAACAGGTTAGTTTATTTATTTATTTATGGAATTTATTTATTTTCAAATGTGAGAAAAAATGAACTACAGTATATTAAACACGGCACTTTTGAAAATATTTCAACTTGGGTATAAAAATTCATGCTTATTCCAGTGAGAGAATATTAATCAGGACAAGTTACAGATGTAACTGTTGAGGCTTCAACTAAATATCATATGAATCATGTCTGGGATCTGTGCAAGTCTCAAAGGGAGGAGAAAGAAAAGAGGAAGGAATGATACAAGACAGAGAGAGGATAATCTATAAAACCAGACAACAGCTGCTTCTTTATATCCGTCTGATTTCACATCATCGTTTGTCTGGTTGCTTCTTTAAAGCTCTGCAGCTTCTTGCTCTTTTAAGTTGAGCTGGTTTTGACCTTGTGATCAAAATGTTCATGACTTGTTTAAATGCTTTTTTTGCAAAGATGGCGCCGTGCATATGTGGACATGTGTTGCATGTTTGGAGGACAACTGCTTGATCTGTGCATGTGTGTATATGTTTGTGGAGACACATACAGGAAGCTGTTCTCATATCCTTAGCTCTGCTCCATAAGACGCTGTTGACATTATAGCAGAAGGAAACCACCTCAGGGATGAGATCGACATTGACAACATGCTGAGGATCTGTGTGAATAGACGCTCGTTCCTGTGAGGAAACGACATGTTTATATGGAGGCGTTTATTGAAGGCCGCCATAAGATGTTCCGTCTGAGTTTCATGACCGCTTATCTTAATGTTTTCCATTGTGCGTTTGTCAGCGTGTGAGAGACGTTACGACAGTCCAATTGCAGCTTCAGTGCCGTTTACTAGCCATTATACTGAAACAGCTTTCCGTTGCCTTAAATCAGAAATATGAGAATAACACAGAAAAAAAAAGTTTGCTGTCATTGTAAACACAGAAACATGAAAGGTAAATAGAAGACTCCTGAAGGAAACCCACAGGGAACACGTTCAGAATATACTGGATCTGAGTAATGTGCAATTCAATGTGCTGGTTGTAAGAAAACATAATCAGAAATCAGTGTATGTAGAATGTGGTCTCATGGGACGTAAAGGGCAGAAAAACAGAGAAGAAAAACATACAGCTTCGTCTTCAATGTGGAAACCGCTCAGTTCTGATTAATACGAACGCACGTCTGGAACAACAACAATCTCTGTGCAACCCGGGGAGAATATGTGTATTTACAGTCTTTCACTCGGTCCCAGTCCTGCACTTGCTTTACATGAAGACACTTTAAGAACCTGCTTGTTTCTGTTCTTTTTTCCTAGATGGAGGTTTTGACATCAAACATCAGAGCCGTTTCAAACAGAACAGTGAGCTGTGAGTTTGTTCCTGTTCTCTGAGACCGTGAAGGGTCAGAGGTGATGGCAGACACGCTCAGTGTGTGTGTGTGTGTGTGTGTGTGTGTGTGTGTGTGTGTGCATCTATCAGAAGGTGAGTGTGATGGTGTGAGAAGACGACTCGGAACAGAGACGAGCGTTCTGTCACTCTTACATAACCTCGACAGAAAGCCACAGGGCGGCTGTCATTTTGCCACTAATGCTTTGTGTGTGTGTGTGTGTGTGTGTGTGTGTGTGTGTGTGTGTGCGTGAGGAAGATACCCACCTACCCAAACCTCAAAAGCTCACTTATTAAGTTGTATCTCGTTTGTTTCAGAAACCCAGGCGTAAAGAAACGACACGTCATAGTTTAGCGGAGGGTTATGTTCTTGGCTCCTTCGAGTCTCTGCCGTTTCCTGGCAAACTCGCGCCGATGACAAAACTCCAGGAAGGAACCGGGGGACTATGAGCGGCACTACTTCTTGGCCCGAAACCGCAGCGAGTCATTTTTATACTTCAGCGTTTGTACAAATTAAACAAACATGAAATATTGTGTTAATTAGTGAGCTTTAGAGGTGCTGGTTGGTGGATTGTTTCCTTTGGACACAGTTAAGAAAAAGCTAACAAGATGCCAGCTGTCAACTTCATATTCAGCAGACACTGTGTGAGAGTGGTATCAATCTTTGACCTGTCAACAAGAAATTTAACTATTTATTATTAGATTTAATATGTTATAATTTACTTTTTTGAAATAAGATTGTTAAAATAGTTATTGATCCTTTGCAGGAAATTACTTTGCTACAGCAGCTACATTAAGACTCAGAAAACCTCCCACAAAACATCCAACAATAACAAGATACAACATCACACAATGAAATAAAGTCAAATCAAGATCACCGACATGACAATGAATGTCTGGATGTTTCAGGCCTTTCCATCCAATAGTTGTTGACATATTTCAGCTGGACCAAAGACGCCACTTAGTCCTGCACAGGCCTAAAAATTAACAAGAAAAACACCAACAAATGCCACGAAAATAATTATGAAGCAGATGAGGAGGAGAGAGACTCATCTCTCTGATGAACCTGCAGCAGAAAGATCGATGTGTGTGTCTTTGGCTGGTCAGTTCAGTCGACTCCCTCCAGCACAGCCTCGGATAATATCTGATTCTTTAAGCCTGAGGAGCGCATTTCCAATATTTGCCCTGTTTTCATTCTTGATATATTCAGCTAGAAGAAGATATAGGATCAAGGGTGCTCAGAATCAGATATTTTCTTTTATGTTCTCAAATCATCTCTGTCCTTCATGGTTTCTATCAGCTTCAGACAATCTTATCATCTGTGTCCCGTTATTACCCACTCGCCCGTTCCTCCACTCGGCTCTGTGTCGCGTCTGTAACCTCGTGGAACCTTTGTGCTCCAGCCTTCAGACATCTTTGTACATAACTCGAATCGGGGTCTGCGATTGGCTCATTTAGCTGCTTTCATTTGCACATCCAGCGACACATGCAAATCGCTGCCTTTGATGACGACCGTAAAGTTCAGTTTTTGACCTCACGACTTCCCCGAGTGGCATAATTTCAGCTCTCAGACAAGAGGACATTTATCCTGTGTTTTGGGTGTGAAGGTGAAAGATGTCCCGCGTCGCTCACGTCACGTGGTTTGAAGCCTTTTTCACCGAAACACTCTAAAAACACTCAAAGTAATTGAAGGGTTGCCAAAGGTCAGTTTTCAATGAAATCTTTATAGATGGCAATCAATCGCTGAGGACAAGAGCGACAGTAACTATACTGAAGCGTCTCTAGGCCCGACAGCAGTGTCAGCTCCTTGTGGATCCTACAGGCTGAATGAGATATATCATACTGTATCATGTCTGTAATAACTTATTTTTGGTTTCACACAGGTTTAAACTTCTGGATTTATTTTTCATTTCCTGGATGAAACTCTGTTTGTGTTTGACCCGTCCTCCTCACCTCACTCTTTATGCCACATTATATATTATACTATATATGTATCTTTGTACTTGTTCATTGGTGGATAACAGAAGCAAACAAGAGAGCAGTTCAGACCAAACTGAAAAAGTTAGTTAACAGCAAAGATGGAATTCAAGTGAAGTACAACAACCTCTGAATTGTTATTGTGTCCCAATGAGCCTCGAAGCGTTTGTTTGTAGAAGCATTTTAAAATGAGATGAACCTGCTCTCTGACAGTAAATTGCATCTTAGTAGGTGAGTTTATTTAAAGTTTTAGTCCCTGGTGTCTCAATACGCTTCACAAATATGTAAACGGCAACAGAAAACTAAAAATATGAAACAAAGACAATCAGCAATACAACAAATGGGCAGTAGAGTTTTGCTTTTATTGTTTCTCTCCTGCAATAAAACATCAGCGTGAGACATTTAAAAAAGCAAAATAGTTTGTTTCGCTTGCAAATCACCAATTAACACTGCTCTCACACAACATCCTGTTTACACAGCGTGTATCAGGACGAACGCACAGAATCAGTGTTTAAGCACGTATTTAAAGCACTAAGACGAGAAAGAAGAAGATGCCTGAAACTACGACTGTGGCAATAAGCGCTTACCACCAATAAAGAGAGAAAGAAAGAGGGAGGAAGCATCGCACATCTGCGCTGCTGGATCTGCTTCATGCCTGTTCATCTTGTTTATTGTTTCAACATTAGCTCGAGCCGTGACAGAAACAGAAGGTATTCTCTCCTTTTCTCTGCAGCGCTGCGGCCTTGTGAGCTTCACTGGTCCACTCCATCAAGGTAATGTGATTAGTTTACTAGGCCTGGGACCTGGACAGGTTTCCTCTCGCTGCGAGCGGTGTGTGCTTGTGTGCGCACGCATGTGTGTTTGTGTGCGATTGAGCCCTGGCGCGGACACCGTGATGGATGATGAAGATGAACAAATCAATACAAAGGGCCTGTCACTGCAGCTACATCCCAATTTACCTCGGCGTGTCTGTGCTGTCAGTCAGCGGGCGGAGACAGAGGGAGGGAGAGGAAGAGACGAAATAATGATAAGGCAATGGGGAGGTTGAGAGGGGTGGATGGGGAATAGGGAAGTGAGGAAACAAATGGAGGGAAGAAGAGGAGGAGAGGGACTGATGGGCAGGAGGAGATCAATAGGGAGAGGTTATGCAGGACGGGATTAGAGAAAGAGAGTGAAATGGATGATAGAGATACAGTGAGTGACTTGGGTATTTTTCCAGCTGCGATATCAATCAGGTTTGCCTGAAAAGGTCACAGCTACAGTCGGATACCTTGAGCAACTCAGTCATGCGCGCTCGGAAACAAGACATGTAAAAATGAGTGCACACGCTGAGAAACATTCACACAGCCGTCCAATCCCAAAAGGGCCGCTCTCGTCTCTCTGGAGATAAGAACGCTAACCCTTGACGGTTCGAAATGGATTAGGAGCGTCTTGATTGTGAGTCAATTTTCTCTGAGCTGTAAGCCTTAATGTCTGTTTTCAGCACCAGTGCTTTGCTTTTAATGGTTCCTGCCTGCTTTTTTGAATTTCAGGATGGAATTAAGTTATCTGAAGGGAAATAACTCAATGGACGCGTCACCTCGCGGTGGCAGAACTGTGTGTGTGCGTGTGCATGTGTGTGTGTCCGTGGGCTTTAAGCCTCAGCACAGAGCGAACAACATACTGCAGTTGCATTAAACTCTTCAGTTTTTCCTATTCAGCTGTCAAGGCTGACAAGCTGACAAATGACATTTGTATTTCTCCACAGCTCCAACTTTACGTAAATGTCTCAAGGCTGTGGTTATGAAAGATTATGACTGTGTGGCAGCAATACTTTGTCAGATTTGATGAGTGAATTGCATTAAGTGGGTTCCTCTTCTCACAACGTCTTCACTTCAGACTTTTTGTGCGGCGCAGCTCAATACAATGGTCTGTCAGAGGCGCAGGCGAAGTCTTAAAGACTGAAGACCTGAAGACTTCTTCGAGCATCTCTTCTCCAGTCCAACAGGAGTACAGTCCACATGAGATTATGAAATACCAACTGTCCTATCTATAAAACACATGATTTGCTGAGCTGTCAAGAAATTGTAGATGTTCAGTTTCCAAGATTACTCATCCATTTTGAAATTAATCTCTCGCTTGGAAACAGAACAACAGATATGCAAAAAAGCCCTGTCTCCTAAAATTTCATTCATATTCTCCCAATTTATAACAGTAAATGTGTTGTAGAGAAACAGAACGTCAACATAATAAGAAAACACTTTCAATGTGTTTGCCAAGTTAATTCACAACAACGAAAGCATGATAAAGAATTTAATGTTCGTGTTAAAGCAACTCACAGCACACGTCATGGTAAAGATCGTTCTGGTTAAACCTGGGACCACAGATCTTTTTGGCTGATGTCTGAAGAAGGATTTGGGCTGGCAGTGTGAACGAGGCCTGAGATACAGTCTTTACCTCCAGGGAGGCTCCATCTTTCTAATCAGCCATCAAAGGAGGCCGGAGGAGCCGGAGGCTGGAATCCTGCAGACTCACTCTCACTGTATCATGTCCTGTAATTACGCTGAGCCTCACAGAAGCTTTAAAAAAAGCCGTCCTATGTTCTTATGTCACCCATCGACCGCTTTCTTACAGCGCAGTCATCGATGTAGCAGCTTGCACCACACGTCTTCCTACCTGCAAGTGTAATGAACGTCGTCATTGGCTTATTTTCCACGCGGAGCTCGGTTCAAACTGCAGCGAGACAAGCTGTTCGCAGCACGCTATGATTGTGAATCGCCCATGTAAATATCCCTTTAATGTGAGATTACACACTGCCTACATATAAAAGCAGCATTGCTCATGCTCCGCACATTCCACCTGGCAGGTCGCTCGTCAATTTAGTCTGAACCCGGGGTGTGTAATGGCACATTATATCTCATATTAGTCATACGAGTTGCAAAGCGTATTGCTCAGAGGACGTACAAAAGCTATGTTTTACAGCGGCGCTGCCTTTACCTTCCTGCGCTCCATTCGCCAGCTGTTGGATCTAATTAAGAGGCCATTTCAAACCCGTTACAAACCTTATTCAAACTCAACTTACAGAGCCACAAATTTCAAACACGTCCTTGTCCGTCCTGCCGTGCGTCACAGCTCTGTCTCTTGTTTTTGTTCGAGGACAAACTCATTTTTTTCTCCACGCCGCTCTCCTCCCTCCAAACCGGCTCTTGCTGCTGTTTAATTGCAGGACATTCACCTTTAATTGGTGTTATGGCTTTCCCTCCGCATCGCCACAGTAATGAGAGCATTTCTCACTCCCCCATTAGCGTGTGATGTCACTTCGCCGCTCGGAGGCCAGAAGTGAAGCAGGCAACAAAAATTCTGGGCAAACTAGGACAAAATCTGTCAGAGCATCATTTGAGAGGCCTGAAGACGAGGAACCTACACAGATGGACGGAGCGTGGGCATGTGGACATTCTCTTGGTTTCCATTTATGTAAATGTGTGTGTGTGTGTGTGTGTGTGTGTGTGTGTGTGTGTGGCTGGTGTCTTCTCCTCCTGACATTGTGTGTGTGACTGTGAGCGGGACTCTGGGGAGCCAGCGAGCCAGCTGGTGTGATGGAATTATAACTCCTGTATTTCTCGGGCCGGTCAAAGACAGCTCTAATAACTCAGCCAGCCGTCCCAGCCCAGCGTATTTTAAGACATTCAACTTCACATCCATTATTGACGAGACGGATTCGGATGTTGCAGAAATCTGCGCCTCACTCCTTCGCCTGAGAGTCTCATCATGACATATGCACAGATGGACATATGGCAAAGTGGTTCCCTGTCACTTCTGTTCGGACGCAGCTATTGTGCATCGGTGGTTCAATGTTAACGTGTCTCTGCAAAGCAGGAGGACGTGTGGCGTTCATGAGAGTCAGGATGTGGAAGTCAGAGTGATGGATATGTGTTTTTGCTGAAACACCAGCAGCCCAATATCATGACCTTTTGTTACACAACTGATCATCATTGATTTTCATTATATAATTTAGTTTACATCTTCAATAGCAGTTTTCCCTGAAGAGACTTAGACCAATAAACAAGTGTTGTCTGAGCAGCTTGTGTCTCCACAACAATGAAACAAAAGCTGAGTGACGAGATCAAGAAAGCTGCAGCGTCGTCTCAGAATAAATGTCCTCAGCGTGTTGATCGAACAGGTCACGACTTTAATGCTTCTTTATGTGTTTTTCTTACAATAACAATGCACTTCAATGGCCCAGTATTATAACACCGCAGCATCTTAAGCTCCACACACACAGAACTTAGCAGCATAAATTCACTGAGAGTTTTAGTCTCTTCAGGAAACTGGTTAAAAAAGTATTAAATAACTTATACGCCCTTGTTTCATCTTAACTAAGAACTAACTACTACTATGTTTTTATTTTGCAGGTCGTCAGCAAAGTTGAGTCGAGTTGAGATGAGACGTTTTGGCTTTGAAAATACTGCATCTATTCACTTTTCCCCGACATCCTCCTCAACATACCATGTTTGTTTCTCTGCACCACACTTTGATCCACACATTAAAAACTCCTCCTCACGGGTATTTTCCACTTGTTTACTTGGTCTATTAAATGACATGGCAGCGTTGCTTAAACTTCCTTCACAGTGTTAACACGCAGAGTCCAACAGTCTCAGACTCTCGCTGTGAGGCGACAGCCGAACACAGTATGAACCACACAGAGGCTTTTCGCTAACACCAGACATGCACATGTGAACATTTGTAGAAAATTATTCGTGAACTCGCGGCGTATGATTTGTCGCCCCGTCTGTCAGTCACATGAAGGCAGGAGTTTGTGAATATATTCACACAGACACAGACATTTATGTGCACACATGCTTCTGCACAATAAATGGTGAGTGTACGGGTGAGTGCATATATTTAGCGAATATTACAGTTATATATGTGCAGTACTGCAATTTTATTTGCATTAACAGCCAGCAGTCGAGGACATGTACACAGGCAAAAGGTTCATGATGTTATCTTCACGAAGAGCTGACATTCACAGCTGCTTGGAGAATATATTTCAGTTACAAAAAACAACCTTGTGTTCCTCTGCAGGCAGAAGGACGGACATAAATGGTACAGTACAGCGTCCCTGTGCTGCCTTTAATGTGATGAATGCAGAGGCCATTCTGAGTGCAATTATGCACACCTCATACAAAGTGGGAATCTTAATTAAATCTCGTGAAAGCAGCGACCAAGGTCTCGCAAAATAAGT
The DNA here is from genome assembly GCA_025331565.1 of Holacanthus passer. NCBI lineage: Eukaryota > Metazoa > Chordata > Actinopteri > Pomacanthidae > Holacanthus > Holacanthus passer. The sequence goes on along the minus strand of JAFREQ010000090.1, from coordinate 1,539,671 downwards.
ACATAAACCGGTGCTTTTTGAGCACAACAAACCGGGTGGTTTTATTTCAGCTTGTAAATGCACAAAGGACAAATGATCAGGAGCACAAGAACAACATGGACGCAGTAGTTGACACATTTAAATCCAGCTTGATAAAGTTCTTGCATTTTGTCTCCCAATAGGGATGAAATCATCATGAGAGTGGAGAGAATCTGTGACTGCTGAGTTTGTCCTGGACGTTCTGTTCTGTGACACATCCTTAATAACTTTTACCCAATTTCTGAACTTACCAGTCTGGCCAAAGAAAATTGGTAGCAGACAAGATAATTGCCTTCATAAATGGTAATGGTTGCTGTGATAAATTCCCGTCTGGTTTTAGAGCAGGTCATAGAACGGAGGCTGCTCTTCTCCACGGCGGCGTTCACACGTTCAGTTCAGATTTAGTGCCCAGATATTTTTGTTTTGTTTGGCTGTTCACATTATTTTTTAAATGCTAATATCAGATTCCAGTGTGAACTCGTCACAATCCTGAAGTGAACCACAGGCTCGACAGTAACAGGTCACATGATGGCAGACAATTCATGAGCTGACGATAACGAGGGCGAGGAGAAAGAGATTTTTAATTACGGCTCTTTGTGGAGCTGCTTCTGTTCAGAGGTGTGTGTGGAGTTGGAGCCGGCAGAGGTTCACAGAAACAGATTTCATCTGAAATTTCAGAATGTCAAGGGCTGCTTTTAACATATCAGCACCTCTCCACAAGAGTCTCGCAGCGAGAAGCTCAGTTCAGGTGAGTGAGTGAAGCTGCATGAATTTCGACGACTGTTCTGAGGTCAAATTGCAAAACATCAGCACACGTCAAAGTGGTACAGATCAGAAATGAAGAAAATCAGATTCTACGTGATTTGTTCCATCAAACAAGAGATTTGGGTCACTTGGTCCTGCAGTCTGAAGTTGTTGATTTGTCTGATACAGCTGATCACTTGATTTTAAATGACGGTCGTACATGTAGCGTGAGAGAACTTTTTGTGTCCCCATACAGAATAATACAGTGTCTGTAATACAGATAGATCTGAATTCATTAGTGTCAATATCCTCCAAACATTTCATCTCACTGCAGAAATATTGTCAAACCAGTATCAACATTCTTTGCAACATATTGAGAATTAGATCATTTAGCACTTTCAAAGAAGTTAAGTTGGAATATTGAACCTTTACAGTTCACACTTCAGCTAATTCTGAAAGCAACAAGAATTCACATCACATCACAAGAGCCACATTATCGACCTCATCTCAGCACGAACACGCTAATAAATAAAGATGAAATTAAAAAATAATTAGAAGGACAATTTTATTTTTTTCCCTTTTTTTCCCTCCACATCTCTTTCTGGATAATTAAAATAGGTCGTGCGCCTAAATCATCCAAACATAATTATAAGGAGAGTTTAATTTATGCAATCATGTAAGTGTTTTAATCAGATTATTAATCACAGGGAGGCAACTTTCGCAGTATTGCCCCAGAATCAGAGGCATTAACACACAAAGCATTCAAGCATTCAAATGTCAGGGAAGACGACGGATTACGTAAAACCCCGACACTCACTGAAACACACACATGCAGATGAGTGTGAACACCTGTGTGGACGCACGCACACACGCACACACACACACACACACACACACACACACACACACACACAGTCTCTATGGCTGGAATAAATCTGTTGTTTGATAGAATGATCACAATCACAGCTGCAGGCAGAAGCTAACAGATGAACTAAGAAGTAATTAATTTCCCGGTTCCTCTCTCCGTCCTCGTCTCCCTCCTCCTCCGTCTCCCCGTCTCTCTTCAGGTAGCCCTCCTCATTTATTTCATTACTTTCAGCTGGTCATATTCTCTCATTCTGCCACCTCTCGTAGCCCAAAGGCCCTTCCTACACGACTCAACTCGGAGCTCATAACGCCTTAATTGAAACCGTCATTGCCTTAATTGCTTTAATTAATCACCTTTCCTGTGGTAAAGCCTTTGTGGGGATTTGTAATAGGTGCTGACATTGGCTGTTCGTCGAGGGCGGCAGGAGAGCGAGAGAACAAATATCTTTACTTTAGCAGGAAGATGAAAGGACGGGTTAAAGGACGCAGAGCGACGGGAAAAGAAAAGGAACGACTTGACTCCAATGATTTAGTCCTGAAACACAGCTTCGAGCAGAGTTTGTTGTAAACACTTTCCTTTGAACATACACATATATACATTATGCCATTGCAAACTCAACCCTGGGAACCTGATGCCACTACCTGGGTGACTAACTCTTGTGTCTGGGATGTCCAGGGCTCAGCCACCTGTGCATATATGAATCTGCAGACATGAGAGTCCGGCTGTCAGGCTGAAGGTAAAGTCTATAGGTCGACCATTGCCTCGCTGATCTGATGCCCGTCACTCGATCGGCTTCCTCTCTGTGGTCTGTTTAGTGTCTGTGCTCCATTGACACTTTATTTGTAGACATTTGACACATGGACAGAAACGTGAAAAAAGACTTTATAGGGAAAAACCTGATGATCCTTATCTCTGTCACGGCACTCAAGCAACTCTGCTCATGTGTTCATGCTGATGATTGGCTGTTTGCCTGTCACTCAGAGATACGATTGGCTGCTTATGAGGCAGAGACTTATTCATGTATTTTCATGGCGGTTTGCATTTAATTAATTTAAGTGAAACTATCAAACATTCTATCAGTTTTGTCATTGCTATTGATGAAGTGTCTATTGCTGGTACAAACTGCACTTTATCATCCAGGCGTAGCAACAGCATCACTCAAAGTGGATCACGATGTAAACACGTCATGGAGGAAGACTTGAACAGCTCAGTGTCCTAAACACTGAAAGGAGATGAAGTGTCAGTTGAAGTGTAAAACACTGGTGAAGTTTAAGATTGAATCTGCATTTTGATGTTTTCAAGGCAAAGAGACACCAACAATGTACATTAACACAGCGTTTTCTGACATAAATATAAGTTCACATAAACAAAAGAATAAGGCAAGAGACAAAGGGATAAACTCCACCAACAGTGACCAACGCCAGTCTGAATCTGTTCAACAGTCTATGACACACAGACGTTATTCATCAACCTAATATGAGGCCCATTTTGTGGCTGTGTTTGCTGCGGTTTAGTTATTTCAAAGTTGTTTTCCTCTTCCTGCACTAATCGTTTGTTATTTTGTCTCCTCTCAGCAGGTGATTTGCCTCCTGTATGTGATTCCTGACCACATGTGGACAATCTCCTACCCACTGAGTATTGATCTCTCTCTGATAAACATCACCAACAAAAAGAAATTTCAGTACAAAGCGGTTTTTATTCAAACTTCAATACTTCTACTGAAAAAAAAAAAAATCCCTATTAAAGCTGTTGACAACGAGGCCTGAGGATTATCATGAGTCACATTGTCTCTGGAAAAGCAACTTTGTGTTGTTCGGTGCTCAGAGACAGTAGGTATGAAGACTCGTAGACAAGTTATATAAGAGCAAGATTAGAGCTACATTCACCTTGACATCCCAGGTAGCTTTGCAGTTAATTGCATTGCCCCTTTTTCACTTTTGTGGCGACGCCTTTGAGGTCGGATCGATTCCTCTGTTTTGATGTCTCCTGCTATTTTGTGTGCTGCTGTCCTTCTGTATCAGGGATGCTTTCAGATCTCCATGAGGCTGAAAAATCCTTCAACGGGGTAAAGCTCAAGGTTTTAAAAAAGAGGAAACAGCTCAGCTGAAAAAAGCAGAAAGACAATATTTAATGCTTTTAAATGAGCTTCTCTCAGCACGTTCATGTGTTCTGGCAGAAGTTCAACTTGTTTCGACTTCCTCAGCCACCTGGCTCCTCCAGATATAATCACACATTTTCCTGAAATGGACTTTGTTTTGTTTTTTTTATGACTCACTTGTGATCCTAATGTTGATTCCTTTATGGAGCACCGCCTCTTGTATGGGTCCTTCAAAATGAGCTTTTGGTGTGAATGCTGAGGAGATTAACGGCCATTAAGGGATCAGCTAACGGGCGTCCAAATAAAGAAATGAGAGCAGAAATAGCAGCAAGTGGGCTGCCAATACATAATGGAGATGTTAGCAAATGAAGATGGAAGACGTGACCCGCCATAACTGGAAACTTAATACAGGTGTGTACGTGTGGTTATGTGTTGGGATGGGTTTTCGAATTTGCATATCGTTTGTAACTAATGTGTAAAATGTGCAAATCATCCATATATGCAAAACCAGCAGCAGCAGCATCCAAAAGCTGACAGACAGACAGACAGACAGACACAACAACGGACCATTTGAAATGCTCAGATATCAGTCGGTGGTTGTCGGCAGAAAGGTCTGGACTGCAGGGCTGAGGTCGGTCCTGCAGGACACAGAACTAAAATGGCAGCGTGGGATATTTTTGCTGTGAGGCAGGAGGGAGCAGGTCGTCTGCATCGGTGCTGCAACACGAGCCAGGATGAATTTTCATGTATGAAATTATGAGAGTATTATTAGTGGGCTTAAACGTGCAAGCAAATCTTCATGTGAACCATTTGCAGCTCTTCTTCACGTCTCGCCCACTCACTTTCTCTCCCCTCCTCTCTCGTCCCATGACGGTCAGATTGTCCATTAAATCCTCGCGTAGGCCGCAGTTCTAGTGGTTTTAAAAACAAAAACAGTCGTCGTGGCTGAACTGCAGAAACAGGATATGATCGTCTACTGTCAGTCATTACGACAGCTATTATCTCCAAGATAACGACTGTCTGCTCCGATCATCACGAAGAAGACTGGAGATGGAAAAAAGTGGCACGTTCAAATAGGATGAGGAATCTTTTTACTTCATGTGGTAAACTTTTAAATTTCTTCTTCAGGAGGATGAACGTTTCACATCAGAATTGTTTTAAAGTTTCCGTCTCTGTCAGTGTCTTAATTACAGTCTGTGAAATAAATGTGTTGTGTAACAGTGTTATTTAAGCAGCATTTAAACTGGCAGGTCACCTTGGAGCTGAGGCTAATTTACACACACAATGCTGCAAAATGAAGTTAGCCTTGTAATGGGGGAAGCAAAGAAACCGTAAATATTGCGCACGTATTAAAGAGAAACCTGCAAAACTCAAAGAGCATTAGACTCAGATGAAAATAGATGGCATCATGAAAAAGTACATTTGCCCGTAAACAGCAAAGCGGTTTGGAATTGTAGTGACTGTGAATGAAGCAGGTAAAGACTGAACACAGGCACCAAACGATGATGAAGGTCATTTAGTCCTGTTAATGAAACGTAATTTAAAAACGGCAAAATTCTCACAATCAAGACTGTTCTGACTCTTGTGTATTAAGGATGAGACTAAATTCACAATCTGAAACAGGAAGTTATGAATCACACTTTCATACTTTAGACAAGACCTTTGACAACATATTATCTGTAGTATTTTCGAGACAGTGAGAAATGAACACAATTTTGAACAATCAAATGATTCATTTAATTAAAAACCATTTCCATTTCCAACATCTTTTTCTCTGAATCTCACAAACACGCAAATACTGTAGATTAGTTTAGGCTTCGGGAAAATATTACAAAATCAAACTTCCATCACTTTATTTATTCATTTTTTTTGACCAAATGTTCTCTGCAGCTTTACATGTATCTCTGTTATGAGAGAAAGCTTTTTGGACAATGAACAATGAAGAGGTGCTTCATAAAGCTGTGGGAATAATCTGAAATGTTTCCAGAGATGATGCTGTTTCCACTTCTCATCATTACAATCAAACTGTCCCCTTAAGATCATACGAGTGAACGTCTGGCCAAAGCTTTAATGCACAAAAACTTTTGACTGCAAAGCATCCAACTCCTCATTAACTGAAGGATGCAGATCTCGAGCAAGCAGGAAGTAAATGAAGACTTATTGTACCAGATTCAAATATGCTGAGCTTATCTGGCCGGCGTCTCTTCACCTTTGCTCAGCCGGGGGACTTTTCTCCGGGATAAAGGGCAGGACGGTCCTCGGCAGGTAGGTGAGACAAATGACGTGTGTATTTCACCATTTTCAGCCGCCATGTCAGGGCGGGCGCCATCCATCACTCCACCACAATGACACTTTAAATTGGTTACGTCAAATTAACCTGATGTATCATGGCACCACGCTGGGGGGGTTCAAATTGGTTTTGTGGCCTGTTATGAGCAATGGGTAGGCATTCATCAAGGGTGGCTTTTACTCGTCCTCGGGAAGGTTCTGGTCGACTTTCTTCTTTTCCCCTGACCAGTGAGGAGATATATGTTAAACTGCTACGACATCGTGCTAAGTCTCTTGAATTAAGATGCTCAAGCATTTCATAAACACACCTTTAAAATACTCACTCAGCATATGAAGCATGTATCTTGAGGTAAACAGTGTCCTTGCCTTTCTTTAATGCTGATCAGTAAATGCTGAGAATTGATTGATTTATTGCAATTACATTTTGATAAAGCGCCATCATCAGGTCAATATTTAGAATAAGAAATTAAGAATTAAGAGTAAGACAGCTGTCAACTACTTCACCTGTACAGACTCAAAGCCGACAAGTTTTAATCCGTCCTACAGTTTTTACTTCAAGTTCAGAGTTGGGCCAAATCATTGTGGCCATTATTTCCCCTCATGTGCACCTGGATGCAGGAGTTCACACAGACACTGCTGGTTAAGCCCAACACCAAGTTAAGGGAAAGATGTTCCACGTTTTTGACAATGAGTTATAGATCATATAGCCATGATACACACATCCATGCATCCTAACAGACGCCGTGCGGAGCTCACGTAGCATCAATGCATTCTTGTTGTATGTTGGTCTTACCTTGGTGCAGCTGTTCATTAAGCAGCAGGAGACAGAGACTTTTCCACGATGTCCCCAAACACACTGTCAGACTGAGGCAGAACACCTGTCGCCGGGAAAGCGGACACACACACACACACACACACACACACACACACACGCTGTTACATGGAGTAGCAGCGTTCATGTTGGGGTTGTATGAATGCTGATCAGGAATGACACAGCTCAACGATCCCCATCCACCTCCACCCATGTGGAAACTGCAGCCACGAGCTTCACGGCAGTTTTAACACATTTAAACATTTGCTGGCACTTTTTTTTTTTTTTTTCCCACATGGTTCCTTCTTTGACAATCCCATAAAACTCGGGAATGGCAGGACACGTTGTGACAGGACTGCTCGGCTGTAAAAAGTTGTCAGCCTGTATTAAATAGCAGGACAGTTATTCAGACCAATCAACACCGTGTCAGCATCTCATTTGTTTCCCCACAGAACTCGAACTTTTCACTGAACGACAGCGGAGATTCACAAAAAACTTATGATGGAGTAAACAGAGGCACTGTCCACTTTCAAGATTTCAAGAGTTTAAGAGCTGGGGAAAACATCATAATCATCATAATGTCAAGTACTACATACATTATCTTGGCCATAGTTTCCTTCCAGGGTTATTTTTTTTTGTCCTGTAATTTTCATCATCTGCTCTAACATACTTGCCAAAAGGTTCAGTTTGAAGATCTGTACGTGTCTGACCTGTCTGCTGCAAAGAACATCCAGGTTAGATATCATTTTCTTACAGTCTAATTAAGTTAATCAAGAAAGCAGGGAAATGCAAATGGCTCACTGATGCACTGATGTGGATGCATTAAGGTCAAAAGACCTTTCACTTATGGTTTTTACAGCCAGACTCACTATTGTTGCTGCAGTCCTCAAAAGTCGGAGACCTCCCAAGAAGCACTTTGCTGAGTTCTGCTTAAGTGTCCTTCATTTCGCAGATTCCTCAGTCAGTGATCGTTATACTGAGCAGGCCGCTCATTAATGTAATGGTCTCACATTCGCTCGAGAATGTGTCTTCGTTTACAGCTAAAAACACACAGTCCTTTTAACTTTCTTGAATTTTCAGGGATCGCGTCAGACAGAGCTCCGGAGAAATGAACCCAAACACAACATAAACAGGTTTGAAGCTACAACCCAACGTCTAAAAAACAGTTGCTTTATTATTATTATCATTAGTTGCATCAATAGTCTGTGTATAACAGTCAGTCTGTGTTCAGGCCCCAGGATTTTTCCACTCCCCCCACCTCTGTCTCCCCTCACCTGCAGGCCACGCCCACCTCATCAGCTCACCTGTGCTCCCAGCTGGATTCAATCAGCCTCTATATAAGCCTCTCAGTTCACTCATTGCCAGGTTGCTCTTCATGTCATGCAACACTCTCCTGCTAACTTTCAACCGTTGCCTGCTTCTGATCTGAGTCTAGTCGAACCCTTAGGTCGCCTCAGTCTTCTGTTCCTGTCCGGCCTCAGCGTTCCTAGTTTTTGTCTTTCTGTCTCAGAGGTTGAACTGTTGACCAGAAGCATGTTTGAGGTTTCTTTTAAAAGCCATTTGCCAACCAGTCATAAAAGATTCTTGTTTGACCTTTTCATAGTTATAATATACAAGTAGTATAGTTTTTATGTTACTGCACGACTTCCTGCTTTTAGAAATGTTCAGTAAAAAACAGAACTTTTAAAATTTCATGCCAGAAATAAAACAGGTTTGCAGGAATGTTTGAGCAGCAGTGACGAACAAAAAGCGGCTTTATACTGTGAAGAGCATTTAAGTAAAGCATCACATCCTGTAAGAACTATACCTATTTATTTTTTATGATTCCTCTCCTGAATATATTAAATACATAACTTTATTCCCTCGAGGATTTCTGTTTCATTTTATGTGTGTGTTATATTTTCAGTCACTCTGTGTTCACTTCTATTTCAGGACTATTTTCTTTTGACAACTAATCTAACACAGAAACACCCTCATTTCATTTCTCATATCTGCTCTACGTTTGCCAGTGTTAACACCTGCTCAGATAGAAATAGCCACATCGACGTCTTTCCAACCGAGGCTGCTCGGATAGAGATGTCACAAGTCACGTTCATGAAGGCACATCTATTCTTTCATTCCGTCTTATCTCGATAATATCTGTCAAGAAAGTGAAGTTTTTTTTCTCCAGAGTTAATTGGCTCCATACTGCTGCGGTTTGAGCGAAGTCGCTATGGAAATGAGAAGGAATTGAAGTTGTCTTCACCTACAAGAAGTTATGGCTTCAATATCACAAGGTGGAAAGAGAATAATGCAGATAGAGAAGAGCAAGGGAGACATTTGATACTGTAGTATATGACCTTTGTGTATTAGTGTGACCATGCATCTGTTTGCATTTGTTCACCAATAGGAGACGTTTGAAAAGGATGATTTGATCTTTACTCATGTCAAGCCAACAAAAGTCTTTCGAGGATACTGGTGCATAGAGACCTGGGTACATTTACCAGCACAACACAAGCACAGGTCGGCTCGTTGGGAGCAGTTTCTGGGTTCAGGATCTCGCTCATGGACTCGTCAACATGTGGAAAAGAGGAGCTGGGATTCCAGCCACCGAGACTATTTTCAGTAAACGACCAGCTCTACCACCTGAACACAGCGAGTGCAGTTATGGGGCCAGTTGAGCTTTTATTTCAACAAAAGGTTAAGTTTGATTTAATTGAAATTATATAACCAAATGATCAATGATGAATGAAAGTTAAGGAGAGAGATGATTTGTTCCCTATTTTACAAAGACAGCGTCTTGCAGTCCCCTGAAGCTTTTCGTCCAATTGCATAAACAGTCATTTCAAATGCAGAGTACGTTTGAACCCAGTGAGATTTGATTTGGTGATTTGCAGGTCAAACATTGAAAGAAAAAAAAAGATTTCACACATTTCACTTACACCACTTTAAATTGTGTTGTGACCTGTGAATCACCAAATCAGTGCCAACTGGAAAAAGCAGAAGATATTTCTTCCTCTATTGTAAACTGTTTCAACTTTTGCTGTTGCCGTGGTATAAAATCTTTGTTTGCTCGACCCAGTTTGCTGCCGTTGGTTTTTGTTTGGCAAAGCACCAGCTGGCTGGGAGATCTCCAATTATCATGTCCACGTATCGATGCCAGTGAGTCATCGCCCCACATTACAGCCGCTCACATTCACTTCCAGGAGCGGAAGGTCTGATTGTGGACCCGTGACGAGCCTCGGGAAGCAGCGCAGAACGTGAACTCTCAGAGAAAAAACTTTGCAGTCAGCGTCTCATTAACGGAGGCTTTAAGAAGGAAAAGTTTGTCTGCTTCAGCTGTCACTCTGTGGTTTACACAGAGAAGAGAGAGGAAGAGGGACAAAGAGACAGAAAGACAGAGACAGAATGAGGTTAACCACACAACACACCAGCCTCCTATCAATCACACACACACACACAAGGGAACCAGGTGAAACATGGGGACTCTCGAGTTATCAAAATGCTAATGCAATATAATGGACAACAGTGGCTATGTTCTTTAATTTACATGCTACCTCAGTGAGCGTCTCTTTGTCCGAGGCTGGAGGCGTGGAGGGAGGAGAGGACGGGGGAATTGAGTGATAATGCACTCCATGTTAGCTGACCTTTCTCTTTCTCCCGGGCTGACGAGCGGCGGCGGCGGCGGCAGTCTGTCAGGAGGAATCTCAGCCCGTCCGAGTCAAAAGGCTCGACGTTATGAAGACATTACTCTCTGGAAAACCCTAACGGAGACGGTGGGCGCGTTCAGGACCGCGTGCGCCGACAGATTGGGAGTTCGTGATTGAGCGCGTTGATTTGAGAGTTTGACGCGGCGGCCTGTGCGAGCACTGGCGTTATCGCCCGCCTCCAGCTCAGACCGGCCTTCCTCCATCATGTGAAGTACCTGCTCGAGGTGGCACACGGCGTCTGTCATGCTTTGTGTCCGGGCCACAGGAGAGAAGCCCCGGCCCTCGCGTCTGTTCATCAGCGTATTCATCAGCATTTGAATGCGGCTCAGTTTCTCTGATAGCAAACAAAAAATAAGGATTGTCAGAAAAATCCAACAAACCTCTTTTTTTTTTTTTCTGCTCAATCTGTCATTTTTTGTTGTGATCACAATAACAGGCTGTTTTCTCACCCACTGTGAAAAATAGGGAGGCAGGAAATATTGGTATGTGATTATGATTTGATTTGATTTGTCTCCAAAATAGTTTCTAATGTTAGACCTGTATTGACTTTTTTTTATTCTCTTAGTCGCCTTTGTGTTTGAGAGAATAATGGCAGCTCAAACTGTTGCAACACATTGCGAAAAGGTTTGTTTCCCCCCTTTGGTAAATTTTCTTAAGAATCACACTCTTTAAAACAAAGATTTCCATCTCAGGCTTTGAGAAGTTGCTATGGCAGCCGTGCATGGTGATGGGTTTTTTTTTTCCATCAGAGCACGAGGTGATGACAAGTTAGAAAAATCCCTCGCTCCAAAAATAGTGACACACACACACACACCATCCACCTACATGTACATACAAGCATGTACAGACGCAGTGTGAATGCATCACGCTCGGTTCCCTCTCAGAACAAGCTAGGTGTTAATGATCCATCTGTGGTTGAAATGCAATGGGAAAATAAAACAGGCCGAGAGAAAGGTCTGTTTGTGACAGCCCTCTGGCCTCTTCGGTAAGCAAGGTAAGTGTTGACATGTTGGTTTCTATTTTTTGAATTGTATTTGTTCCCTGTTAGATGTAGAAACCTTCTTCTTGGAGTTTATTTTTCTTGCAGCTCAGTCTCACATCAGAACACATCACTGGTTTCATGATAAAGCCTCTCGTCAACATCATCCTATGGACACAAGAACGCATGATGCATTGGGGATAGAAACACTGTTCCTCTCACTGAATGACCTCTGCTCCTAAACACTAATTAAATATATATGTCAAAGTCAGTTTAATGTTTCTTCACTTCAGCTTATAGCAAAGCTTTTGTTTTTTTTGAAGTAATATGGACAAGTTTCTTTTGTACCTTGGTGATCGATGCAGGATTGTGATTTGAGCATTTCGGATGTCTTCCACTTCCTTTCCTCACGTCTGTATATTGATTCATGCTGAAACTTTTCTTTATGCATTTCCAACTTTGTTTGTCTCAAAAAGTCTCCCTAAAGACAACATCAACCTCAGTGATGGGGTCCATGAAGTTGGTCCCCAGTGTTGCTGTCATTTTGTTTGCTGATAATTCACATTAGAAACATGATAATGTACAGCTGGATTCCTTGTGCATTTATGCAGCGATGCATTGTTGAGTGATTATCACAGGATCCTGATGTTAAACTGAGGTCAATAAAACAATGGAGGGCGTAGGTCAGCAATGAAAGCAGCGTGCATGTGTGTCACGTGTGCCGAGGAGGTTTAAAACTAAAAGAAAGTAATGCAGATTAGATGTGAGCTGCAGGAAGGGAGAGACAAAGCCGTCTAGCTGGAGGCTCCAGGTGAGCTTCATTAGCTGATCACCCTCCCATGTCAAGCAACTGCCTGATGAGTTTGGCCTGAAGAGCCTGCGAGAGCGTGGGAGGGACACGACACAGACACAAAGCAAGACAGATACACCTTCACTGTTTAGTCTCCTTAACTGTTTTAAAGTTGCTGTTATTTTATTTATCTCTCTGGACTCTCTTTGCATCTACTGTGGAAAAAGCAACACAGGCACAATTACATTTACATTCTGACTAAACGAGACACATGTTGAGCAACTGGAAATGGCTTTGGAGATAAAAGGGTTATTAAGACTTTAGCGACTGCATTCTTTAAGCTGCAGGAGAGTATGGATGGATTGGATTTCCCAAAGGAGCGCTCCCAACAAGGTACACAACACACACACCAACACAGCAGGACGATATCTCAGACACAATAACACATTTTCCCAAACATACACATAAATTTGCAAAGGTGTTTTACTGCTGAATGTGAACAGTAATGACTCTAAATTCTGAGCCCACAAGCCACATTTGACGTAATCTCAACAAAGACATATCTGCATGTGAGAGCAGAATTTGTAGGTAAGAAATGAAGCCTCCTGGTTTCCACTCTGTAGTCTGTTTGTAGTCCATATCGACCAATCACATGTGAGCGGGCTTTGGCTGCACGCAGGTAAACAGTCTGTCACATTGGCTGGAATGTAACATCGGTGTGACGATGACTTAGCTTTTTAAAAATGTTATTGCATTCATATACAGATATCTGTTCATAGATCTGTGTGTCTGAAGTCAGACCATAAACAATGACCAGCACACAGAAGAGAAAATCCTGCCTGGACGGCCATTATCTCTGTCCGGATATCCGCCGGCTCCACCGGAAGCCCCGAAACATCGGCCGCTGTAGCCAATGGCTTCTGAAATTGCATTTTACCCTTCATTGATAGTTGAGCTGTCTGCAGGCATTCAGCTAATTCTTCAGTTCACTTCTCTTATTAACATAAGAGAGCACTCGGCGTTATCTCTCCGCTGGTGCAGAAACAGAAAATTAAACGGGCTAAACACAAAATGTGCCACGATATCAGCCACAGTTTGAGCCATTTAGGAAGAAATGGAACAACTTTCAGATAAAAGTGCTCATATTTTAATTGGAATTGTGCAAATTGATCAAATGATTCTGGACAAAAATCCTTTATTCTATATATTTTTTTAACCTTAAAGGCAAAGCGTGACATATATGAAGCACTGGTTCCTCTGTAGGGAAGCTCCCGCTCTGCTCGCTGGCAGCCGCCCACCTCCGACTCTGAAGACACGCCAGAGAATATTTAGAATAAACCGTCACGTGTTTAATGTGTTAAATGTCCATATTGGCCTGTCGATAGCTTACAGTCGGTTTCCCTTATTGGCAGCTTCACTCAAATGATTCATGACCTGAGCATTTGTGCATTATGTTCTGTGTATGTACAGATTCAATTTAGCTAAAAGGCAAATTCAAGGAGTTTTTAAATATGATGGTCTCATTTAAGTCTCCACATCTCAGAATGTTTGCATCATACTGTTTTCTTTCTCTTGGCTTTTGCCATTAGTAGCTTGTTTGGATCAGTTGTTCTGAAACCTCGAGTGTTTCACCCACAGGTTCAGATTCAGGGCAGAACCCATTTCCTGACGCGCTCATCAGATCTCCAGTGGTGAACTCGTGTTGGTGGCACGTCCTCTAATAAGACGCCTCAGACATTGTTTTCTAGTCACAGTCCAGATCTGGAACTAGATATTGTTTTCAATGAATGAACATTGGTTCATTAACCCGATAAACACATGAACATGATTAGAAATACACATTTCTCCACAGGAAGGAAGGAAAAGGAGGAGGAGGGATCATCTTCGGGTGAATCTACCTGGTCATATTTCTGACCAATGAGACAACAGCTTGCTTGCACATTGTACCTGTTTACAGATTTTTAATCAGTTCCTGAATCTGAACAAAGCAAATTAACTACAGGTCTGAAAACACCTCAAGTTATGTGAAGACTGAGCTGAGATTCTGTGTCATACTGATGTGAAGCTGCGATTTACATATTAACTTTGGAGAGCTTCTTTTTTTTTTTTTTTTTTTTTTTGGTCCTGCTCGCTGGCCGATATCTCATTTAATATTTAAGTGAAATTTGGTGGAAAGTTCTTGGTTGGGGTCAAGTTTCAGATGTGGATTAAATTACCTTCTGAATCACTTCTTGATATATATAACTTCAGATTGCGGCCTTGCAGGAGGTGTGTTGGTCATGCTTTCAGTTTCCTCTGTCAGCATGTGAATATACTGTAGCTGTAACTGTAAGTAACGTCTCTTCTCCGATCTGACTTAAATCACAGGCGTGACGAGGTTGTTTGGTGGAATCGTTATGACTCCTGAGAATCTTTAAGGTCCGACCTGCTGCGGCGCTCTGAGCCCAGCGAGGTATGAAACACTGCCCTGTAGCTTGTTGAGGTTTTATGATCAAATGCAGTTTACATTTGTATTTTTATACCCAAATACTCTGTGTGCACATCTTATCAGCCACCTTTGCAGCTTCAAGGAGCTTTTGAGCCTCTTGTAGCCTCTTTTTAATTTAGTTTTACAGCACATTAAGTGTAAGGTTCGGTCTCACCACTTTCATTAACCCAGAAGCAGCAGCTAACGAGCTCTGATGAATGGACGAGCAGCGTCCGACCAGCACCACACGGCAGACAGGTGAAGTTAGAGACGAGCTGGTGAAGATTTTTTTTCATTTATTTTTAAAAAAAAGGAAACTTCTGTGCATTGCAAAGGTCTGATCTGGAAAACTGGATCAATCTTTAACTTGAACTAAAAACCGTGTATCTGTGTGTTTGCATGAGCATTAACAAACCAGAGGCCTCAGACCGATGGAAAGGCAGCGTGGAGGCACGTACCCTGTTGGCGCCGCAGGTTTCATTCACGCCAACACTTGCTCAAACGCGTGCAGATGTGAGACATTTGAAAACGCTCCTGCGCCGTAGATGAGCAGGGATCAGATGAGCCCCTCAGAGGTTTCCTTGTTGATTGAACCAATTTCCTGGACGGATGGTCAATCAAGTCAGAGTCAAGTTGCTTATTGCCTCCTGTGTTGTCCTGGCAACTGCACATAAAGTGCCTCCATAAAGGATTCAAAGCCGTGTGGAATTTTCCATATGATGTGCAACAGACGTTACAACAGATTCAGACTGGATCCTGATACCACTGGTCTAACCTTGAATGCCAACTTTCAATTTTAATTTAGTAAATAAAAGTTAAAACGTGTGAGTATCGAAGCACTCGATGATAAACTGAGTCATCCGGCATCCACATTTTGAATTCTGAATGTCTTTGATAAGCTGATAAGCATGTGACCCTTCCTGTGGCCAATGCAATTATCTTGATTTATAACTACAAGCTGTGGACGGATATTTGAGATCAGAGCCGAAACTGCACGGAAAAATTCATTAAACCGCCAAAGGAGTCAGAAAGGACAGAGAGAGAATCAAGTTCCATCAGCGAGCGAGGAGGAAAAATCACTTATCCAACCCCACCCTCAGTGTTTGAGATGGGGGCGGCCGCATTATTCTGTTTTCAGCAGGAGGGAAAGGGAAATTTTGAAGGTAGAGGAAAAGAGGAAAGTTACTGCCATTGAGGAGAACCTGTTCTCTGTGCCACGAGAACAAGTGGAGTGATTTAAGTTGGACAGTAGCCTGGAGCGTACAGCCAGATCCACAGATGGCTTCAGCTGAAAGTCAAATATCCAGACTTTAAGCCCATTACAAATCTGTGGAACTGCTGTTGAGTCACTTCCAGACCAATCTGAGAAAGACTGAGCAAAGAAAGTAATTTGAAAGAGCAAAAAAAAAAAAAATGCACACTTCATTTACATGTTGTTCACAACAACAACAAAAAGACTCGTCTGAATGTTACAACAGATATTCTCAAACTTCACCGACTGTCTGCGCGAGACGACTTCATTGATTAGCAGACATTTTCAGGGAGGAGAACCTAATCAGTGAAATCACTGGTAAAGTGATTAGTTGGAATGAGAGACTGTGCAGCCTGGAGCCTTAAACAGCTTCTTCACTGTAACTATATTTATGCTTGGTTTTTTTCAGTCAGTCCAAAAATCTAAAAACTATGATGATGCAAATCAGAGAAATGCCAACAAGTAAAGCAACATAACAATAAAATCTATGAAATATTTTGAATTAAACTTCGTGACCACTAATAAATTCATCAACCAATCACTGAATCATACAGACACTGTGACAGCAGAGTTGGCCAAACTGAGATAACAGAGTGAAATGAAGCAGAATAGACAGCCTGAATAGAAAAGGCCATGTTTCATGCAGCGTGTGAACAGAGCACCCCACAGGAAAATGTCGAATCGAGAGAAACACCTTGTTTCTGAATAGCGGGGGGAATCTTATTAAGGAGGGTTACGTGAAGGTGAGTCGACTGTAGGGAGGAAAAAAAAGGGGGAGGACAAAAGAACAGGTTAGGAGAGATGGATGGAGAGAGAGTCGCAGCCTATCGCTCTTTTAACATCTGTCTGCTTGCTCCTAAAACCAGGGAAGCAGCTGCGACTCATCTGCTGATTAGAGCTGTAATCAATCACTCATCATGGTGTGTGTGTGTGTGTGTGTGTGTGTGTGTGTGTGTGGATGCATGTGTGCGGTTGGAGCAGTAATGGGGCTTTTCCATAGAGCGGCCGCGAGCAGCTGAGCCGCCGCCGGTACGATGGAACAGCGAGGTAAACTAAGGGAAAGGTGTTTACATCGACGACGTGTGGGAAACGATCTCGTCACAAACCACAGGACGAGTCTGTCGCCTGCGGCCATTATCAGCTCACTGTGTTTCTGTGGCTGTACTTCCCTCCATGCAATACTTAAAACTGATCCGCTGACCACACGGTGCAGAATGTTTGTTTGATAAGATCTGTTTTACTGATGAAACTGACTTGGTGACACATTGAAAGTACACAAGCGCGTTCCCAGCCGTACGTACATCTCATCATGAGCACAAAACTCTGTGGGTTTATTCACCTCACGTGACAAAGCTCTGGCTGAGGTTGATCAGAACTGCATTCATCACCTCTGAAAGCACACGTTACTCTTGTTGTGGAAATGCACGACCGCTTGAAATCCAATCTGACATTTGCTCTGCTGTGTTTCTCCTCATTACATCGTCCTCACAGCCATGTGGGGGTTGAAGCTTTCCTGCCATGATTGGAAACAAAAAGCATCCTCTTACAACCGGCGGTACCGTTTAAATGGATTCTTCATTCTGTGTTAAAAATAGTTTTTAAGATTAAGCCTTTGTGTCACGTCTCTGCACGTGACGTTACATTATCTCCTGTCAAATGAACTGAAATGGGAATAAGCTCTGTGCTGCTCTCAATGCAGGAGAGTAATTATGTTTTCACATCCATATATACTGCACGCATTTATTGAAAACATGCACAGGTTAATGTGTTTACAATGCGGTGCTGGTAATGTTAATGCATGCATGATACGGCCGTGTCTTTTTCTGTTTGGAGCATTTACATTTCGTTTGACTCCGATGTTTGAATTCGCCCTCTGAGTCATCGGCAAACACAAACAATCAAACTGAACAAATCATGTCGGGTCCTGTTGAAATGCTATTTGTAAGGAAAATGTTAAAGTTAGCATATTTTTTTTTTTTTTTTTTTTTGCTTTTAGTGATTCTAATGCGAGCAGTGTTTTATTTTACCAAATATGACGTCAAATAGAAACCTCTGAAATTTCTTTGAGATGAAATTGGAACATTTGGAAAGAGAGGTCAGATGTGTGGGAGGCGAAAATGCTCCTTGAAAATCACCTTGTGAATCTCTCCCCAAACTCACTCCCACGCAGCATTTCCACTTTTGATTGGATGGAAAAATCGACCCAACAAAACCTGAACACTCTGAAAATTTTACACAGGATTAGTAACTTATCTTTGCTTTTATGTCAGTAAAACATCTCAGCTTGATTTTTACTTTATGTTTGAATATCTCAACTTGCTTTTGAAACATAAGACAAAATGTGCTTGAAATTATATGTTTGTATATTATTTACTTAATATCAAAATTCTGTTTCTGCTTCTTCTCCTTTATCCTCCAACCCTTGATTTCAACCCCTTTACCCCAAATTTGTAAATTTACGACTTGATAAGAATAAACTTCATTATCACTGTCACTGTCATGAGTTTACTATTAAAACCCCCGTGTGGTGTTGGGTGAATCTCACTGGGCCGTGCGCCGGCTGTGAAGTGAGAGAGGAGATGAGTTCTCCTTTAAAAGATCCTGTGTAAGGGGAAATATCACAAAGTCCCTGAATCAGCCTAAAACAAATGTAATGGTTGGTTTGATGGGTGTTGCCTTCTCATCTTAAATGCCCCATTTAACTGCTCTTTCACACTATGGAAGTCGTTTAAGGAGGTTTTATGAAAAATGTAGTTAGTGCAGTGAGTTTTCTCCGCAGCAGAAAATAAAGTTCACACTTCCTGTTTTGATACAGATGCTGTATGTGTGTGAAGTGTGCACATGGCAAACACATGAAAACCTTCGCCCATGTCAGATGTGTAATGTTGCCTGGACGTCCAGCGAAGTGTGTGTTTACAACACAGAGCTGACTTATGTGAGCGCACGAGTCGTGAAGCTGCCAGCAGTTTCCTCTTCGCCAGCCTTGTTCCTGCTCCAAACCTGAGATTCTCATATCAGTCTTCACAATCTGCAGGCATCTTTAACACCGACACACTCATCGCTGCATGTGTGTTTCAGAGTGTTTCAAGTGCACACAGGAACATGCATTTGTGTGTGTGTGTGTGTGTGTGTGTGTGTGCTGCATCTCCAGTTTCTCTCTCTGTCTGGGAAAGAGATTGCCGAAGGAGACAAACAAACACATCTCACACTGTGCCCACATGGTAACCAGGGAACAGAACAAAAAAGAGATGGAGGGAGAGACAGGAAGCCGGCGAGAGGGGGATGCAAACAGATGCTCAGAGATGAAGAGAGAAGAGGAGAGGAGAGGAAGCAAGGCCACATACGCTTGTCTAGTTGGATTTCAACACATCGAGTGAACGGCTCCGAGCTCTCTGCTGCAACCCTCTAATATCCTCTCACGCATTCACAACACAAACCCCGACCATGTGATTTGGCTTAAGCTTTCACTTAGTTTAAAAAAAAATATGTGGAAAATCCTGCTGACTCATACGGAAACCTATATTTTATATTTTATAACATAAAAAAATGAAGATGTTTTGTGAAACTCGACTGACCTAAATGTGAAGAGTCCGTGCACAGATGCTTAAAAGGCCTTGTGCTGACAAATCCACAGGAAATAATCACCCAACAATGCAGCTTAATGGATGAATGGAGTCTATCTGAAGGACCCACTGATGTCTTATTCACAAATTTGTGAGTGGAAATTTCTGAAAGCTTTGGCTTCTATAGTTATGACATATGCTACTATTTTTTTTATTAAACATTAGAGCCCTCCAAAGCTTCTTCTCTGCGTAACATTCAAACCAGAAAACAACCATCATTAAGCATTTTTGAAAAGGTGACACCCATTTGTATTGTCTCTGTCAGCAGCAATAACATCCTCAGACTTCAGTGATGTTAACTCTATATCTTGTCCATTTCATGACTTCAAATGGTGCAATAATTTTTTTTGTCTCTTTTACGTCATTGTTCTGTTTTTTTGGCTTTATGCGTGATGCAGTCGAGCTATTCTCATCAACCCGAGTGAGCATTTGTTTTCAGCAAACAAGCTCTGATAAACCCACTGTAGACGACACCAAATGGTGTTCGCACAAAGGTACCAGCTGGTGAAGGAAGTGGAACATCTAACAGATTAAAAAAAATAAAACATTGTCAGGAGTTGGTGGAGACATTGAGGACAGTGGATATCAGAGGTGGACACAACCAAGACCCCAGGAAACTGATACCTGTACAGCGACCTGTAAGGTGTGCACGTCTCTCAGTCTTCTTCTTCTTCTTCTTCTTCTTCTTCGTCCTTCCAGTCGCCCAGAATTGATCACCATTCATGCTGAACTGGACGATTATCTCCTCCACTGATTAATACTTATGAGTGTCAAAATCCACAAGTCATAACCATGTTCACTTGTCACCAAATTAGCCAAAATGCATCACTGCAGCCTGAGGAGCGAGTTCAGTCACCCTGTTAGTGAGGTTAATTAAAATTACGTCACTGATTTTGGGGGAGTGTGTTTTCCTGACAGCCATCTGTCCTCAGACAGAAAACCAGTCTGTTTCTCCGACTCTGCGCTGCAGCTGTGCTTCGCTCCCGAGGCTTCACATGTGTCTCAGCGTGTGTGTGTGTGTGTGTGTGTGTGCACATTAAAAGTTGTGTTCCCACATTCATGCGTGATGTTTCATTTATTTTCACAAAAGGCCTTTAATCCGTTTCATACTGTAATCCGTCTGATTCTGGTGCCTAAGTGGCGCCATTTAGAAGAAACACTGGCTTTGTCTCCCACA
This sequence comes from Holacanthus passer, assembly GCA_025331565.1. Lineage (NCBI taxonomy): Eukaryota > Metazoa > Chordata > Actinopteri > Pomacanthidae > Holacanthus > Holacanthus passer. The sequence goes on along the minus strand of JAFREQ010000090.1, from coordinate 1,518,866 downwards.
AACACAATGAAATTAACCATTGGTTCATGTCTACGTCTCTTTGAAAGCCACCATGGCAAACTATCCAGCACGGGCGCGTACGTCACTGTGTTTCTGTTGAGGACTGTCCATGGAGTTCATTCAAGGCAGGAACCAAGAACCAGAGGCCACGTTCAGACCACAGACGGTAAAAGAAATGGACAACGTGACAACATCATTGGTTTGTGGATGTTCTGAAGCCTTGAGTTTGGTTTTTTGGCCACCACCAATTTTTTTTGGAGTCACAATTGAGCATATTTGGGGGGTGGAGAAGGTGGAGCTTTGCTACACTTCTATCCTGACTGGATCTGACTGAGAACCAGAGGACATGATGCGGTAGCAACTTATCAATCACAAGGCAGCCGAACCTTAAAGCATAATCTGCCTCATTGTCTATTTCAGAGTAATAATGTACAAAATAACCATCATGCTGTATTGAAGAAGACTGAAAAGTTAAGTCCACAAACTCTTTAGGAAAATGCTCACTGAGGTAATAAATCAAGGAAGAAGTAGAATCATTTTCTCATAGACTTCTTTGCAATCTGACTTCTTTTTGCAGCCAGTGGAGTCGCCCCCTGTTGGCCATTAGAAGTTGGTTGTGTTGTGATGCAGGACTTGAGCAAAAATGTGTAGCTGTCCAAAAAAAAAATGTCAACTTGAATCAACAATGTGTCGTCATCCATTAGCCGAGTGCACGTTCTAAGACAATTCTTTAACTTGCAACAGTCAAAGTACGGAAATGATTGTCTTGAATATTTCACTGTTCGGCATCGGTGTCTGAAACAACACCAAGTGCAAAATGCAAATAGAAGCATCAGCCAACATTGACTATCATTTGAAATAAGGAAAAAAAACACAGCTCTTTCCTTGCAAACCTCTGTGTGTCATTCAAGTAAAAATTCTTTGACAGCCTTGACGTGCGTCTTGTGGTGCAGTTCAGCCACAAATGACCAATTATAACTGGAGGGTAACAGACCACTGACTGTTCCTCCAACCTTATCTCAACATGGCAGTGCATTTCATTCACGAAAGGAAGATATTATTATATTTTTTTCTTATGACAATGGTTTACAAATCTCATTATTATGACTTACCGTAGCATCTCGTAATTATGAGTGTGTAGCTCATATTAAAATTCATGAGCAATGACAAAACTGAACTGTTATTGCAGTTTGACAAGGCAGGACCACGACGGCCGTACCTCAATTATTCTCTGATTATTTCTCCCATTGCACATTTGATATCACTGAGTAAATAGGTGGTATTTCAATTACTATGTCAACATTGCAAATGCATGTGAAGACACTGGGCATTGGGTTTAGGCAGGGTGGTCTTCTTGTGGCCTCCCATATGTTGCGTGGTCTTAATAAAGGTTGTGTTCCTCGTTGTCTCCCTCACTGTCCTTCAGCTTCAGCTTGGTTTTCATTGGTTTTGGTTTGGGTTTCATGCCTCCATGCAGACCATTTCTGCAAAATTTTCAAAAATGGAGATTCCATTCTCCTCACGCGACTTTCTTCTTCATCACACCAGTATTTTTTGCTCCACCTTGTTGTAAATAAAACCGAAGTAGCTTGACATCAGAGCGATTAAGTGTCTCAGAGTAAGGAACCTTGCAGTCGGCTGATTTCGCTCAGCTCTCCAGAGCGCGTGCAGTTCACAGAACATGCACGAGCAAATCAATTCAATCAGTCCAAGCTAAATGCTCTGTTGCTGGACACGGACAAAATGTAAACTTGTGGTGTCCAAAAGTGCATTTTGAAACTGACGCTGAGCATTTCAGAGTGTACCTGTGTACCACTGATGTGCTGAAGTCAACAGCTGGCAGGAAGTCAGCTCCCAGATGATGCACTCACAATGAAACAGTCTTCTCCTGCAGCTTTATGATCCCTGTAACCTAAACCCACAAATAAGCTATTTCTGTTTATTCTTAATGAAACCAAACTCCAGATATAAATAATGTGCTTGCAGGCTCTTATCAGGTCCCCAGATGTGCACACACACTCTCTCACACACACACCTATAACCACACACACCATCAGCAGGGACATGGGCACTGGCAGCCCTATCAACAACCGTGGCAGCGCTCAGGTTAGCACAGAGGTGGCTGCTTTAGAATGCCAATAAAGAAGTAAAGAATAGGTCCAGGGTGACTCAGACTTTGGTATACCCCTATAGACACACACACACACACACACACACACAGGGCCAATCCAGCTCCAGCTCACGTCGGCGGCTGACAAAATGTCCCACTCAATCATGTTCCCTTTTTCTCCCCTTCATTGTCACTCTGCTCTGCTACACCATTGCTGCAGACACAAAACACACACACACACACACACACACACACACACACACACACACCTTTCACTCCCTCCCCTTCCTTTCTAATTCCCCTCTAATCAAAACACAAACAATCCATAAATCCAAATATGACCATTTTGTTCCATACACTCATCTCATAACTCACACATCTCCGGCTCAGCTTTGTGTATAGAAACTGGTGAAATTGCTTTTATGCATGCGTGTGCCTTTGGGGAGAGTGCGGGAATTGTAATTGTCTGCCTCTTATCGCCGTTGTAGGAGTTGTGCAAAGTGTCAACAATGTTTAGAAATAGAAGAGAAATGCAAACAGCAAATCAGGCGGCGAAGCACAAAAAGCTCTTTCTTTTGATGTTATTTGACGATAAGAACGGGGCCGTTGTTTTCTGTCTCCATTTGGCTGAAAAATGCCTCCGATTTAATGAAATTCTCCTCTCATTACCTTCCGCTATCTCGCTTTTATCAAGTCACTCTCAAATTTTTATGTTTGCTCTTTTGGCAGCCGTGGCCCATACTTGCACTCACACACAGAATTAGATCTGGAGGGGGGGGCTTTATATGAGTATTAAAGAGGCAGCATATAAAAAGACCATTTATTACCGCTGTCATTGGGCTGCTGGAGGAACACAGCCAGGAGCCCTCCATAGCACACTGTTCAAAAATAGATTACAGAAGCTGATGGGAAATTTTTGAATCATTTTGCTTCGTTCTTAGGTAGACGCCACAGTTGCTTTTATTCATAATGGGATTCAATTGCACGAGGGGAAAAAAAGCTTCAAAGTGTGTTGCAGATGTTCGGGTTGGTGTGTGGGAGGAAGGATGCCGAGCTGCTTCATGCTGTGCTAAACCTCGGACGGGAAGTCGTGTGCATTTACTTTAATTGTGTAGAAAGTAGCTTTGTGCTTTGTGCTTGCTCGCTCTTTAAATACCTGATATGTGAACAAGCAGCTATTGCAAAATGCAAAAGAGCAAACAGTGGGACATCAAAACAGCATGCAAGCATTTAAGAGTAAAGATGTTAATTTAAAGTTTTTTAATGTTTGTGTCCAAGCTTTTATCGCAGCGATTATGGGAAAGTTCATTGTTTTGATGGACGTTTCTAATCACCACAATCATTAAGTAACTTTGATTATTTATTAACGTTTTAGTCAAAGTGGTTCCCTTCATCCAATGTTAGTTACTTTACTTACTTTTTTTTGCTGTTGAACTCCATCAATGCTTCAAAGGAAAAGTTTGACATTTTGGGAAATACATTCAATTTCTTACCGAGAGTTTGATGAGGATATTGATGCTGCTTCCATTTCTCCCATGAGTTAGTTTCCAGTGTTTGTGCAAAGCTAAGCTAAGAGCAGCTAGTGTCAGTCTCCTCCCTAAAGTAAGATTGATGATGAGAATAGTTGTTCCCCAAAAGGTCAAAGTTTTCTTTTACATTTTGGTAATGTTAAATTATTTTGAATAATATTACAACGATATTGAACTCATTTCATTGAACTCGTTTCACCAAATTAGTTTCTTGGAATTATTTTGTTAGACTTGAATTCAATTAAACTTTATCGTTTTGACCCAGTTATTGTTTTATTGTTGAATTCTACTTCTTTCTTGTACTTTGTATTTCTGCCAAACAAAATCTCCTCTTAGATCTAACGGCCATTTTTCCAGCTACAAAAGCCCGACTGTCTTTGAAAAGCTTCTCCTGAGGATTCTTCCAGTTTATCATGAGAGCGAATGTTTTTTGGGGCCTGTTTACCTTGTTTTTCAGAGATTGGCCTGAGACACTGAATGTGATACTGAACTATATAAAACAGATTAGACGAGAAATGTTTGAGGTCAAGGATCAACTCTTCTCGTGCTCAAAAGTAAGAATCCAGAGGGACTCTCTGTCTCTGCTATGGAACAGAGATTTTTCATCCCTGACTTGGAGGCAAGACCATGAGAAATATTTAAATACGGGCTGTAATTAACGCCACATTTCTGCAGTTTGTATTCAATGTCGTCTGGTGGATTTCACAGACAGAGGAGAAGCTAGTCAGTCACAAAACAGTGTGATATTCTGGTTTTAACCTTCCCGATGTTACAACAATACAACTTTTAAAATTGCCAAAAGTATCTGACAGAATCACCAACGCGATGCAGGAAACTCGACTCTGCAGTTTTCATGTATCTTGAGTCAGAAGTTAGAAGTGGTTATGTCTTGTTATAAATAATTCACTCTGCTAAACTTTTTGTGTGTGTGTGTCCAGGTTGTAAATCAGTACTGAAACGAATTTAAAGGCACGTCTATGTCTTAAAAGTTTTATAAAGCAAATGGCTTCATGGTGACAACATTCTGTGGCTTCAGCTGTAAATAAAACAAGAGACAGAAGCTGTGTGACTGTCTGTTATTGCAGTTACCCTAATTCTTTAATATGTCTTCTTTTGTCCTCTCTGAGAGATTGAATGCTTTGTTCCAGGACTTGAATAGCCCCATTCTTCAATTTGATTAGTTTCCAATGCTCCAATAAGTGCTCTCCTAAAGCTGATTAGTTCGTTTCCATTCCACAAACACATTAAGTCTCAACTTCTTAGCTGCACTTTTGTTTTGGTCGCACGTCGCCCAACGTGACCGTGTCAACACGCACACGCCGACTGATACGTGCATCCGAACACAGAACGAGAACAAAAACGAGTTCTCTGGCACAGAAGTGCATCGTGGGTGAGGCAGGGGAGGTCGGTCCGGAGACTAATCGCTCCAATTAACAGTATATTTGGACGTCATGACATCTGAGAGGGAAGTCCTCCGATCTTTATCTCGGCCTGGACTGATGGCCGGCGCAGATTATCTGGTAATGTGAAGTGTCTCCAGGAGTAATCTGAGCACAGCGATGGACTCGCTGACAGATAAAAGCTGCTCCGATCATATCAAATGTTTGGTATTTACGACTGGATGCCGGCCGCTTCCCGCGCTGGCTGAGGATCACACATGTGGTTAGAGAGAGCAGAGACCACCGATAGACTGTGGGAGCTGATTTTACACTGACGTGAAGCAAAATTTATCAGGAACGTTATCTTAATTATACTAATTAATATTAACAGGGAGGGGATAATGAGCTGGGAACGCTTGTCCTTCAAGTACAATCATCTCAGTTTCAGTTCTTCCTGCACTGACTGGTCCCCGTCCAAAGCCCCACTGAGATTCTCATGTATTTTTTCCATTTTGTTGTTCATATAGATCTGCTTGGTATTAATGTGGATATCATGCTGGATCAAGCAGCTACTTGCATTTCATTGGTCGGCAGGACAATCTCAGTTTTACCATTAAGAGCGATTCCTCCTCCTGTACATCATATCATCATTTACAGTAACAGCAAAGTGTGAAAGTGTTATATTATATATCAAATATTTTTGGGCATTCAGCTTCATACACAGCTGCATTTTGAAGCAACTGTGGTCAATGTTTGGAAGTGACATAAGCGAACAAACAGCCGACCATGCTGGCAGTATTTTGGCACCATCTTAAAAAGTGTCTGGATTATGTTGAAAATTATGTCCATATATAAACAGGTGGATTAAACTCTCGTGCTGTCGTGGCTTTAGAGTTTCAGTGGACGTTCTCTGGGACTCCAGGTCGACGTCTGACTCCATCCTAACTGTCACAAATCACCTGTGGCTGTTTTTTTTTTTCAGACAAATAGTCATCAGAGAATGAAACTCCATTTTGCAGAGAGTAAGTTTAACATTAAGATGCTTCTTATTATTATGTGCTGCACGACTCAAATAGTAAAGGTAAGAGAGGACACGATGATCAACGTGTTTTCACTGTTAAATAAAATCCTCTTCACTTCTAAAATCTGCAGTCCATCAGCACTCAGCTATACGATCACACGAAACAGGTGTAAATACACACACTAACACACACGCACGCGCCTCACACAGCCACGCACGCACACACACAACTTTACAAACAACTTTAACACTTGTGTCCTATAATCCACAAAATCTATTTTACGTTCCCCTTTATCTTTCAGCACGCTTTTGACGACCAGTCATCCGTCCGTTTTATGCGATTCTGTCTTACCATAACTCACCCTCATTACGTCCCAAATGCTCCGGGCTCGTTTCTCCTCCGCCAGATTTAAAAGCATCCGCGAGCAACGTCTGAAAGACTCGTGGAACGGTACGACAACATCGCGGCCCTTCGATGCGAACGAGGAGGGGAATCGCTGAAAAAGAACGAGTCTTATTTGGATGGAAAATAACGGCGGGGAACAGCGGCAGGAGCTGGCAGGATCCTTGATTCTGGACACATTTGGGTTTTATAGGTGGTGTGGAGATGAGGGAGAGACTCTGAGCGCAGAGATAGTGTCATTACCAGCTAGTTCACCTTGAGGTTATGCGTATTCCTCTATAAATCCAGAGGCTGCTCTCACCTTGGCCAGGTGCTACAGACTGCTCCTCTAAAGCGGAGCGAGGGAATCGTTCATCTAATGAAATGTTTGGGGGGGGCAGAGTTTGAAGGGCCGGACAGGCCATTTGCTGGCTCGCCGTGACTTATTCTGCAGCACAACGGCTGTATTTGTCAGTTGTGCTTGTAGAAGTGTTACTTATGTATCTGGTGTCTCAGTGGTTGTTTAGAAAAGACAAACAGGATCACACCGAGGGAGCAGAAAAGTAGAAAACCCTGTTCAGAGAAGAGCGAAGGTCTTGAGCTAAATGCTGCCTCTGTGAAACAGAGATGTCAGTTTTGGGAGCAGGTTTGAGGTTTTACATCAGATTTACTTTGATTGCATGGAATTTAATGATTATTTCTATATTAATTTAACATTAGAAACTCTACTGAGCGATGTTTTACACGGCACGCTGCACATCAACTACAACCAAACGTTTACTCGTTACTTATAAAATTAATGTGGGTTGCATTTAGACATTTTAATTCATCTGCAATTAATGTCAGAAAAAGAAGAGTCTTTGACACTGACTCCAAGTTGGTAGGAGATGAGACAAAAACATCACAGTCCCTGATGTTGAGGTCGCTCCATCCATCCATCCATCCATCCATCCATCTTTTCACTACAATAAAGGACATTACACCACTTTGCCACTGAAGATAAACATGTGGTTTAAATAAGGCTGTTTATTCCTGGAGAACATCTCAGCAGCAGTAATTTCTGTTTTCTGGGTTGTGTCAGATACAGTAAGAAGTCTTTTCTGGAGAACACATGTAGTGTCCAAATAGAGACGCGCCCACATGGGACACACTCCGATCCACAGACAGTCGGATGCAATGAGAGAAGCCACCAGCTCTCAGTGTTTTTGGCTGCAGTCTGGTGATTATCCGGCTGCCAGATATTGATTTTTGAATAGCGGGCCAAGCGCTGCTACTCTGGACTGAGAGGTCCTGTCAATACAAATCTCATCGTTGCATCGACAAAGTGAAATAATTTCATTAATTCCACTGCAAAAAAGCAGGAGAGGAGAAGAATGATGTGCTCAGTCCCATTTTGTGGAGTCATAAAGGGATGTGTTTGCACTCAGGACGCTGCGTCTCTAATAGAGACAGAAACAGAGACAATAAAGCTGTGGACATCATCAAATGTGAAATATTATTGGTGGTTTAATTAGCGCTGCCCCAGTTTCTCCACAGGGCAGATCTTCAAAATAAATCAAAATAAGAGCAAATTGGCTGTCTTATTTATTCAGCTGGTACTCGAGGTAGCAAGTGTGGGAATGTAGTTCTCAGAGTGAAGCATTTTCAAGTCATTACTAATAGTTAGTACAAATGAAGCTGAAGTCTGCTGAACATGTGGAACGTGGCAAAGATAACAGCATCTGGAGCCTGAATCCCCAAAGTGTTTTACAAATCACTGTATTAAAAACTGGCCTTAATATGCAGTTACGCCGCAGCCAACGACACGACAAGCTCACGGCCGCTGGTTGTGCAGCTCGGGAGTTTTTCAGGAGCTCAGGAGTCAGAAAAATACTGACGTCAGACTAAGTGATGGGAAGATTTGACACCGTGAACAGAACTTGAGCTGATGCTTCTCAGGCCTCAACACGACTGAACCGGAGCTAAAATCAGACTCAACACTTGATGCATTTCCAATTTAAAAAGTGTTTTACAAATAAAAGTCATCAAATAGCTTTTTCTTTTTTTTTTTTTTTTTTTTTTTACAATTTCAACATACAGATGGATATAATAAAATATTTTAACTGGAACACATTAAAGTTTTTCAGCTTTATATTAAGGACAACTGCTGAGCGTTCCAAGTCCCCTGGCTACACATTTTAATGGGAAGCTCCAACTGGCATCGATAAATATGGTCCATCCCCGCTCGGAGTTTTTGGCATCCCCCTGGGTGGACTAACGATCTGTTTGGCCAGGATAAACTGCTCTAAGTGCTCTCGGCATTCTGAGTCCCTATTACAGTCATTTCAGGACATTTCTGTTTCCTTCCCCTCAATTCTTCCATCGTGAAGATCAGTTTGCTTAGGATTTGACTCTATTCGCAGTTTTTTTTTCAGACAAACACATAATGATGTCTGTCGAGCTCGAACATGTCCACTCACACTGGAGACAGACAGTTGCACGTTATCGAGGATACGCCGGAGACGACAGACAGAAAATTGAAATCTGACAACGCAGATATCTGCCGGAATAGAGCAGAAAAGATAACTTAGCGAAGTGCTGGAAAGACCATAACAGGATTATATGTCAATGCTGTTGCCTTGATTTGTTGTATTTTTCCTATTTGTTCCTGCAAACAAGATGCACTACTTCTTCTATTTTAACTCAGGCTCTGTGCAAAAATGCATAAAAAATGTGAAAGACTTTCAAGTACTTGAATTTCAGATCAATTCAGGAAACATATATATCCAGCATGTGGACACCTGACACCCGCATAATGTGGACGTCCATGTTACAGATTCGCACACTCCGCTCTTCCAGGGAGGGTTTCCAAATGATTGTGGAGCCTGGCTGCAGGGACTCGCTCCAATTTTAGCTCCAAGATCATAAGTGAGGTTGGACAGTGAGGCCGGGCTCCAGCTCCAGTTCATCTCATACAGTGAACGTTGGAAGGGCTTGAGGTCAGAGACGAGGGGGGAAGTGATCACCACCAAAATGTTTTGATGTGTACATTTTGCAGCAACGTTCTGCAGAATTACATCAGTAGTTAATCCACATATTAGGATGATTTATTTTCTGGGTCCAGTCTTTGTCTCATTCTGTCTATGGTCCAGTGCGAGCAGTGTTGATCTAAACTATGAGTATGAGTGCAGCTAAATCGGCATCATAGTGTGAAGAGGGAGTGAGTCCACGGGCTGCGATTCAATATCCATCTCCACAATGATAATGGTCTTAAGGAAGAAAAGAATAGGCTTGGAAAAGGTCAAGAAAAGGTTAAGTTAAAGACTGTTATCAGCGTCCGAGGCCTCTGCTGCTCAGTGTGACAGTTGCCTCTCCGAGCCGCCGTTGGTTGAATCTGGAGCAGCAGAGAGCTTCCAACGCTTCTGCCACCCAACCAGCATCCGCGTCTTTTCAGTGGTCTTTATAACATCCAGGTCCTTTTTCTTTCGACTTCCAACAGTGACTCACATACCCGCTTTCAAATAGCGCTTTTCACCTCACGCAGGCTAAAATTTAATACAAGTAATCTGCAACAACAAAGACATTCAGAAGGAAACGCAACACATTGATGTTTTCTATTAACATTTTTGTGAATTGCCGACTACATCAACATTTCCTCGCGATGTTGATACTGATTGAATCAGTAAAATGTTAATTGACAGCATATTTAATTTCCAGCAAAATACCTGATCTCACAATATAATATCTGCTCATAGTGACAGCAGCGTTATGTTTTTATAGCTATGTTTATGTGCTTGCAGCGCTTAGTGGAGGTGATTGAAATGCTTTAAAACAGAAAAAATATCTTTCCCTAACTTTAACCTTAAGTCATTTATTGCCTAAAACCAGTCGCCTCTCTCCGACTGTGGTTCATACATGTCGGCCTTGATTCACTCTGCCTCTGAGCGTAAGCCAGCGATTACGTTTTTCACCACAACCCATCTGGGAAAACGATTTTCTACCACATAAATGTAATTTCTAGGTAGCACTGTTGCATGTGAACATAAGACGAGATAAGATAAGATAATCCTTTATTGATCCTTCGGAGGAGAAAAAAAATATCTGTTGAGCAGTACAAATTTTGAAAGTCTTCCAATCTGCACTAGATTGAATTGTCAGTGTTGCTGCTAATTACAGTGGCACTGCTTTGGAAACAGTCATCTCCCGTCCTCTCTGCCTGTCAATCATCGCACTTGGACCAGAGTCGGGCTGATTGAGGGGACGAAGTGTGCAGCAAAAATAAATATGAACGAAGAGTAAAATCAATAACTGTATTCAGCTGAGTGCAGAGCGCCGGTTGTAGATAGTCGGATGCAGGAGACAGATCTTCTTCTTAACTGAATATAACAAGGCCAATGATGTGCTCTGAGAAGCCTTCTGCAGGAATAATTCTTATTCTTTCCCCATTTCCATCTGCCTGCCTGCTGAGCTGCCAACATCTATCATCATGACACGCTGACTGTTTATTCACCTTGTTTTTTTGTTAAAAAGGCTTTTATAGATACAGCCTGAACTCCTGGGCAGAGTCTGAACTGTGTTAACGCACAGCGGCTCGAAAGGCGGCGGCGAGAGGAGCACGTTGCAGAGCATTAATTAGTCAGGTTGGCCGAATGTATAATTCATGGATGCAAAAGTCGTCAGCACACTACAACCACACTGACACAGAAACACATCACACACACCGTGTGTTCAGGCCTGAGCGGGCGCTCTGACACCACATGGGAAATACTGAGGGAGCAAACCTCAAAGATTCGGCGTGTCTCAGCAAGACAAAATGGATGTTTCAATAATACGACAGCATCAGATTCTCTTTCCCCATTAATCCAAATTCAAGAATGTTGCTAGTTAAATGAGTCCCTGCTCCAATTCCTTTAATTATTTCACCCAGTAGAAGAAGGAAAGTGTAAAAAGTGTGAATGAGTTTTGGAAAAAACGTTTGTCTTTGGGTGTTTTTTTCCTGTTTTCATTTATTGGGTAAAAAAAGTTGTCTGTGATCTATTGATATCTGTCCACACTATGAATAAACTGAGCCTTGTTGTCCAACTGCTCAAGAAAGTAAAGTGAAGTGAACCTTTTTTTAAATTTCAATAACTCTTCCCTATGTTAATAGCATGTGGACATTTCAGTGAGGTGAAAAGTAAAGGTGAGGTGACGGACGTGTTGCACATCTGACTTTCATCCGAGACTGGATTTTGTGTCTCGTCTCCAATCAAATACATTAATATAAATACGACTGATAGTCTCTCTGTACTTAGTGGGGCTTTGAGCTAAATGCTAAAGTCAGCATGTGATGCTGCTGCTGCTGATAATTAGCATTAATTATGCCGAGGCTGATGAGAATATCATTAGCTTTACAGTTTATTTTGGTCGTAAATCAAAGTATAGGACAAATTAAAGTTTCGGCCTGATGACGTAAAGTAATAAAAATGTAAACCTTGTGGTGGCGCTAGAGGAGTCATCATATGGACATCATGGATATATGCACCAAATTTCACGGCAATCCATCTTTGTTGTTTAGTCGTTGATGTTAAAAGTGAAACTAAGATAAACATGTTTGCAGCATCTAACTTGAGACTTGAGTCTTTGTGTAACTGAACTGATTTGACAGTCGTTCCTTTCTGGTCTATACGAGTCAGGAGGGACAGTAGGATGGAATATGGGGATACTGTTATCCTTTCATGTTAATTTGAATAACTTTGAGCTTGACATTGTTGGAATAAATTACATTTAGGGCGACTTCATTGAAAGTGATTTCGTTGCAGGAGGAACGCGGCGGCGGCGACGGCGATCCATTTCACACATCTCATAAATTCACAAACTCCCATCAGGAAAGTCAGTGGCTCCTGCCTGTGAAATGAACATGAATGATGGGAGCATGGGAGGTGGGTCAGGGTCCTCTGAGGGCACGATGGCACCACACACACACACACACACACACACACACACACATGGTGCTGAATGCAACTCATGCAGACAGGCAGGGCGACAGCATGTGAATTGCAATTAGCACAAGCCACCCAAACAGTCCAACAGGCCCTCAGAGGCATTAAAGCGGAAGCACAACGTCCACAGAATCCTTTGAATGTTGGACTTTGGGCTAGAAAACAAAGCTACAGACAAACAAAGACTGGGCATCATTAGCAACTTCCACACATGTGTTAACAAGGATGGAAATGGAGCTGTAGCCAGCTAGCCCGCAGCCCCGACCTGCCGCGACGTGACCAGGAGAATTATTAGTTTCCCAGTGAATATTTCTTGGTTTTCAACACTCAGACTGCAAAACAGGTTTAAAACAAATACATTTAGTGGAAAAATATATTAAAGACAAAAAAATACATTAATGCATCATCAGAAAACAAGAATTAAATGGTCGTATTTCCAAGGATCAGAATGAACCTTTTCAGTTTTCTCAATTTGGCTCAACAAAAAAATACTTTGCTCTTCAACTCACATTGTGCAGATGTTATGTTTGCATATGAAACATTTTTGAGGAGCAGTTTCCAAACTAAACTGCTGAACGAGAGGCTTTCAGTGTTTCCAAGAAATCGAGATCACCTCGTGCAATCAGGAGCAATCAAGCTTTAATTAGTGATCATTAATTAAAAGCGTTTGGGGAAAGCCACCTACTGCTGAAGGTAAGAATCACAGAGTTGACTTGAATTAAATTCTGAGTGAGGATTAATGGTTTCTGTCAAAAGAAAATCCTCCTGGGGGCTGGAAGTGTTTTCCTAGAGGTCACTGGTGATCGGGGGAAAGAGAGGAGGAGGACGAGGAGGAGGAGGAGTGAGGTAACCAGATAAGTGCTGAGTCGAGTAAAACTGATCTCTGACATTATTCTTCTGTTTGTTAACGGAGACGACTCCTCTCTCAGCGTGTTGGCATCTTCTGCAAAAGGACGATAGCCAGAAACCGCAGGACTCATCAAACTTCCACATCACCTCCTCTCAATCACCTCTTCCCTTATTTTCCTCTCCTCTATCCTCCCCTCGCCTCCTCACCTCCCCCTGGCGTGTTGGCAGGCTCGCGCTCCGTGCCCAGCGCTCTGCGGGTATGTCCATTAAAGCTGTGGCGGGAAGGTCCATTAGTGCCGCGCTTCATTTACTACAACCCAGCCTCTAAATCAGCTGTCAGGCGCCTCCAGACGTTTATACAGAGTCACGGTTCCAACAGTCAGACAGATGCACGGCCTCAACAGCCACTTCACAACAGCCCCAACCCTCCAGGTCCATAACCACAGTCCTACACCTCCACAGGTAACAGCTGACATTTTTAGTTTGCATCTGCTTTTTGTCTTCCTGAGACTAATTCCAGAGGGAAGTTCCTACTTGTTAGCATTCATCAGCTGAATCGCTGCAAATGAAGATTTTAAGAATTTATACTCATAAAGCTCATCAGGCTTTAACTATTAGTCTGGAAACTTTCTGCGG